>CM076726.1:2142639-2466795 GCA_038501795.1 Pseudopleuronectes americanus
AAAATTGAAAGTTTTATATAAACAACACATGGTAAATGGATTTGCATTTATATAGCGCTTTTCTAGTCTTGATGACCACTCAAAGCGCTTTACATTACAGTTTCACATTCACCCATTCACACACACATTCATACAGTGCATCTATCCCAGCACTTTTGTTATTCTAAGGGGGGGCCATTCGGGGTTCAGCATCTTGCCCAAGGACACTTCGGCATACAGATGGTTCAGACTGGGAATCGAACCGCCGACCTTCAGGTTGGAGGACGACCACTCTACCCCTCAGCCACAGCCGCCCTTATACATGTGAACAGTAATAAAGCAAAAAGTCTTCATTGCAGATAAATCAGGAAGAGGGAGCTCTATAAGATATTTCTGCTCCATAGACTGTATATAAAAAGCCTGTTTGAGTTACTCCTTGTCCTAATGCCAAGCAAACAGTCCATTCCAAACAGGATATGATAACAAACTCCTTTATGCTTCATTCACTCTAGGAACTGTTACTGTAACCGTAAGTAGACCTGTACATGACCCTGGACCTCTGTACCCACTAATGTCCTGGATAAGACAGACATTGGACATTAGTGTCACTAACTGGCTTATTCTGGAGCTTAGAACCATGTTTCCAGGGCTTTATCTCTGCATGGAGTTTGCTCAGTTGTCATTACTATCCATCCATCCATCCATCCATCCATCCATCCTCCATCATTTATCATCCATCATCCATCATCCATCATCCATCATCCATCATCCATCATCCATCATCCATCATCCATCATCCATCATCCATCATCCATCATCCATCATCCATCATCCATCATCCAGTCAAGCTAACTACACGTGTTTGGACCAGGGGAGGAAGCTACATTACCTCAGAGAAAGCCGTCATATAATGACACTAACCGGAGTATCAATCTAATAATGATATACTGGTATTGTACAGAGCATGGTTGGATGTAACACCTGACTTCACTCTCTGATGTCAGATGTGAACTTGTCCATTTACAACTGGTGACAACTCGTCAATGATCTTTGACCTTTCCCCAGTGCATGCTGGGAGTGGTTTTCTTGTCCACAGGCAAATTCTGTTTTGGCTACAGCCACAGCAGGGGCCATCTAACATGGCAGCAATGACCTTTTGCTGTTGGGCTCCTACTGACACACATGTGCCCTCTGAGTATTGTGTGTCTGTGACTTCCAGCTTCCCATCAGGCAGACTGTACATGGCAGTCAGAATGTCCAGAGAGCCATACAGAAACCTCCTATAGTGGATTAACACCACATGAGCCCAGGCTTTCTCTGTGTTTAGGATTGAGCAGGTTATCAATGGTAGTTTAAAGTCATGACTGTTCCCAGATTCATCCTGATAAGGTATGTGAGGATTTGCATCTGCTTTTGAATAAACATGTCATTAACTCTGCCCAGTGGGTTTTGGGGAATGGTATGAACATTTTATGCAATTTGAAGTGACTGATTTGATAAAATGCTTTAATATGCTTTTGCTCTGTAAGTGAACAAGATGATATGTTTTCCTGTCTGGCAGTGCTCTGAACGATAATCTTGTGTAAAAAAAAACATAACAAGGATACATGACAGTCATTGTTGTGTTCATATAAATTATTTGCAATAATTACCGGAAAATGTGTAATTTAAAATATATTGTGATATACTGTCACATTCCTATATAGCTGTTCAACGTGGCGTTAAATGCAAAGCCTTTCAAGTAAATGTCATCATTAGAAATGGAAAGATGATCCTAAAAACAACACGGTACAAAGTTAAGTTCAGATATATTATTCAAAAGACTGACAAAAGATTATCAAAAACAGTAAAATATGTCAACTACTTACATGAATATGTCAACTACTTACATGATTCAGATACAATTAAGTAGTAACGCAGCCTCATTTAGTCAGCATCCAATAAATGACTTGACATGTGGTGTTCAGACACAAGACATTGAGGAATATGACTCTGTTGTGGCAATGGCCATCTTCTTTGGAGTGGTTTGCTGGGGCAGCAGCCTTTCAGCGCGGCTGTGGCTGAGGGGTAGAGTGGTCGTCCTCCAACCTGAAGGTCAACAGTTCGATACCCAGTCTGACCCATCTGCATGTCGAAGTGTCCTTGGGCAAGATGCTGAACCCGAATGGCCCCCCCATAGAATAACAAAGTGCTGCAAATAGATACACTGTATGAATGTGTGTGTGAATGGGTGAATGTAAAACTGTACTATGAAGTGCTTTGAGTGGTCATCAAGAATAGAAAAGCGCTATATAAATACAAAACCATTTACCATTTACCATTCAACTGCTGACAGGATGATACTCAATAGACGGATAAGGAGGGCCAGTTCGGTCCGTTACCCCTTGACCCAGTGGAGGTGGTTGGACCGAGGAGGATGATGGCGGAGCTGTCTTCTCTCATGGAAAGCCAGTCCAGACCCTGAAGGAAATCATCACAGCACTGGTTAGCTCCTTCAACACAGGACTGATCCACCCTAAGTGTCTAAAGGAGAGGTATGGCAGGTCGTTCTTTCCTGTAGCAGGAAGACTGAACAACCAGCTCTGCTCCCAGTTCGGTTTACAGGCAGGCATAGACTCAGACAGGCAGAGACTCAGACAGGCAGGCAGGCAGGCTGGCTGGCAGACAGACAGACAGGTAGGTTGGTAGGTATGCAGAGGATCAGACAGGCAGGGAGACAGCAGACAAACAGACAGGCAGGCATGTAGGCAGGCAGACAGAGGAACAGACAGGCAGACAAACAGCAATGCAAATTCAGGCTCTTTAGAGGATTTTTAAATTCTGCTTGTGGTTAAACCATAGTGTTCGTCAGCAGTCTATGCTCTGGTGCCATCTAGGGGTATAAATAGTTTTCTACACCTAGCTACGTCAAACTAAATTTAATTCCAGTTCTGCATGATTTTTATGGATATACTGTATTTGAACTATCTGCTTACTAAATACAAACAGCTATACCGTGACAATCATGGACATAACATTTGATACCATCAGCTCACCTCACACTGAGCATCATCACAGACTGTACAAATATAGCAACCTTTGTAAATGGAAAGGAATATACTGTGACATTTATTACTTGAGATGTGTCAAACCTATGCATTTATATCTGTATGAGTGTATTTATCACATGTTAAACTCACTGAATTCTGCTTTATAGAGCCAAGACTCACATTTTATTTTTAAATAATTGACTGATAATTAGTTTATTATTTAAGATTAGACTTGAAGATACTATGTAACAGCCTTTGTGCCTGTACAGACTTCAGTTTATATTTGTTTGCAATCTCAGATACCAACAGGCCTATTTATCAGTGTGAGAATAGTACAGGTGTTAATGGTAATAATATTAATCATGGCTTTGCTCTCCTCCAGCGTCCCAGTAGGTCATGAACACCACCAGGAGCCTGGATCTGACACGGATAAATAGAATTCAGCCATAATTTATCTTACCATTTGCCACTGTGCCTTTCCTACTGTGACATGTGAAACTGCCCCCTGGGGAAAAAGCTGAAACTATTATTCACAAACACATTACCACAGGTTCACATCGCACCATGACGTTTAGCATTTGTTTCACATTCATTTTTGCAAGCTAATGATACATTTACAACTTCTTAAAGACCTCATGATGAGTTGCCAGAGATTTATTATGAAAAAGCATTTCTCCTGTTTTGTAGTATGTAAAAGTATTTTATGTTGTTTATATGGTCATTTTGGAGGCTGCAGTTTGATGTGCTATTGAATTGTATGGTGCTATACACACATGTGTCTCTATTAATATGTTGTCTCCATTTATGTTATTAATTTATGAATATTACAGTTTTCCTCAATTGCTTTGGCTCATTTCACGTAACCGAAATGACATTCTCAGAGCTCTAAGTGCAACTGGCAAAATAGCCCATATGGTTCAGCACAACTACATAGATCACCTTCAAAAGGTCATATCTCACCCAAAACAGTTAACTCAAGTTTCAAAACCAAATCATTTTCTCATATAAATAGTCAGTGCCCCCAAAATGAAAAGTTCCTTCTCGATTGCTGTGGTTCATCATCAAAATAACATAGATGGTTCAGCAAAACTCCATGGCACACCTGCAAAAGGTCATATCTCTCCCAAAACAGCCAACTCATCAGTCAAAACTAAATCCTTTTCTCATACAAATAGTCAGTGCCCCCAAAATGAAAAGTCCCTTTGGCATTGTTTGAACACTACAGGTCAAAATGTTTAGATGTTTTGTCAGTATGGCAGTGGACCATAGAAATATATCCCTCATGTGCACATTTCAATCTTGGCTCAGTCCTTTGACACTGAATGGTTACAGTAGATGTTTTCTTTCCAGAATACTAAGTGTATCAAACAGAAAAAAGATTAATTCAAGGTTTCACATAAAATACTTTATTGAACTCATGCTGACATGGAAATTGTTACAGAAATTGCCATACATCATGCTTACAGTAACAGAAAATGTGTACAGCACAATATACTGTCAAACAATAAGCACATCAAAACTAAAATTTGGCATAGCTTACACTAACAACACATACAGTAAGAAAGTAAAGCATAGCTGGAGTTTCTCTAGTTTTCATCTTCACGCTCCTGCTCATCCTCACGCTCATGTCTGTCTGGCCACAGATTTTCATCAACATCACATCTGATGTTCTCCCTTGCTATGCAACAGGGGAAGAATCGGCGTGCATGCCGCAACCATCCCTGACACTGCTCTGCTGTGACATCACCACAAGCGTCATCCATTGCCTGGAGAAGGGACCTCTGGTTTTGAGCCCGATGCTCATAGACCCTCCACCTCCATGCAGAAAAAAACTCCTCGATAGGATTGAGGAATGGGGAGTAAGGTTATAAGAGCACCATCAGCATTCTTGGATGTGCAGTGAACCACGCCCTGATGAGCGGGCCACGGTGGAAGCTTACATTGTCCCACACAATGACAAATGAATGCAAGTGAGGCCCTACCAAACCCCTCTCATGTAGAGGGATAAGATCGGAGTGCAGGTGGTCCAAGAACACCAGGAGCTTCTGGGTATTGTATGGGCAAAGACTGGGAATATAGGTGACTACACCATTCTCTGAAATGGCAGCACACATGGTGATGTTGCCCCCGCGCTGGCCATGGACATCCACTGCATTGTCTTCTAGGATTGTGGTCCGGATTTCTCTCAGTGTGATAGCATTGTTCGCCACTACAATATTGCAGATTTCTTGTTCTAACTGTTGGTTGAAAATTTCTCTTCTGCCACCCGCACCAGGTTGTCGTCCAATCCTATACATTATCATTCACAAATAGACATCATTACCATTTGTATTTAGTTGTTTTACTTTGACTTTAGTTCAATAAATTTGAATACTGCACAGCTTGTTGTCTTCGTCCTCTTCGGCCTCTTCCCCCTTCTCCACCACCACGCACCCTTGCTCTTCTTCCTCTTCTTCTTCCTCCTCTTCCTCGAGCAGGCAGTTGCCCTTGGTTGTTTCCCTGGCCTGGTGCCTCCATGTTCATAAATTGTACTGAACTTGGTCAAGCTCTAGATATTTCATGGAAGCATTTATACTCCTGGATCGCACCTGTCAGCTACTGTAATTTACCTAATGTTTGATTGGTGATCAGATGTGTGAAACTCCCCCTTGATTGGTAAAGTTCTAGTTGCACCTGAAAATTAAGCCGATGATCAAAGAGATCCTTACTACAATGTAAACCATGATGTTTTTCATGGTATTATTGATGAAAGCATTTATACTCCTGGATAGCACCTGTCAGCTAATTAAACCTACTGTTTGATTGGTGATCAGATGTGTGAGACTCCCCCTTGATTAGTAAAGTTCTAGTTGCACCTGAAAATTAAGCCGATGATCAAAGAGATCCTTATTACAGTATATATCATGATGTTTTTCATGGTATTATGTGCCTAAAAGATTTTGACAATAGAGTGAACTATTGTGCAGGTGATGATGTAAACAAGGAAATGATGCCAACATGTTCTGCAGAGAACAACCACTTGACTGAGAAGCAACAGTCAGTTTTGACCAGCAATATATATTCAATTGGTAATTGGGCTAACTGAAGGCAATTGTACCAAACCGTTTGCAAAGTGTGCTAAATCATTTGAAATTTGTGCAAGCTGTTGGAAATTGTACTTGTCATGTGCTAGGATGTGCTAATACAATTGCAATTTGATTAAAGGAATGAGATATTCAAGTCTGTTGTGAACAAGTGCACAGTGGTTTGGAGGTTTGCACGTGTTGTTTTGAGAATGTCATTTCGGTTACGTGAAATGAGCCAAAGCAATTGAGAAAAACTGTAAATCGAAGTTCATAAAATTAAATCAGGTAATAATTCTTCAAGTGATTTAATATTTAACCTCTGGACTCAACATTAATGTATAATTTTTTTTTATTAAATTTGATAAAAACCTTTTTGCAGAACATAATGAATAAAAACAGCATACATTTTTTATATCATCATCTCAGTTTTTGTATTTGACCAATAGATGGCAGCCTATGTTTTCTTATGGCATGCTGCCCTCAGAGGATCTGACAGATGACACATGATTTTGAAAGCTACATCATAGAGTAATATGGATTTCCCCATTGTATGGAAGTAGGAGGAGCAGCTCACTGCTTGATGGAAATGTGAACTGTTAGGAAATAAACACTTAGCCTTTATCAATTGAGTGTCTCATCTTTGTGAATCGTCTGCATTTACTGATGGAAGATATACGATGATATAAAGTTAAAAGTTTAACATGTAGTGCAGGGGTAAAGAGATTTAGTTTCAACACTGAAAGTATAAAGGTTGGTTGTTGTTCGTTTAAAGGTAATATTTGTATATGGTTTTATCTTATTTGTTGAAATCCTCTTCATGTCCTGTAAATAAAATCTTAAGGAAAAAAAGGGGCAAAAGATGTATGTGGCCCTCGCAGGACTGTGATAAACATTACAGATAATTGATTTGGAACAAATATTATTGGTTTCATCCTTTTAGTTTATTTGTCTTTATTTTAGTTTATGGACAAAAGGGACCTGTATTATCCTGATGTGATGTCACTAGAATGACATTGTTTGTATGAACCTTCCAACACACTTTATATTGTCGAGAAACAAAACTGTTTCATGGTGTGAGAGTAACCTTTTAATCATACAGACATGAGTCATGAACATTACATATTTGAAGTGTTTTGGGGCACTCTGTATAATGTTACATTAATGACATTGCTTAGACAACCCTGGAGAGAAATACCAAACTACACAGATTTCAGTACAACTTCAAATTATAATTTTATCCTTTCAGTATCTGATCATCTTTCGGACAAGCTGCCTTAGCTCCTGTGAATTCTAAAAATATAATACCATCTTAGTTATTTTAACCCACTCTAAGCTATCATACATTACTGTGTAAATACATTAAATATGTCAATGTATACACTGTGGTAAATTATGAAATATGTACCAGAAAAAACAGCCCAATTATTCCAAGTGACACATTTAACTCATGCGCCTTAAGGACCCTTCATAAGAAAAGCTAATTTACCGGCAACATCTTGTTTATGTCATGCACTCATCATACAATTTGATTTGTCATAACCATCATTGACTCAGTCACACAGTTGAGCCTTTAGAACTACTTGTGTACTGGTCCCAGTGGAGCAGATGAGTGTCAGAGCCAGCGATGAGCAGGAGGCTTGTTCAGGATCAAAGTCCAGATGATGAAGAGATAATGACTGATACCAATATGTTGCTTTGGATAAAAGTGTCCGCCAAATGATATGTAATATGTAATGTAAAACCTTGCCATCTTTTTTGGGGGGATATCAATTTAGACTACACCACATAGTGACAACATATAGAGGTAGATGAAGTAACATAACTGATTGACTTGACTTATTATGCTGCAATGGAAGCATTGTGAAGTTATCATGATTATACGGATTAAACAATATGTCAAAGTACTAGCTGCACAGGTTGGTTTGAAATTGTATCTTTTTAAATGGGACAATTTTATGCAGTGAATCTTATCTTGCTCTAACTTTTTATATAATGTAGCAATGCCTAATACTGTAATTCACTCCAATAAACTATTCAAAACCAACTGTCTGACCCCATTTTCCAAACCTTTGTACAAGAAATGTATGTCATGATGTTAGTGAGAATGAGAACTGACACAATGTCTGGTTGAAACAAAGTGTGCTTTGGATATTGACAGTTTGTTTAAAATGTGATTGAAATCACTAGAGCAAAGGTCTTTGGCACTATTCTCAAAAATGCGTTGATTCAACAACTACACATCTCCACTTGTGTGTGGCATTATTAAGCCTCCCTACATTCAGGGATCTGACAACAGCTCACATTGGTGAATCCACCAGGCCGTGTCAGGGAGTAATGGGATGGCGCTACAGCTTCATTAGATAAAATGAGTTGACGCTGTTCAAATGTTTCATTAATGTGGAAAAAGCAATGAAAATACATTTCAAGATGCAGTAAAAATAAAATACATATTATTAGGGTTCATAACAGACACATCATACATAATGTTTTTTGCCTACCAGGCAGACAACACATTATTCTGAAAAACTGGTCTTAGCAAGTCAAAAGTAGATTTTTCATTGCATTGCATTAAATATAGTGTTTAATTATATACTTGATTTGATTTTTTCCATTGAAAGTATATAACATTATGAAGTTTTGTGTAAGTAATGACCCATCTTTATCCTATATACATCCTCACTGTAGAGCACGGACTGACTGTTGACATTTGGGCAGGTTATGAAGTGGTGGACGAGGGTCTGTGCTCACTGTCACAAAGCCTCCCCAAACTACCACACACACACACACACACACACACACACACACACACACACACACACATGCATGTACTACGTGTAAACCAGCTATGTCTAGCTGTCACCATCCCTTAGAATAACAATCACTTGTCCACAGAAGATGAATCTGACAATCTGTTGCAAATGCTCTGACCCTAATGTCAGCAAATGCCAAGCACAGTATGTATAGAGATCTTTTGTCCAAATAAAACAGAGCTATGTCTGCTTCACGTTCAGCCCCAACATCACGTTAATATCAGTCACAAAGGGCTAACAGTTCCTCCGGTAATGACAGCTGAAAGGGAAACAGGCAGATATCTGTATTAGTTTTGAGAATGAAGTCACATATGTGGTTTAGAGCTTTGACAGATAAAGGCTGTGCAGCTCTCCTCCTCTGGTCAGTGAGTCCCACCTTCACATGATGTCTGTGACAGCTGTTCCCCCTGTAGTGCACGACAACTCCAAATCGATCCATCTACTGCAACACACACACACACGCAGCATCCTCCCACTCATTCAGCATCCACTCTACATTACTCTGCACATCCTGTTCACAGAGTTATTACCCCTACCTTACATATAGAAACCACTGCATGTCTGTAAACTCCAATGATTTCCAGAGAATTCAGTATTTATTATATTCTGGTTAAGTAATACAGCGTGCAGCTCATTAGGCAGTCAGCTCCTAGAGGGGGATTTGTTTATGTATAAAAGCTCTTTACAGTTTTTCTCCATTGCTTTGGCTCATTTCACGAAACAGAAATGACATTCTCAAAACAACACGTGCAAATCTCCAAACCACTGTGCACTTGTTCACAACAGATTTGAATATCTCATTCCTTTAATCAAATTGCAATTGTATTAGCACATCCTAGCACATGACAAGTACAATTTCCAACAGCTTGCACAAATTTCAAATGATTTAGCACACTTTGCAAACGGTTTGGTACAATTGCCTTCAGTTAGCCCAATTACCAATTGAATATATATTGCTGGTCAAAACTGACTGTTGCTTCTCAGTCAAGTGGTTGTTCTCTGCAGAACATGTTGGCATCATTTCCTTGTTTACATCATCACCTGCACAATAGTTCACTCTACTGTCAAAATCTTTCAGGCACATAATACCATGAAAAACATCATGGTATATACTGTAATAAGGATATCTTTGATCATCGGCTTAATTTTCAGGTGCAACTAGAACTTTAGTAATCAAGGTGGAGTTTCACACATCTGATCACCAATCACACAGTAAGTTTACAGTTTTTCTCAATTGCTTTGGCTCATTTCACGAAACAGAAATGACATTCTCAGAGCTCTAAGTGCAATTGGCGAAACAGCCCATATGGTTCAGCACAACTACATAGATCACCTTCAAAAGGTCAAATCTCACTATGCCAAATTTTAGTTTTGATGTGCTTATTGTTTGACAGTATATTGTGCTGTACACATTTTCTGTTACTGTAAGCATGATGTATGGCAATTACTGTAACAATTTCCATGTCAGCATGAGTTCAATAAAGTATTTTATGTGAAACCTTGAATTAATCTTTTTTCTGTTTGATACACTTAGTATTCTGGAAAGAAAACATCTACTGTAACCATTCAGTGTCAAAGGACTGAGCCAAGATTGAAATGTGCACATGAGGGATATATTTCTATGGTCCACTGCCATACTGACAAAACATCTAAACATTTTGACCTGTAGTGTTCAAACAATGCCAAAGGGACTTTTCATTTTGGGGGCACTGACTATTTGTATGAGAAAAGGATTTAGTTTTGACTGATGAGTTGGCTGTTTTGGGAGAGATATGACCTTTTGCAGGTGTGCCATGGAGTTTTGCTGAACCATCTATGTTATTTTGATGATGAACCACAGCAATCGAGAAGGAACTTTTCATTTTGGGGGCACTGACTATTTATATGAGAAAATGATTTAGTTTTGAAACTTGAGTTAACTGTTTTGGGTGAGATATGACCTTTTGAAGGTGATCTATGTAGTTGTGCTGAACCATATGGGCTATTTTGCCAGTTGCACTTAGAGCTCTGAGAATGTCATTTCAGTTACGTGAAATGAGCCAAAGCAATTGAGAAAAACTGTAATATAGTAACAAATGCAATTCAGTAATAACTACTATATAGTACTTTCTCAATAAATAAATAAATTAGAATTAGATTGGCACTCAATAGAGTGCATAATTCCTCCAACATTCCACTTATAAAATCAAATTTGTATTATCTTGATCTGGATTGTTATTCGGATCTTCACTGAATTTTCCATACTAATAAATACAGTTTTCAACTTTGTGGTAATTTGTCTCATAGTTTTAGTGTAATCCTGCTAACTAACAAACAAATGCAGATGAAAACCATTGCTGGTGGAGGTTATGATACTAGAATCTCAGATCATCAAAATACCCCAATCAGGTTTTATAAGGGCTCGTACAAGCCAAATATTTACTCTTTTACACTTACTTTTTCGAGATAGTAAATACCTGGGACTCTTCTCTATGTTCATGGAACAACATATCTTTCGGAGGATTTTATTACCTTGATATAGCACACAGACATACCAAGGTGTGGCGGACAGAGGATCTTCATAGACTGACTGCAAACCCAATCATGTCAGCTGCTTCAGGGATTCAGACTATTATGATTCTTTTTAATACACAGATGAAAACATGTCATAGGAGAGGTACAGATTTGCTTCCTCATGGGTCAGGAGCCTATATTGCATTGGTCCTTCTTTATTGAATATGCATATGTAGATCATGTTCCATGATTCAATTGAATACTACATACTATAACAACTTATCTTTCAGTTGTGCTTTACATGTTGCAAAGTAGATTTTGACATTCAAGTGTATTTCCTACAAATACAATTGAATGCTGATGGAGTAAGCTACTGCTGCCCTTCTAATGTGTAGATAGATAAATAGAGATGGATAGATAGATAGATAGATAGATAGATAGATAGATAGATAGATAGATAGATAGATAGATAGATAGATAGATAGATAGATAGATAGATAGATAGATAGATAGATAGATAGATAGATAGATAGATAGATAGATAGAAATTACCGCCTGTTTTGTGTCACTAGCCCAGCATTCAAGGATCTTCCAGGGTCAGGTTGGTCCCAAGATGTAGCACTCCACATGGCCTCAGGTACAATTCGTCATCCTTAGCTGAACCTGTCACGCCACATCTTACTGCCAAGCTCAGCTATAAGTAGAGCACCATGGCTGGTGTCGGTAGCATCTGTACAGTAACTGTAAAAAACAGATACTTAGAGCTTGATACAGATTTGAGTTAGGTATATAATAAACCCTGAAAGTTTATGGAACTGGATTACAAAGCATGATCCTAACCCTCTGTGGAATGTAGTTTGGCTTTTTGGAAGCAAATTGTACTTAATTGATTCTTGTTGTTCCGGGTGTTGTTTGGTCAAATGCAATGTAAGTCACTTTTCATGAAAGGTTAAAAGTACAAAACAATCACCCAAAAAAAGGATATTTAAAAAAAACAGTGAATAGACATGTGTTGTGCTCATGATATTAATAAGACAATCTGTTCTCTCTCTTGAGATTGTATCCAGCTCCCACCATGACCATCAAAAGGATAGAGATAAAAGTGATACAGATAATTGATTGAGTTTTTATTGCGTTTCCTCTCGTCCCTCATCACCTTTGAGGACGTCATTATTTAAGTCCTGTATTTAATTCACGCAAATATAATCATCATGGTGGATTACATTCTCAGCAATCAGAATCCAAAACCCTCATTCCTTAACCCCTTCACAAGAGTTAGGAAAAACTAATAAAAACCCTTATGTTCAGTACACATTGTTGATGGTTGGTAGAGCCATCATTACCTGATAGACGCCCAAATGTGACACAGACATAGACATCCTACGGACTGCAGTCAAGTATTGTGCATTGGGTGCATCCTAGTCACACGTTGCTATTATATAAAACACAATTGGATACGGGGCAGTAAAAAACAAATGATTATCTTACATTATTTGTGGATGTTTTGGAGACAGTAAACATTTAGTCCAGTTATACTAACTACATTCATCCCATTCAAGCGCAGGGCTTTCCCTGTCAGGTCACACTGACCAGCCACACGTCTATCTGCGTTCCGATTAAAAAAAGCAGAGCTCCAGGCAACACGTGGCCAGACGCTTTAAAAGATGATGAAGTGTGTACCCGTTGCCCTTATTACATATTGCTTTTAATAGAGACATAGAGACAGGAATGACAAGTATTGATAGACCCGAGGGAAATAGGCCTATCCAAGCGACGTACTTGATTCTTGTTGTTCTGGGTTTGTACCCTCATGGTTGAATTCACTTATTGTAAATCGCTTTGGATAAAAGCGTCAACAAATTGAAATGTAAGGACATTTTTAGTATAAAAAGGTTGTATTGATGGATTCATTGATTTTTTGAAATTTTTATAATATCAATTTGATTAATTCAAATAATCAATAAAAAAATATGGTCATGTTTTAGTTTTTGTCACAAAAAAGGAATATATGTAAAGTGTAATTTCATTTTTTGGGGAGGAATATATTCAAGTCTTTATCAGCAAGCCACACTCTAGCAGCGCTGTGGTGTTAAGTGGTAGCAGTGCTAAGTGGAACAGAGAGAAATGGTTGATTATTTCCAATATGAAAAATGGAACAGTGTGAACACAGCTGAGAAAGAAGAGGAAGAACAGCAGAGGAAGTGTAGAGGCACTGAAACATGAAAGGTCATAAATGTCTCAAGTAATAGTCCCTGACGGCTGCAACCTTCACAAACAGGAAGGCAACAGTAGGCTACTACCTATTAAAGGCACACAAGTAAATATAAAGACCTTTGGCTGTGAAGGTATCTCCTGCCAGCAGGGCTTCGTGCCAAGATGCTCCAAGATCTGATGCAAACGTATGTTTGCATCAGAAAGAAGAAATCAGATCCAAACAATTTACCTGAAAAAGGTCCACTTCTCAGATATTTAGGAAACCAAGCATCTTCAGAGGAGCAGCCTTGTGTGTTTGACATTTGATCAAATCCAGGGTCATAAACTATGCTTCATTCACAAAGAACCAGGAAAGCTTCCAGATAAAAAAGACTTAAAGAGCAGTCTTTTTTCAACAGGGGTCTGAGCTGGGACTGATATTTCCCTGTTTTGTATTTTTAAAAACATTTTATGAGAAAGTATCACATATATGCATGTCCAGCCAGAAATACAAAGGTGTAGAATGGGGGCAAGGTGTGAGCTTCTCTCGCTGAGACTTAAGCCTTCATATATCATAATACCACTGTAACATGTATTTTTGTTTAGAGAAACGGGTATTCCTCCTTAATTAAAATTGGAAAATGACTATTCATTTCTGTAACTTAAGATATTTGGGCAAATTTCTTTGCACCCTGCATGTTAGATTTAAGTCTGTGTCAATCTTTCAATGCTTGTTTCATCTTGATTGAAATCTAGCTTTCAAGATATCTTGAGTCCAAATTCCGACTCCAACACATGGTAAGGAAGCACGTCTTGATTGGAGGAAGCTATGAGTGAGTTGACAGATGTGATATCCTGTAGCAGCACATTGGGCGATGACTGTTAGCACTCTAGACAGCATTTTCCCTGGCTTTGTTAGGTCAGAACTGTTGGCAAAGGGTCACAGTGTGGATCCAGGCACCAGGCAGTGTAAACCCTTAGTCACAGACACAGTCACTCTGACCTGAACATGAACACTGCAGAAGTCACAGCAGGCTCATGCTGGCAAGTGTGTGTAGAAGTGTAGAAGTGTAGAAGCAAATAAAGTTTGTTCCACCGTTACACAACAAAAATGACTGGCTGACTACTAGCTGTTGGTAAATCACTGTCCAACCGTTGTTGAGCTGTCAGTGACTAAGTCATATAGGATGCAGGTTATCTGACTCAGTGGATGTAGACTGCGGGTAGGAACTGGCAATTGGCAACGTGTCTCACACAGCAGTCTCCTCCCCTTCCACTTCTGACCTGTTAAAATGTTCACAATTAAATTCACAGCATGAAACAACGCTAGTCTCTTAGTTTTAATGAACATTTGCATTGTCAAATCACACCGTCACTTTACATATTATTGCTGTTTGTTTGTATTGTTTTTCTTTGAAGGGAATTAGCTATGTTTGTTGTCCTAAAACTGCAGATACAGTGATTAAAAATGCAAGTATAATATGTGGCCACTGGGCCGACAAGACAGGCAGTCGTCTTGGTTAATAATGTTCCTTATTGATGTGAATTCCTATTCACTGAATCACACACAAGCAACTGATGCACAGTAAATCTGGGGCTTTTGGCGCAACTAAGGATCTGTGACCCTTATTGTGTGTCATCATTGTGGTAACATCACATTTCTGAATGACAGTAATTTTAGTTTGCAGATAATGCTGACTTGTTTTTTGCAACGATTGGCTGGTTTACATTATAACAAACATCCAAGGTGAAGCCCAAAGTAATTTTTCTGTCTCCAGAAGCTAAAAAACTATTACATTAGTCTGATAGTCACATAATGAACCGAGTTAAACATTTTTGAAATATTATCATCAGGAACACTGTGTGTGCATATTCATTGAAATGAATCCATTCATGTCCCTTCATCAGCTATGAGCATGCATTTGTGTCATTCCACCTGTTTTTATTCAACTTGCACGCGGTTTCAAGTAGTCACGCGCAGTCGTGCGCACAGATGAACACCTCGTTATGAGGGAATGAAAGGGCTCCCTGCGCACAGAGCACTCAGTGCGCCTCGGTGTGCCTCAGTGACAGAGATGCTCTCAGGTTAGAGTGTGCTGCAGCTGGACGACTCTCTTGGAAGAGTGAGAATGGACGGACAGTGACCACACTCTTCTCACTCTCTCTCTCTCTCTCTCTCTCTCTCCCTCCCTCTCTCTCTGTGGGAAACCCTTCTTCTCTCTTTCCCCTGCTCGTCTCCACGGTGTCCTGACGCAGTCCCGTCTCTCTTGGCAACCTCGGGGACACCTGTCGCGTCTCAGGTAGGAGGGATGTCACTGTGGCGCATCAATTGGATGCATTGTGCCAAACCAAGGGGTTGTGCATGGAGACAGTGTTGGATGGAGTGAACTCCGGTGTGAAGAGTCTGGACCAGTGGGATGTTGGTCTCCTGTGTGGCTCCATTGAACTATCACCGCTGAACTGTGCCCCGCTCTCCCGTCTTGTTTGCAGGCATCAGCAATGAGAGGACGATGGAGCTCCTACTCCATGTCTGTGCTGCTCTCTCTGATCGTACTGTGGCAGACCCGGTGAGTTCTGTGTCAGTGATGTTTGTTTTAACAGAGAAATTGATCAAACTCGCTCCGCTCCGCCACATGCACGGAGCGGGCGCACGAAGGCAGCAGGCGCGACTCTCTGGCTTCTTCTCGGGTTAAGGGCTGTTTGACAGAGGGTTCAGTCGAGCAGAGGTTGTGGTTCCCTGCAGACAAAGACCCACTGACATGAAGGAACCGTGTTTACATGAGCATTTATAATAACACGCTCCTTTTTAATGCTGGATCTGTGCACTCCAACTCCAGGCGGAAAGCGCAATGCCAGACCTCATGGATAAATATGACAATTTAATGATTGTTTGCATATCAGCGAAACATGTCTTGTACCACATTATTATAAGTCGTATTTTCTTTTCAAAATGACGTTCTGATCAATTCGGCTGATTTAACAAAACACAAAGTATCGTTATATATAGGGGAAACTAACTTTAACAATTGACTCCTTGTTGCCCATCACGATGCACTTAATTGAATTAATGAGATTGTGGGAGTAACAATTGAACAGTTTCTGAAAGTTAAAATCCTCATCCCTGTGTGTGAGCATGAGTATTATTATGCCTCCATGAAAATTAATAATTTTGTCAGACAGAAAACATGTCAAATATCTTATGAAATATATCCCAGGTTATTTATTAATCCAAAAGGAGAGTAAAAAAGAAGGAGATTTATGCGTCTATATTTTCCCATACCGTCTCCTCTCATCTGCTGTAATGCAACCAACCTCTCTTATGACCCGCTAGATTAATACGTAGGTTATAAATTGTTAAAGCGGAAAATCTGTAACACGCTGGCCTTTTAAGAAGTCAAATCTATGTGTGCATTATACTGTCACATTGCATCTTTTAACACAGAAAACAAGGAGGCTATTTTTTGCCAGTTAAAATATTTTAAATATATATACATATATATTGAACTATATTAAATGTGTTCATGCATTGCCTGTTTAACTCGTTTATGAATTTAATGAACAATTAAAGATTTACTGTCACTTAAATATTAATTTGTCATAGGCCAAGTAGGTGAACACAGCAAGGAGCATTACACTTCCATTAGAGGAATGCTATGCAGCATTTACTGACCTGGCACCAATGGAAGGCACCAGGTATCTGAACTCGATGTAGAGGAGACATAGTTCTACTCTGAACCCTCCTAAGGAATAAACTAATGTTGGCCATTTGCATTTTCTATCTCATTCTTTTGGTCCAGTGCTTGTGTCCATAGGTTAGGATTGGAACATAGATCTACAGGGGAATTGAAAGCTTTGCATTACTTAGGCAATACTAACATTACTGGTAACAGATACACATTTTGGTGGTGATGATCTACCAGTCACCTCACAACTTTTGAAATGCATTGTACAAATTATACTTTAAGCTAAAATTGTATATTAAGTTCATTCAATTGGAAACTACGAAGAAAATAAACAATAACTTACAAAATGACTGTATATCAGATTGCGGATTCCGGTGAGCTGTATTTCACAGCAACAGAGCAGATAAGAACACAACCAAATGAAAACAATGTGCATGCTACTCTATTACTCTCTAGGTAGGCATGGTCCAGACAGTTTGTTCATCAATCCAGTCCAGGCAAGTCAATCAAACCACGCCCCCTAAATTCACCTTGCTCTTGATCTAATGACATCACAATGAGTGATGGACAACGGTTTGACTTATTATTTCAATAAGTTGCTTCTTTTTGAAATTCGTTTTGTAGGTGGTGATCACCAAATGGGCTGTCACCTATAGTTCCCTGTATCGCTTGAATCTATTCTTTTAAATGTAGAGCTAATTATTTTCTTCTTGCTTCGTGTTTGTCTTTTATTTAGGTCAAGAGCAGCTTCCAATTCAACACGTAAAACCATCGACATCACAACCTTCACCAAGATCCTGGATAGTCTGCTGGATGGATATGACAACAGATTGAGACCAGGCCTGGGAGGTAAGACAGGGGAGACTTACACATGTATCTGTATGTGCACCAGTGGAGTGCTTCTCCTTACAATGAAAGCGACACAGATTGACATACCTTGTTATTATTCCCTAAAACAGTGGATCCTCCATCTCCCAAAGTCGGCACCTGCAGTTTGTATCTCAAACTGTGTCATATATCTGATGTCACCAAGCGTAAACTGACATAACACTAATGACATCATTCTGACATCATCATCAGAGTTATTTTCTCCAACTGGATCAAGAGAAAGCACCATGGAAAACATTTAGGTGTTTTTCTAAAAATGTTGTAAGTAGAACAAATCGAAGCAAAATTATATTTTGTAAATTTTTAACAAAATTATAACATAAAGTGGGAGCATGTGTTCCCCAATGTGTGGACTGCATTTCCAGGCACACTATGGAGGCAATTATAATTCACTATTGCCTCCATAGTGGGCCTGAAAATGTAGATTGATTTGAAAATGCATCATTATTTGCTTCATAAAATGACAGTAAATATGTGCATTTGACTTGCGAGTTGTGATGCTTTCACACCTCATCTAATTGCAAATCACTTACATGATCTTAAAAATTTCAAAAAGATAAATACAGGACAAAAAGAATAGGAATGTTCAATTTGCACTGCGTCTGACTGCCTGACCATGGTGAAGTCCCCACACTTAAGTGCTGGGTTACCATGATAACAAACAGATTCTTTTTTTAGTATATAACTTTAACCTTTACATCACATATACAAATCACCTCCTGAACAGTTTCCACACAGCAGAAGGATATTCTAAATAGATGAGACATAAATTCATGCTAAAACTGTGCGCTGCTTGGTTGCTCACAGACCACAATTGGCGTGTTCACTGTTCTTTGATGCACACCAGAGGATTTGATCTCAGCAATCGAAAGAACCAACGAAACCAGGCAGACACACACGAGTTTGTAATGAGTCTATGCACCACAAAGCTACATAGTACACAAAGTGGTGATAAACATAGCGATCTTTTGACTTTTGTATAAGTGCAACTTGAGACTTCAAGACTTTTAAGCTTCTATGAGTGAAACATGAATAAAAAGCAATCCAGGAAAAGTTGTAGTTTTAATTTGAAAGATGTTCACAGGAAACGTTGAGTTTGCCTCAAGGAGCTTAACACTAGTAAAGTAGAGTTAACTGAATTAATTTGTGAATCACAACAGTCTATTACAGAGAGACAGAGTATGACATGAGTAATGAAAGGCTGTGGACAAGCACCACTTGCACTTTTCAGTACAACAGACATGTGTCAGTACAGCTGGCAAACATGAAGGAAATGCATCGACAGCAAATACAGGATCAGATAAAAAAACAGGACAACCTTTTACTTGACCTCTACAACAGGAGTCCTACATAACGGCCTCTCCGTAATATAATTAAATTACAAACATACACTCAGCACCCAATTTATTAGCTTCACTCCCACAGTTTAATGTATTTTAATACAACAAGACATTTATTGTCATGCCTGTAACGCTCAGGCTCTGTTGACACTGTTGTAAAGGTGTCAGTTAAATGTGAGAGGACTAAATTCATAGTGATGGGGCTGCACTTGACTGCATTATATTCAGAGGTGTCCTCCTCAGACACAAAGGGAATTCCTGACAAAGATTGCAAAAGCTGGGCATTATTTTATTATCATTATTGCATAAAAATATATTGAGATTATTTCATTATACTATCTTTGTAAGGGAGAATCAAAGGCAGAGGTGAATGTGGTATTTAAAGATGTACCAAGTATCCAAAGACCTGGTGTTCATTATATTGATTGTATGATTGATAGCTCACTTACTTAACAACATAAACCCTTCATGTGTCCCGTTACACAAATAAACCAGGTGTGGTTTGTGCAAAACGAAGAATCTGTATTTAAATCACCAACATTCTTTCTCAGTCACTTACAAATAAAAGCTGGGGCTTGACAGTACGACTAGCTTCCTCTGATGATGACTCAGTAAAGTATAAAAACCTGCTGATGACACTAAAGCGGTTGCAGGACAAGTGTCTAAATGTGATGAGTCGACAAATAGGAGGGATATGTCTAACATGGTTAGACGTTGTAGAGCTAAAAACCTTCAGCTTAACATTAGGGAAACTAAAGAGATGCTGAAGTGTGTGAGGAGGGGGAATGGTGAACCCTGAAGTTTAACTGTCTTCACAGTATAATCTCTGCAGAGCTTAAATGGGAAAGCAGTGTTCTTGATGAAAGTCTGACTCTTATTAGTTTGTTGTTGCAAAATGCATTCTCTCTGTTTTACTCCCCTCTGCATGTTTTATTTATGAACTAGAGACAAGTGAAGAATTAAAAAAAAACCTGAAGAGAGAGTTAGGAATATTCCTCATAAGCTGCTTTCAGACATGCACTGAACCTGAGATCCTCTAGAGCTTCTCTGCAGGGGTTGCATATGTGAACGTTAATGTCTGAGAGAGCCTCCAGAGTCACCGCGGAACTCTTTCTAACATGCCACAGATACAAAAAGGCAAAAAACTAAAACAATACAAATATCTCCGGATGAAAAAGTGGTGCTATACACGTCGATGGCGATGTCGAGAGTTTGTGATCACAAGATCCGACACTGGTGATGATCTGCTTGAAACAAAAACATGTGATCTCTACACCTGAACGTTCCAGAAGATCTGTTGCTCTTGTGAAAGTGTGGAGAATCTCCCAGTGCGTTTCTCAGTTGTGGAAGGCAAACTGGAGAATGTCCAGACCCAAATAACCGGAGTTCCTCCAGAGGTCAAGTCTGAAAACAGCTGACCTGAAGCATTGCATTGCCAGAGATACAAGACCTACTGTTTTTCAAAAATGTCTCTTTTCGGTTTGGATTAGAATTTATTTAGACCAAAGGACAAGATGTTGAATATCCCCATAGATATTAAGGTCTTCTGCACAATTTAGGTTACCAACTACCAGTAGATGATTAAGGATCTGATAAGTGTGTTGTCTCTCTTTTGAGTGTCAAGTTAATTTGTGTGTCTGTGGAAACTCATGTGTGCCTGTGTGGGTATCAACAGCCTTGAGAGTTGCTCTCAGCTTAATATTGTGTTGAGAGAGGGAGTAGAATTGTGGGTTGAGTTCAAAATACAGCTCAAAGACACGAAGGAGAACTGAGAAATGAACCCTACTTTATCCTTGTGGAGTTGATCTGTTCTGTGTTAGTTGTAGAGTAAATGATCCGTGACACTGTGAGACTGAAAGATTACAGCAACACACAGGAATCCTTCATAGCTTGGTCTTTCGGATGAAATGTGGCACCTCGCTCTGCATTTATATTTCAGTGACATTAAGAACAGAGTCATCAACATAATGAAGCTGAGGGAACGAAGCCTCTTCCACCGTGCAGCTTCAGATACCCATGTTTGATTCATGGATGAACAAAAAAGAGAATGGAGAATTGAGAGAAGTGCAATTTTCTCTGTGACTGAGCCGTTAAAGCGATGTATGTATGGCAAACAGGACAATGACTCACCTGATCAGAAAGTGTCCTTTGTGCATTACTATGTGATCTGCTCCCACATACGTGAATTCAAAACGAGTATCGCAAGTCAAAGTTCACCAAAGTTGAACTTTCACTGTGATTTACTCCGTGACAGAGAGGCAGTGGACTAGTGGCAGAAACTTGGACTATGGGCAGAAAAGGTCTCTGGTTCGACTCCACGGAGTAAAAACGAAAGACAAACCTGGATTGATCTGTCCAAAAATCTAAGAGGATTCTCCCTACCCTGTCTAGTGCCCCTGAGCAAGGCACCTTACTCCCCCAACATCTGCTCCCCGGGCGCTGTGCATGGCTGCTCACTGCTCTGTGTGTCCGGCACCAGATGGATTAAAAGCAGATGCTAAATTTCCTAAAACTGCATGAGTATGTCTGTGCATGTGTTTGGGATAAATAAATAGATCTTAATCTTAATCTTAATTTGCAAAGCGAGTATTTTAATCACCTCCTCCCTCTCACAGATTGAAGTGAAGACAAGGAGAAGATTAACCTCTGAAATATTTTGCCTATGTGTAACCGAGTCCTAAACCAGCTATAATAAATATTTTTTTTGTAATAGTGTATCAGACTGAAAATGATCACTCAATGCTTTAAGTTTCTCACAGCTCCAGAGATACGTTTGTTTCTCCTTTCAGCTCAGTATTTTGGTTCACTGTCGGAGCTCTTATCTTATCTATTACATTTTCTCTGGCAGCAGTGACTTTAAACTCACTGTTCATTTCACAGGTCCTCAAGGGGCCAAACTGTCGGATTCATGCAGGGCTACCATTCACATTAAAAAAAGAGACATGGCCTGAGAGGGGCTCAGTGCAGCCCAACGTACACCTGAGGATAGATAGAGTGGCTGCCAAGAACAGACCCTGATCTGGAGATAACACCATCACTGGCAGAAGTTCAATTCACACTTCAGAAAGAGATAATAATATCAAAGGCCCCCCCACCGGAGCATCCTGAACGGAGCTAATTCTTCGTCAGGCCTTTTTTTGTTTAGCCTTCTTTTTTTCTCTTTCCCCCCTTTATGGATTCTTGACTTATTTTATGTTTCACCCTCTGCTGCTGTAGTTGTTTGCCTGCCCCCAAATATCTACTCCCTGACACCTTCAGGGGGGTGCACCAGTAGCTACATACCCCTAAACAGGGTCTGCCATTTAATACAGTTGGTGAAGGTTGTCTGTGTTTCTGAAGGAGATTATTTAAGTTTGGGTTTGGAAAATAAATACCCTAAAAGTTGTGCTGCAAGCTGAAGATATTGGGTGAAATGAAACATACTCTTGTGGTAATTTGGACGCTTGATTCATCTTGGGCACTGAATGTCCGGATTTGTCTGTCTCTGCTTCTTTAATTTGGAAAAATTACTCCTTACTCTTGTTGAGGGTTAAGGACAAATCGAGACAAATTGTGATTTGTGAATATGGGCTAAATAAATGAAAAATCATAAAAAGTTAGTTTCTGTCATGTACTAGGTTATTCAACACTAAATGTCATCCTTTGTCCTCACAGATCGCGTAACTGAAGTGAAGACTGACATCTATGTGACCAGCTTCGGTCCAGTGTCTGACACCGATATGGTAAGTCCCAAACACATCACTTCATCCCACAGGACTACACACACACACAGACACACACAGCAAACAAATAAGTTTCAAACACACATGATTCGATTTTGTTACTGTGAACTCTTTTGGCTGCAATAATCATTTTGTAAAAATCTGACAGCTCTATTATGAACCGGCCTTTTTATTGTCATGTATCAATTTACTGACACTGTTGCTTCCACAAACAGCCTCATCAAACTCTTGTAAAACTGTTCTTAGGTCAGTACTAGACTATCATGAGACTGTAAAGAGACTACAAAGGCAACATGTCTGACAATTTCTAAAATACAAGGATTGTAAGAGATTTAGATTTTATAAAAATCAGAAAAAGGTGGATAAAAGTCTGGTCATATGTGCGTTCAGTAGAACACCTCACTCACCTGGTGAGTGTCACCGCTGTACTGGTAGACCGCTGGATTGCATGCTGGTTGTTGGAAAACCGGGAGCTGGTGTTGACCAGATCACAGAGTGGGGGATCTGTCAGCAGGACCAATGTTTTGAACTCTATTATAAATGGTCCTATAGGAACAACTAGGCTAGTTTGATCCACTCCTTGTTGAAGTTTGAAACAAGCCCTCATTTTGATTTGCAGGCCTCGATCTCATTGGCTCCTATTTGCCTCAATAAAGCTACTACATAAAGCTGTTAATGCACGATCAAATACACTTTGGACCATTCATTATCTGCATGCCATAGTGTCCTTGGTTAAGATACTGAACCCCTCAAATGGCCCTTCACAGATGTTGAATGCACTAATTGTGTGTTTGGATAAAGAGTCTGTCAAACGACATGTAATGTAATAATGGGACTGCTGGATGAGACAGCGTATGTTTCATCTGGGTAGACCCCATAAAGAAACTCATGCCTGGTTAATTCCATTGAGACCTCTGTTGGTTTGTGTATCGTTATGAACTCATTCAATGTTTTTTAGCACAAAAGGCAATATACCAACACTATCAAAGCAATACAAAACATGACATGCTTACAGTTACTATACAACTTAAGTTAATAAAATAATCATAACACTAATCCTAAACAATAAGAACATTATAACTGTTACTGTGGTGTAGTCTCAGAAGAGTTAAAGTGCAAGTACAGCAAAACACCAGGTTTTTTTGTCCAGTGTGCCTCTAAGCTGGCAGGGTCCTTCGTGAAAAGGTTCCCCTGCTGGGCCAGTTCACATGTAATTACACATCCAGCAGATAATGTCTCATGTACAGAGTATTGTCCTTGTCGTGTTGCTATTGGAAACCCATCCACAAGGGGCATGGGTCATATTGTGTTATTAAAAGTGTCATCTGATCATCCCCTCCCATCTCCAATATGG
The DNA here is from genome assembly GCA_038501795.1 of Pseudopleuronectes americanus. NCBI lineage: Eukaryota > Metazoa > Chordata > Actinopteri > Pleuronectiformes > Pleuronectidae > Pseudopleuronectes > Pseudopleuronectes americanus. The sequence goes on from CM076726.1 coordinate 2,167,196, forward strand.
AGCAACAAATTAATGATCATTATCACACATTGGCTGTCCATCGTAAATCAAGTTCTGACATGATGCTAAGCACAGAATTTGATGTAGCATTAAGATAGCACATATTGTAGTCCTGTATATGTTGCATTATGACTGTAATAATGTTACAGGGCTCATATGCTAACGATCCTCAAACTGTTGAGAAAAATCCTGCTCTGTCTATGGTCAAAACTTACACTGCTGCCATGAGAGCTTTAACATCAGCTAAAAGATTAGGTGATTTATGTGCACAGTCAACCCGTCGTACCTTGTTAGAGATGACGGGGGCACAGCAACTTTGAGCCTTCGTGCCTAAAATCATAACCTCCTTCTTCAGATCCAGAGTGATTTCCTTGGAGGGGTTTCTTTCCTCCCCCTCACAGTAACGAGAAGAAGGCAGCGTCTCCTCGCCTCTGCCCGGTGCGCGCACAGTCTCATTATGTGGGCGCGCACAGCAGCCATCAGACAGGCCCAGCAGCTGTTTGTGCATTACAGAACGTTCTCAGGGAAAGCCTCTGACTAAACATCGGCTGTGTCCCTGGTTGTGGGGAGCCTTGGCTCAAGCATATGTCGCAGCGGAGAAGGACCTCTCACATGATCACCCCGCAAGAGCCATATCCTCCTCCACAGCTCTTTCTCAATTGAATGGCAGTAAAGGATATAAGCAGCAGCTTCCCTGTCTCCTCTTATCTGTTTTCTCTAATAGTTTCCCATAACCCACTCAGTGTTTAATGTGCTTCATATATAGTAACACTCTGTGGGCTTGCAGGCTTTTATCCACACACTTCCATCACTGTGTGGAGCTCCATGTGTGCACAGTGGCACATGTTATATCTCTACAGGCCTATGGACTATCTCCCTGTGTATCAGGCATCCCTCTGCCCTTCCAACATATGCTTGTATGAGAATTGGCTTGTTGGTTAAATGTAGCTCTAACAATATTACAGTTATGGGTTTGATCCCCATTGTGTCCCAACATTAATTTCTTTACAACATCAGGGTCGATTTGCCTCTGAGCCTGTGTTGCTCTCTCTCTTTCCACACCAAGAGGAGTGTAATGGGATTGAAAGAGGTTATATCCTGATTAATCAGCCAGTGCTCAGTACAAGGGAGAGAAATGGCCCCATTATTCTTCTTATCAGTCCTGCACCACTCAGCTGCTTGTGAACTATGATGCGCCTACATATTTCTGTATTTAAAGATTCTGGGGGATACAGTACGTGACCAGTATTTTCTCACATAGCAGCAGCTGACACTAAAATGCCAGTGTAGTCAATTAACTAAATCAGTTTTATGATAATATGTGTGACTTCCGTATTTGCTACTTTTTGCAGTCCAAGGTTTTCAGCCTATGTTGACAGAAAAGCTGATGCTAAAATTAAAATACCAATGTAAAACTGGTGTGCTTCCTGGTGTGATTAAGATAATATTTTATGCTGCTCTAACAGGGCAAAATATAGAACACAGCCGCAGCCAGAAGAGAAGCCATGCCACTGGTCAGTAACAAGTGGTGTTGGGTGGTAATACAGTAATAAAGCATTTTGGAGTATTTGAATTCAACAACAGTCTTTTATTTGAAAAATCTGCTCCACAATGTGAATATCTTCAGCCTGGCAATTGTGTATAGGTTTATAATAATAATAATAATAATAATAATAATCATAATCATAATAATAATTATAATAATTATAATTATAATGATGACAATACTACTACTACTAATAATAATAATAAGTAAGTGGTCATCAATACTAGAACAAGAGCTATATAAATACAGACCATTTATTTTTGGATTTAATAACTCTTCTGCTGATATGTTGTTGTCATGATGGAGATTAGTATCCTCAACACCTGTGAATGTCTTTGTCAGTCCAGCAGACAGTCAGTAATTTCTTGAATTAGATGGTAAAATCAATCTGTGGGGTATCAGAAACTTGAGTAACAAAACACAAGCAGTCAAAGCTGAACACTCTCTACCTGGTGTCTCTAGCCCCCATCAACCTGACATGCAGATACATTTTTTAAGTGCAGCTATCATGTATTTCTGTGTTGACTCCATATAGATCATTAGACTCCTCAAAAGTCTCATGTTTTACCTGTGAAAATTCATATCTTTGATCATCATGCATTGCTACGACCAGTCTTACCATTGAGTTTGCAAGTGAGGATAATATCGTTAATCGCTGTTAGCTTTTGACACATGCAAATTGGGAGGTTTTCTGTTCAGACACGTTCACAACAGCAACAAATCCTCCGCATTGAGGTGGTGGCAGAAGCAGGAAGTGGGGGATCCACTGCTGTGTTCTCACATTGGATTCCCCTGATTTTGTGTGTGATTATACTAGGCGGCCAGACGGAGAAAGTCTGCAGATAATCTGGAAGCTCTCACTCTGACATTTTCATTCAAACATCCACCTCCCCTGGAGAATCCGGGGTTCAGTACAGGTCTAAAAGCCGATGACACACATGTCATGCAGGCTGTGTGGCTGCTTTTACCATGTTAGCATGAAAACCAGCAGGTTCCTAAACCATTATGTGTAGCTGAGGTGAGCAGCATGGCCCGGTCCTGCGAGCAGAGGAACTGCGAGCGTTGCAGCTGCCGGCGAGTATGTTACTCTACATCCGTTCCCATCATCCTTTACTGTTTCCTGTACAGTTTGTTTTATTATGATATTATGAGGACATTTAAAAAGTTAAAAGAAAAAAAATCTTTCTTGACTCATATTGCAAATCATCACTCACTGGATGTAGAATCTGGGTATAAGCCTGCCATCTGCCATGAGTGTCAGGTGACAGTCTCTTTCCCTACTGCCTCCAGCCTGTTTGTGAACAGATCCCCTTAGCGGAGACAATAAGAGCTGGAGCTCATCTTCAACACACACTGAAAAGGGTTATATACTCAGTGTACACATTTTACAGTTATTTGTGGTGTTATCTCTGTGAGGAATTAACCATTATATGACTGTGATAACCTCCTCTCATGCAAATATTCCACAAAAATATTGGAAAATCTAGGGAAACTTTCTTTGCATCTCTGACCTAAATTGATTCTTATTGGTTTAAAAAAAATCAAAAACAATAATGTGTAGGAGAGTATACCAGTGCAACAGAATATTAGTATCATTTTATTAATACAGACCTGATAAAAATCTAATTTAAAAGTCAATGGTCAAATACTGATTTTTTAAAACCATATTAAAGTGGTCTCCATTAAATACCGACATACTGACAGCAACACTCAATGAACTGTTGCAGCTCATGAAAATGCACATTATACTGTACGTCACACACATACACTCAGCTTCCTGCTTTAAAAGCTTTGCCAGGTTTTTCCATCACGATCCCAGTGGTTAACACACACACACCCCCACCTGGCTCTTCTCAAACATTAAAGTGGCACAGGAGCAAGGGGCAGTGTGAGGGAAGTGGCTGTGATTGAGCCAGCACCTTCTTGCAAGAAAGAAAAAAGAGAGTAGGTCTCATGTTTAATTCATAACATGTCTCCATCAAACTCGCTGCAGATAATTTCCCTCCACCACTGTGTCTGCCTTTGCTCTGCCTTTGATAGCTTTACTGTCATACATCCACACATTCCCCACACAGGAACACACATGTGCACCGACATGCGCACTCATAAACTCACGCCCTCTCTTCCTGATTGATTAGACGGCTGCCTGCTGCTTTTCTGCCGTGTTGCTTGTGAAGGTTTCTCATTGCTGGATTATTATGTCCTGTCTGGCCTGTCTTTTCTTCTCACGCCCTCTCTTCCTGATTGATTAGACGACGCCTGCTGCTCCTCTGCCTTGTTGTTTGTGAAGGTTTCTCATTGCTGGTTTATAGAAATGTCCTGTATGCTCTTCTCACACAAATAATGCAAAAGCAAAAACACTGTCAGATGCTTCAGGATGCTAAAACAGGTCAAAGCCCCTTTAGAATAAATGAATGGATTCAGAAAGTGAAACGCTGGAGTGCTTTTACTTTGAAACGGGTTCAGGAAGTGTTGTTAGTATGTTTGTGTCATAGACAGATAAACATTGTATTTCATAGAATAATAAACAGAGAAAATGATCTTTCACCTGAGTTTTAATGTAATTGTACATTTTCTGGGCTCTTACTATCCGTAATTACTTGAAGGGGGTCAGCCACTCCGCAGACTTTTTCACTCCAATTACTAGACACATTGTAGAGTAAATGTGAAGAGAAACAATGGCAGCTGCTGGTTTCAAAAGGAAAAAAATATACATAAGTAATAAAAGGCTAATGGCAAAGAATATCTATGCTGTTGCTTTGTATAGTAACACAGACAACTTAAATGTTACCAGGCAAACCTGTATGGCACATTTAATATCTCATCTATGATTGGCATCTATTAGGAAAGTGTTTTAAGCTGAGGTTACAGGGACTTGACCTATGGGGTTGTTATGGAATGTTGAATGATTTAGTATGCCAGTCTGTTTCTTAAGTCATTTTAGTCTCATTACTTTCGACTTCATGAATCCTATCTTATAAACTCTTTATAAGTAGATAAATGACAAAACAACTCCATGCAGTCCCTAGTGGAAATGTGGTTCACTGTGGAGAAATCAGAGAGACAAAGTGAGTGAGATGTTTCCACTCTGCTGGAGGGACTGAAGGCCTTAGTGAAATTGATGTAAATCAAAGATGACACTTGCCTGAGGGAACAGCTGGATCTGAGACCGACAGCACAGAACCTGGCCAGGTGTCACACTTGGCCAACCAAGATCAACCTCACTTCAAGGCTGAGGTCGCAGCAGGACAGCAACGATTTGTCTGATTTAAAAACACAATCCATCACACGCATATGATTTCAAAGAATTTAATGTTATTGACAAAGGTATTACTCAAATACTTTGTGTAAATATTGTGCGAAATTCCAGCCTAATACTGACATTATTTTGATTCTGCTGTTAACATAAGTTGCTAATAGAATATACCATGGATATTCATGTTATGTTACTAAGCAATGCGTGATAATGATGTCCAACAGTTGGTTATTGCCATAAGATAAATACAAAACTTTAGGACTATCTTTTCAATAGATTAACTCTAAACAGTTAAAGGAGGAGCATTGTTGTGAAGTGTTCATTGTTAGGGTTTTAAACATGTAGCATGGTGTGTGTCGATAACAACCTGAGTGAACCCCTTTGATCAAATCCAGGCACCACAGCAGTAACAGAAAATGGTACATCATCATCACCTAGCCTGTATTCTATCGGGCTCAGGAGCTAGAGTGGGTCATCCATTAAACAGAAGGTCCGTGCTGAAGGTTCCTTGGGCAAGATACTGAACAGCAAATTGCCCCTGATAGCTGTTCAAGCAGTATGTGAATGCTGTGTAACAGAGAAAGGGCTACACATAGATGCACTGCCTCATGGGTAGAAGGTGTATGTGAAGGGGTGAATGGCAAAGCCACCTTCCAAGGTGACTCTGGAGTGAGTGGTGGTGATTGTGAAAGCAGAGCATACCAACCACTGCATTGTATAGTAGATGCATGTTTTTAGCAATAAATTGATCCATATCTCTCTTCTGATTGTGAATTAGGAAAGCAACCTCTCAATCTGAATAAACGAGGCAATCACATTCATGTCCTCCTGTAACATTACAATACAAAAGCCTCTTTTGGGCTCATTTATGTCTGTAAATCTCTCTTCAGGACAGTTACAGTTTAGACGAAGAATTATTCAAAAATCAGGTTCAAATTGCTGGTGATACTACTGTCAGTTAGTATAATTAGATTAGTCTATCATTCTATTACTTTGTATATAGAGATGATTTTAACCTGACTCCATTTTGTATTGATATGAGAAGTATTATATGTTGAGATCAGATGGATAAGTTTCTAAAGAACAGTTCACTGCACTCTGACATCTGACTGTGTGTGTAAAGACAATGTTTATTCCTGTTTCATTACTACCAAACCAAAGAGCAACAACATGCATTGAATCAATCAAGTGGCTCTCAAAATGAGACATTTTTAATTCACTTCTCCGCAAGTCAACATAATCTCACACTGGTCTTTGGGTTCCTTCTCACACTCTCTCCCCTGCTCTGTCTCTCTCTGTCTCTCAGGAGTACACTATAGATGTTTTCTTCCGTCAGAGATGGAAGGATGAGCGCCTTAAGTTTAATGGACCAATGAACATTCTCCCTCTCAACAACCTGATGGCCAGTAAGATTTGGACCCCTGACACTTTCTTCCACAATGGCAAGAAATCTGTTGCCCACAATATGACGATGCCCAACAAGCTGCTGAGAATCATGGATGATGGAACCTTGCTCTACACTATGAGGTACCCGATTTCATTTATTTTAATAAGAGATAATAAACACTTAGGGTTACACCGTTACCCCTGTTATACAACCACTCAAACAGAAGCAGTGCAATCCATAAAGTCCTGCAGATACAGCTTCAGTTGTTCACAACAAACATCGGCATGGGGAAAAACATGTCATACCTGTGATGCTAAATACATCATCTGTCTCCAACAAATGTTATTTCAAACCAGGCTTCCCTTACAGTAGGATAACTGTAATTAAGAGAAGACAATAAGTTGTTTGTACTTTTATTGCCAGGCTCACGGTCCAAGCTGAGTGTCCTATGCACCTAGAAGACTTCCCCATGGACTCTCACTCGTGTCCTCTAAAGTTCGGCAGCTGTAAGTGTCATCAGATTAACATCATCCACATTATAAATGACAGCACTCTACTTTCAACCACAACCTACATGTACATGTTGATGTTTGTAGTGTCCAACACAGACTGTATGAAGTGTTGGGTAATGCTCTTATGGGACACAGTACCCAGATGTACCTTCTGTTGGTTCTTAACTCTCTTTGAAACAGGCGAAACACGCATGCGGTGATTGCATAGTGCTGAGGTCTACTGAAATATTTCCCTTTAAATAGTAGCCAATGCACTATATTGGTTTGACACTATGTTCTCAGACATACTAAAAGATCTCTCTGTTTTAGCTTACTGAACTACTCTGAACATGCAGCCAATGACGGAGTGTTGTCTAATGCTAGTAAATGCTAAGCTAACGTTATCTTGCTCTCTCCCCATAAGATGCCTACACAAAGACAGAGGTTACATACCTCTGGACTCGTAATGCCTCCCAGTCAGTGGATGTTGCAGCTGATGGATCCAGACTCAACCAGTATGATTTGGTTGGCCAGAGTGTGGGGAAGGAGACCATTAAATCCAGTACTGGTGAGTGCCATGCGTTAGATTCAAGAAAATAGACAGCGGGTTTGCTGATCTGAACCCATGCCAGGAAACCATAATATATAGTGAATAATTGCCAGGTAAGTATGAACTGGAAGCACTGGAGACAGGCTCTTGTTTCTTGGACACAGTCCTTTTGCCCAATTTGGAAGTGGTAAGCTCAACAGATTGATGATTTATTTATTATTTTGATCACATTTTATAGTATTAAACTAGCTACATCCCAATCAGTTACCAGACTTCTTGATAATATTGTGTCCAGATATTCACCGGTTTCCCTGAGACTGCTGATCTTTAATTATTTTCTACGCAGCTGAATTAGTATGTCAGTTCTTGCCCCCGGCTGGTCCACCCCTCGCCCCTTTGTTGCTGTTGTGAACGCATCTGAGCGGAAAAGCAAATTGCGGGTAAAATCTCTATCTGATTCTCATGACTTTACGCGGAGGTCATGTCTGAAATCGGTAATGAAACTTTAACATATAAATGTTCAAATCCAATGTATATTTGGATACAATTTTTGAGCCTATATAGTTCTTACTGTGCATATCTTGGACTCTCGTTAGCCATGTCGGTAAATTTGACCTTGTTTCTTTAGTGTCCTCTAATATTTTCTATAATATCCACTCAGAGTTTGTCAGTGTCAGTGTTGATGGATGACTGGGCAGGACTTAGACAGACCTTTGTGAACCTCACCATAAACAGGCTTTTTTCAACCAGCAGCAGCACTGTAGAGGTGTGGGTCACCTCCAAAACATCCCTGCATCACACACAAAACAACCGACTGTGCGTTTTTCACTTCTGCTGCCACATACAGTAAATGACTCAATCCAGTAAACCCTATTTTTATGCTCGCCCCAAGCATGTGTGTTTGAATGGAGCACAGCAGCATGTTATTTACAGCAATCATTCCATCCAACGGCTGATTCCTTGTATTAAAAATGCAGAGCCGGCCTTTCTTATACGTTCACAAAACACATTGCAGGCCCACATTAAGCAAAGCCACACTCCTCCTTCTTATCACTGATGCTATGGTTGGGAAATGTCAACTTAATTGTCATTTGAAGATCAGTTTTCCCAGAGCTTTTAAACAACACAGCAGGAGGTTCTCTGCACAGACGCGTTCACAACAGCAACAAAAGGGGGTGGAGCGGCCGGGTGCAGCAGGCAGAGGAAGGAAGTGATGTATTAACTCTGCTGAGGAGATCACGTGATCATGTTTATAGCACCCCGATTTTTTATTTTTGCGTCTGTTGCCCCCCCCCCTCCCCACCCTCGCTCGCAGTGAATCCAGTGGGGGATCCCCCGCTGTCTTCTTGAATTGGATTCTCGTGGCCCAGGTCTGCAGAAACCAAGGCTCTCACTTGGACATCTGCGTTCACACATGCTCCCCTAGGGGAAATAGTTCATGCCTGAAAGCAGCAGAAACCTGTGATATCGATTTTGAGGGTCTAATGGAATTGATCAAATGCACCTTGCCACCGAGAACAGTATGTGCTCAAATGAACATTGAACACATTTGCAAGCTTGCAAGCAGAAACCAGTGACGTAAAGTTGGTCATTGGTTCCTGCAACTCAATCCCCTGAAAACCGAGAGCAAAGCCGAAACAGATATTTGACATAGTCTATCATCAGTAAAATGATAGTTAGAACCATTTCATTTTGGGAGTGGTCCAACACCTGCAACAATAACTAAAAGGCTCACATGCAGCCGGGATAGAAACAATATGTCTTGCAGATCTGTTTTGATTTGTTCACCAGAAACCTGCATTGTCATGCGCCATGACCTGCACCACTGCACCAAATCCATCTTCAGGCCCAACCCCAGGCCAGGTATAAAGAAATGTGCTCAGTCCTAGTTTTAGGCAATTTGTTAGGAGACAAGGCTACATAAACCTCCTGAGCTTTAGGCCAACAGTAATTTTCGCTGCATGTCCACATGTTTTTAGGCCACTTCAAAGTTGTTCCCTCTGAAATATTTATCCACACCCTTCTCAAAAAATACTGGAAGTAGTTCCACTTACATCAAAACCCAGCGATTGTGCAAATAAAGGCCGCTGGGCCAGAGCAAGGGGACAGTTGCATTAAGATCTCATTTTGTTCAAAGCAACACATGGTTGGTCTCATTCTCCATCTTCCTTACATCAAGTTTACAATCAAGTCCCTTCTCTTTTAGATCTAATCGACCCAACTCAACACTTTGAACTTTGCAAAGCAAAACCAGAATTTTGTTTTTCATCATCTGGAACTCAGAATCATGTTCTCATGATCTCATAATGAGCCCGTTCTGTCTACATCAAGAGCGGGTCCTCCTCATCAGAGTCATGTTGTGTGACCATGTTTCTACAGAAGCCCTGAAAACCGCTATAGGCTCCTTGGATTAGAAGGGGAGGAGGAATAGCAAATACAAAATATTCCATCCCTCTGAGTCTTTGAAAATTTAAGGTTTTATGAGTATTTGATGGTAATACTCCAATAATGGCCGCCTCTTCACACAGTGTCAGTGCCATGTTTAAAGCCTCAACAAGATGTTTGAAAATAGCTGTCCAGTAACCTTGTATATGAAGGCAAGACCAAAACATGTGTGTCATATTAGCTGGTGACATGTGACACCTATTACATGCATCTGGGACACTGGGATATATTTTGGAGAGTTTGGAGTTGGTAAAGTAAATGTGATGGACAACCTTAAATGGTATCAGATTGACCCTGGAGCAGGACGTTCTGTGATTCACTCGAGTTACTGCACTATCTCAGTCATTGTCATCTATAACTTTGCCAAGTTCATTTTCCCAATCTTTTTAGATTTTATCAAGAGAGGCCTCTGTTAGATCAGAGATTAGGCTGTCAAATTCTGGTCAACATCCATTAGCCTGTACAAGTCCTGGGCTTTTTGGAACAGTGAAAGTAGTAGCTTTCATTTCGGAATGAATCCTATAGACGAGCAGGATGCAGCAGGCGGAATTTTATACCTTTTAAGGTAAAGAGAACTTTTAACAGGATTGAATGCGTTTCGTTTTTTAGTCAGAGCGGCACTGATGTCAGAGTACACTCTCGACCGGGAGCCGCGATAATCCAGTTTGTGTTGTCTTGTCCATTTTAAGACCTTCTCTTTCCTGGAAACAGAGGAATTTAACAATGAAAGCTCTCGGTTTCACCACGCCGGCATCTCCTGGTCTGGGACCGAGGGATCGAAGGGCTCACTCTATCTCCAGAGGGTTGTTGAGAATACCGGGACCCGTCACCACCATTAGCAAATCGGACACAAACTTTATCGGGTCCTGATCCTTCTCACTTCCCTCGGTTATGTTAATATCCTCAAATTAGAACGCCTGGACCTGTTTTCGAGATCATCCGCCCGCTCCAGGTGTACTGTGGTCTGTGACTGTAGAGACTTAACAAGGACTTCCATCTCTATGAGTTTTTCGAAGTTTCCACAAAAACTTCACTTTGAGTGAGACGGTTGTTGAATGATGTCACTTGTTGTCCCAGTGAGTCATCCGACAGCTTCAGTGATTTTGTTGATTGTTGTATCAGGATAGCCAGGTCGTCTTGGAAGCAATCACGCTATTACTGAGCAAAGCCTCAAGGTCTGTCTTGGTGACTCGGTCAGCATTACTCCCGCTGTCAGTCGATAATTGCTCGTTGCTAGCCGAGACAGCTGCGACCATGGTGGCTAGCTTACCCGTAATGCTTGAAGCCTGGGTTGCTGTTACAGGAGGCTGGAATAATAATGCCTCAAAGAGCCATGCAAATCAACAGCGTTACATAAACAGTGTGACTGCTTGCATTCCAATATAGGTCTTGTGAAAACGTTGCAGTATGTTGTTCCACATGTTACATAGAACGGCCATCCATTGTCCGTTTTGACATAGAGTATCCTGGCTTCATCCCCTTTGCCGTGACTCTTGTCTTCAGGTGTAATTCAGATGCAGTGCCTTGGTTGCCTGGGCATATGCTGACCATCTAGTATCCAAGCGTTTTCAAAGTCTCTGTCCTATGGTTGTCATTGGGCTCTAAGCCCGCTTTTATTGCCTGCCAACCGGACGTGGAATTAATTTAATTAAAAGTGTCTGTACGAAATATAAAATGCCTGCATCTCAAGGCAGCATTTAACCCTGTAAAGTCCCATCAAACTGAATGTGTGTGAAACGCAGGGAACCCACTCGACTAAAGGGTTGATCTGTTTAATGCTTGCTTGCAGGCCATTGTAAATGCTGGACATGTTGGCTGCATTATCATAACACTGGCCTCTGCAGTTGTTAATATCAATGCCCATGAATCACATCACTGCATTCTGTACCATAGGGTCAGACCCATTCATGTACCTGTATCTGCAATGTTCTACCTATGTATATGTGTTTTATATATGTATGTCGGTTAAGTGTATAAGTGTATAAGCTACTGGATGACCTAAATTTCCCACGGGACTAATAAAGTATCCATCTATCTATCTATATCTTGTAAAACAGCAACAATGGATCGGCAAAGCGACTCAACCCGAAAGGATCAAACGTGTTGATAACTTCCAGCACTCCCATGAGGTTCCCATTATAATGCTGGCCAAAAATCTCACTGTGTCCTGTGAGGGGCTGTTCTCGTGCCCCTAAAAATGTCACCACGGCTACCAACATCTTTAAAACACATTAACTGTCAAATTTTTTTTTAGTTCTAGAGCTATACTGCAAGTATCAGCACAGCGCATAACATAAGCAACCATCACCTTTCTGTGAATCTCCAAACATGTTCAGTCAAGCGGGCAGGGGCATTTTTCCAGTCCCTATGAGTGACGACATCAGGACACTGTCCCAAAATAACAAAACTCTATCTAATTAGATAGATGCGTCCACATCATCCAATCAACTGATCCATTCTTTAAATGTTTCAATGTGCCAATAGGTGTCAATGCAAATTAAAATGATTAAAATAATCTGGCCAATCTGGGGCCCTTGTACACGTGGAGTCCCTAGTCTACAGCTTGTGAATTAATCTGCCCCAGCTCACCTGTGCACCTTTAAATCAATCTACTAATAGAGTTCACATCTGTACCCACCAGCATCCACTGTATGTAAGCATGCTCACTGAGCCGGACTGATCTGCTTTTGAGCATTTACATTTTCCTTTCTGTTCTCAGGTGAATACACGGTCATGACAGCTCACTTCCACCTTAAGAGAAAGATCGGCTACTTTGTGATCCAGACGTACTTACCCTGCATCATGACCGTCATCCTCTCTCAGGTCTCCTTCTGGCTCAATCGAGAATCTGTGCCAGCCAGAACTGTGTTTGGTGAGTTTCTTCATTTGACTGGTATATTTATGGATATCTTCTGATATGGATCTACCACCCTGATATCTTCCAAAAGACCCACTTAGAAGGGTCATATTTCTCATTTTAGCAATTTCTGTTAAAGGCTGAATGTACGAGCATACATATACACAAAGAAAGGCTTTATCTATTCAATACACAATATTCACAATAATATCAATTCATATTTACAGCATTCTGTCTCATGCACAATGTTTGACTTCTCAGTTCAACAATATGTTATGCATCACAAGAGACTGTCCTTTTTAGCTTAAATCACTATATTTTGTGTGCTTCAACCACATCTGGGACAAACAGGGGTCTCTGTCACCTTTATATTGTTAGTCAGAGGCTGAAAAGTTTATGAATTCTGTGATAGATCACATCAAAGCATCCAAAACATATACCTTTATATGTAGACTGCATTGGACAATGTATTGTTCATCATCGTCAAATTACTTGGGAAATTATAAAAAACTCCCAGAGGTCTTAATTAGACTTAATTTAAATATTTCCTTATAATGATTTGTTGGACAGAACCTTTGGACCAACATGGTGCAGACTAGGTTTGACTCCTCCATCTTCAGGTATTCACTATGGAGAAACAGCCACATGAGCTACCGACCGTTTCAGCACTGAAAATAAATCTAATTTACTTTCTCCACAACACCAGGGATCATTCATCACATGTGTGTTCTCAGATGTTGTCCTGTCATGTTAGTTTAAAGGTTGCAGATCTGTTTTAGGGGGAGCAGGGAGAATCAGGTGATACATCAGAAATGCTCATGAAATCCTGGCCCAGCGAGGATTCTGGAATGGTAACACTTCCTGTCCTCATGTTAACCTGCAGGGCTTTCTCTGCCCCTGTTTGTGGTCATGGTTGTAAACATGCTGACAGGTAAACATGATATCAGGCCACTGCACCATGCCACTGGATGAAGGCCATGCTGCAATGAGGCCTCACAGTCCTTCTTTGCCAAAGGACAGAAGACCTACAACCACACTCTAATTTATCCCATTAACTAAAAAGTCAGGGACCAGTATGAAGCATGGGGCATTCAGCTGCAATATTCAACTTCACCACTAAATGTCACTGAATTCTACACACTGAACCTTCAAGCTAAAATTAAACAGTATATAATTTATCTTTACTAAATGCACCCATCATGTTTTAAGCATAGACTGTTTAAAAGTGGTTTTAGATTTCAGGTCTTGAAAGTGAAGCTATTGGAAAAGTGAGAGAAACCTGTATTATCTTGAATGACCAATAGGAGGCAACGTTTCTGTAGAGCTCTACTTCTTGATTTGTTTGTAATGCCATTTATATTTTCCTAAGGAGTTTATGGTCTCAGTTCCTTCTCCCATACATTCTATACATTCCTTATGCTTCCCATTTAGAGTAAAATAGATGATTGTACCTGTTAATGTATACCGTGTGATGGCATCTAATACTGTCCAATGGGTGCAGGTGTTGGTTGATGTACATTCCCTATTTCCCAGTAGCTTTGTGGTTTGTCAATGGGCTCCACAAAACTGGCAAAATTTCAGACACGCACCGATGTTTTATTTGGAGAGAAGTTCATACATCCCTGTGTTTACCATGCTTCGTGCAGCCATACATACATCATGATTTACATATGGTCGACTGATGAATAGATGTTAATCAGCTCCAGTGCTTCCTGTAAGGGTTTCAGCTGTTGCTCTGGGCTTCTCTTCTACCTCATTGAGCTTTCTGTCATGTGCATCTTATCTTAACTAAGCTGAGTTTCCACAGTAAAACCCACCAAACTGTCATTTTGTCTGACTGAAGATCTAGACAATAAGATTGCCTCATAGTACAATCCACTCTGCATCTGTGAGATCTCTTTTCTCTGAGGCATAGCTCACATCAGCGAATGCTTCTGGGAAGAAAAAACAACTGAAATGTTTTTTCAACCAAGCAAAATCAGTCACTGTAGCTTTAAAACCTAAAGCATGCATACATTATCTTTATTGTTGACTTTTATGAGCTTTTGTTGAACGTTTGTGTGTGTGTGTGTGTGTATATTTGTATGATGCTATTAGTATGGATGAGAACTGTTTTATAAGTGTAACTAGTAGTATGTTGTTCATCATTGTGAAACAAATATGAATGGATCTTTATCTATCGCTTTGTTTTGCAAACATTTATTCTGTTCGTGTCAACTTAGAAATAGACATATATGAATGTTACTGTCATACATACATACATACATACATACATACATACATACATACATACATACATACATACATACATACTGAGTTATGCCTCTGAGACATTGGTGGCGATGCTGACTTTACTCAAACCAATATAGTCATGAAGTTAAAATAAAACAATAGCTTCCAGCCCTGATTCATATGTGAAACAGTCATCTGTGTTTAATGAAACATCAAGAAGGTTTGGTTAATTTTTCACATTTCCACCTTAAGGGTATTGAATCTTAGACATGAGTGCGTTTCCAGGCTACAAATCACAACATCAGATGGGTCCTCTTTAGGGAACAAGCCAACTTTTAACTGGTAAAAGAGGAATTTCCACATAGTGATTTCACACTGACATTAACCATAATACTACCCTCATACAACCATCAATTTGATACTGATATGTTCAGTTCAGATTTATGACTATGAGAAATCTTTGCCATTATATGTTTTCCAACACTGATACAGTGGCATTACACTGAAACTACTCATTTATTTACAAGTAATAAATCAGAGCATTTAAAGGAGATATTTGATATAATAATTTTAAAGCACAAGAAGGAAAGTTTTTAAGGAAATAAATTATATCACCAGATAGCTTTCTAGTTATTTTAATGTCAATGTGGTTTTTATGTAAACCACAATCAATGCTGCTGGATGCTGTGGAGTTGTTCTTTATGTTGTCTAGATGTTCCGGTTCTACCAAGACGGTTGTATAAGAATGCACTGGCAGGGGAAGGGAATGGAGAGCTGTCTCCACCTCACACTGTGATTCCTGAAGTCAGCAAATAAATTAATCTGCAGCTGCTTCTTAAAGCTTCAAAGAAATGTGTGCTTTAAATTCTTCCTACTGTAGCTACTTTCAATCTGTATTGTGTTCCAGTGGTCACTGTCATCCAAATGACCCTATGGTGTTTATTAAATACTTAGAAGAAGCACCAACACCAACACAATATAACAAAATTCATTACGGGCCTCTCCCAATAAATTCTTACTCAGTCAAACTGCTGTTTTTTGTACTAGATTCCACTCTGTAGCCATGATGCTTCAAACAGTGAAACCGTTTTGCATATTGTGGGGAGCATGAATGTATGTGAGTGAATATTGGTAAAACTTTACATGAAGATTCATTTATTCACCATTAACTAGATGCTTGTTAGCATGCACAATGGGAGTAGATTGGCCCATACTTTTTATCTACATCTTCATATGCTTTTCTCAGAATGAACCTTAGAAGTTCGTAGCAGAAAACTACAAGTATTATATGTCCCTTATTCCAAATTGAGGTCTAAATCTCTGAGTAATTTATTAACCATTATTAATCAACCTATACTGGTCCCTTTTCTAAAACAATGGCAAAGCGGATAACATGGTAAAGCAAGGCTTACATGGAATCAATGAAAGTGTGGATGGTGTCACCGTTTCACTGTGAAAGCATTTTTAACATCATGATACAAGGTTTAAGCCAAGAAGACCCTTTCAGCTTTAAGCGAGTAAAACAAATCAGACAGTTCAGTGTCAATATTTCAACCCATCAGTGTCTTGATGCAAGAAAGCCTCATGCACATTGATACACTTGATTCAATAACTTTTTACTTTAGATGTATTCTTTCTGCTTTATTACCAAAGTCAATAGACAACAAGGGACAGTCTATTTGCATAACAAATAACTGGCAAGGGTATGTCAAAGATCATGTAACAACTGGTTCAAGCAAACACAGGGCCCGGCAAGCACCAGTCCAGAAAGATCTTATACAGTTCAGTTTAAAAAAAAACAAAACATCCAGGAAGTAGTGGCACAAAACCAGGAACCTCAGCAAAATACAAGCAACCCAATTCTGAGTTTGGTAATGATGAGTCTCAGAAAAATTTGACTTTTATCAACAACTGAAGAAAGCCTTCAACATCTGAGTCACTGTGATTTATCCTTTGCTATTTTGTTTTAATTCGTGGAAGCTATAACATTCTCATCGATCATTTAGAGACTGTTCTGAGGTCTGTTATTGGGACTAGCAGTTATCTTAATGTATTCTCTCTGGCTGAATCTTGCTCTGTTTTTTCTCTCTTTCCAGGCGTAACTACAGTCCTCACAATGACAACCCTAAGTATTAGTGCCCGTAATTCACTGCCTAAGGTGGCCTATGCTACAGCTATGGACTGGTTCATTGCTGTCTGTTATGCCTTTGTCTTCTCTGCACTCATTGAATTTGCTACGGTCAACTACTTCACCAAGAGAGGCTGGGCCTGGGACGGAAAGAGTGTGGTCAGAGAAAAGGTACAGCTGCCACACACCTTTATTTTTCATTATCAATTAGATCCCTTGGTATTGCTCCTGCTACCACTCCAACACCACTAGTTATCATCATTATGACTATTATTACTGTTCGCTAATTACACATATTAGTATTGCTATTATTGCCTTTACATGTATTACTGTCCTACAATTATTGTTCTATCTATCTATATGTGTGGGGCGGTGTGGCCTGGGGTTAGAGTGGTCGTCCTCCAACAAGAAGGTTGGCGGTTCAATCCTCACTCTTCCCCAGCTATACTCTGAATTGTCCTTGGGCAAGATACTGAACCCCTAAATAAAAAATTGGATACAAAATATACATATTACAATACATGTAATGGAGTGTGAGAGGGGGAGACAGAGAGGGAGAGAGTGGGGAGAGAGAGAGAGAGAGAGAGAGATAACAGGATAATTAATGACCTAAATAATGATAAGATACTAGAGAAAGTATTAGGAAAGACTGTGTTGAGTTGACTATTCATTAGTTTAGGATAGGTTAACTTATATCATGAATTGGAATAAAGACGACTTAAAGTCATAAACCAACAGTTTTGCCTACTGTACATTATGCTGACAGAATCATGTTATCCCTTATACAATCTCAGAGCCCATCGGCTAATGTCTGCATGAATTAGCATCTGGGGGCAACATTATTTTGGGGCTTACGATAACCAGGCCAAGACTCTGGCTTCCGTTGGTATACTGTTCAGTCCAACTAGTTCTTTATCTCACGTTTCGAATGTTTCTCCACACAATACACAACAGGAACACTTTTTGTAGGTTTTTTAAGTCCAGATGACATTTTGGTTTCTGATGAATTTAAAAGCTGATAGCTGATGCATTTCAGTCAGTGAGTTACACCTCTCTTGCTCTCCACACAGAATGGATTCGATTCTGCATATGCAACTGCAGAATCTGTTAATAGACTTTCATTGTTATTTCAAATGAACAGTGCAGATGCAGATGAAGTTAATTTGCTCCACATTATTAATGTTGATTATGGAAAAGAAGTCTCTAACCCGGAGGAATTTTCATTACAGAAAAAGGAAGCCGCCATCATGAAGAAGAACAATGCGTACGCTGTAGCTGTGGCTAACTACGCTCCCAACATTACAAAAGACTCGACACTGCCCACCATCTCCAAGTGTGCCCAGAATGACACCAACAAAACCACCGCAGAGACCAAGCCCGAGAACAAGAAAACCTTTAACAGCGTCAGCAAGATAGACCGCATCTCTCGCATCATGTTCCCGGTGCTGTTTGGGGGCTTTAACCTGGTTTATTGGGCCACCTACCTGAACAAAGAACCGGTCATTAAAGATCTGGATCTTTCCAAATGAACTGCTGGGACTGGCTTCAACACAAGCCCTATTCAGGAATTATACATGTGCTGGTATTAGAGAATTATCTGTCTTTACCGAGTACAAATTTAGATCAATTCAGGTACATATTATAACTGGGTTAGAATGAACCTGAGAGCTCACATATCGAGTGTAAGTGCCAAACAGCCTCCTCTGCCAGTTTGTCATTATCTGAGGTTTCACTTGATGATTCAGCTGCTCAAGCTGAGAGGGAAGGAAACTCAAGGATGATCCATATCTTTTTCCTCCTGGAAAAAAGAAATGGCAAGTGTTCATTTTGTATTAAGCCTACTTAATCATTCCAAATGTTTTAATAATTACAGCATTAAAAAAACAGAAAACAATTTATTACTGGAAGAATCTGAAAATACTTCATTCTATAGCCAACTGGTTTTATTTCATGCCACGTAATGGCAGCCACCTTGCTTTAAATCCAAACAGGAACCTTCGTTACATTTCATAACCTATATCCCTCTCCCTATGTTTTCTGTTAACCACAAATAAAGGAAAGGCCATATTTAAACATGAACCAATCAGGGTTTTTTGCTGCATTGCTTTTTGATAATGAATCAAATGAGGAAAGGTCATTAAGTGACAAACCCACAGAGAATAATCAGCAACTTTACCTCAGCTCTCCAGAGCTTTTTTAGCCTTTCGTTCATTCATCAACTTTTGGTCACGCTGTGGTTCAAAATCATTTCCAGAGCTGGTGGAGACCAAAATAGAAGTACAAATAACTAAAAATAGGATCAAATAAGGTTTTATATAAATTTTCAACAAATCTGACTAATTAGCATTACTTGCTTTGAAAAATATTATTATTTTGTTTTGTTTTCATTTGTACATTTAATTGATGCTCACAAGTTATGATAAGGTGATAATTAGGAGGTCTTTATCTTGTAATTGGGGAAAGAAAAAAACGTTTTAAGTAAAAATTATAGACCAAACAGTAAAGACCAATTATTTTTGCTGTTAAATTTGTCAGTGCTTTGTTAAAACAATATAGGACCTTACCAACTGCCAAGATAAAGTAACCACATAACGTTTATCAAACAAGATCTGTGTATTTCCATGAGCTTCACACAGTCAAAACTATACATGTCCATTATTATGAGCTCTCCTGAGACTTCAAGTGTTAAAAGTAAACGACCTGTTAAGTGTTTCTTGGTTAACATACTCCAGTCCCAAGGTTGCGTAAAACCTGATGGCCAATGTTATTACTCCAGAATTGTTCAATGGGGCTGAGGGCAGCTGATGGTTCAGGAAAGTCCATCACAAGCAGGACTCCTTCATCTTCTTTGGTCATCATCCTGCTGCAGCATGAACCTTTCCATGCAGATACAAACCAACGAACATGTTTCTGAATGATGGAGCTTTGCTTCTCTTTGTCCATTCAGTGCAGCTGAACACTGGCTGCATTTCACTCACTTTAAGGGTAGAACAACTGACACCTGAACAAAGGTTTCCATGGAGTTAAAGTGGCTTCAATTCGATTGCTGACCTAAGCAATGAAACTTAAATATTTCTTCATTTTACATGACACAACATATTGTGTTTTTAAACTTCACATGCAAAATATGTACATATATATATAAACTGATGGTCCAGGTAGGTTGAGAACGTAGCATGAAACACATTACCCTCCTCCATATAAACTCAGCAAGATCTTTTAGTCAACTTAAGAAGGTTAACAATCAATAATGTCGAGCCATTAAGTTCATCCTGGATCTTGTTTAACAGAATAACATTAATTTGAGGTTCTCTTGTCATGTTCAACTGTTTACAATGCTTGTTCAGTCGTCAGCCCATCATCTCAGTGTTGATTTTAAAGGGTTTTGTGTGAGATTTGTTTCTATGGTGTGTATTGAACGAGTGTCTGACTGAAACACAGTATTAGGAGCATCCTGCAGTAACAGCTCAGCCGGTCGGTGCAGTGAAGCTCTCATCAGCTCAGCCTTCGTGCTGTCATCACCAGTCTGACCCAGTATGTAACCTCATGTAGCACACTTACTGTTCACTCTCCTAGCACACCCTGCTGCTGCCCCCTGGGAACATCAGTCACCAGCCACCCATCGCCCACCTGTGTGCTCAGTTTCTTCACATTATAACATGAATGTGTGTGTGCCCGCTCTATTTTAGGGACATTGATACACAGATGGAAAAATTTAATAAATTAATAATAAAAACCCTTAGAAAACTATATCTGCATTAAATACACATATCTCACTGACTGTTAATGATGGTGGAGAAAGTCAAGTCCCTTTATCACTTAAATTTCCTTTGTATAATTATTCTTGAGGTGTTTCATGTGAAAGTGACATTGCACTGTTTTTTTAAATAAACAATATTCCAACAGAAATTGAAACCGTTCTTTCTAATTCTGATTGAAGAGTTGAGTCAAGCTACTGTGGCCCACAAATATATGAAAACTACTAATCTGAAAGCCTACCCCTGCTGAAATGGGAATCTTTCAGCACATCCACCATTAGGCTGCCAACATGGCTCTTTGTTTTCAGGCTGCTTGAAAGTGTCATCTGTAACATTGTTTTCACTGTGATGTGCAACAGGGTGAACAGACTAAAGCACAGTCTCATTTGGACTTAACTTTCAGAGGATCTGACCTGTAGTCAAGTAATAAGGAGGCACCAGTTTGCAGAAAACCATTGAGCATTCAGATCTCTGCTCAAGAAACAGAACCACCCCTGAGAGAAAGACCGCAGTGGTGTATGTCACTGGGATAACACTTCACTATAAAATGAAATATATGTAGTGTCTCAGTAATGTCCATGGAATTGAAGCTGTACTCTCTGGCATGTTCCCTCCATGCTAAGATATTATGAATGGATGGATGGTTACAAGTAAAAAAGGCTGGAACAAAAGAGTAGTTAGTATTCTCTCAGTTTACATATATTAATAAACCGCATCATATTTTCTTCAATGAAGAAGATTCATCTAAAAAGTAACAAACAGCCAAATTAATGTTTTGAGGTCACAAGTACAATAAATCCCCTTTGAAATGCAGTGAAGAGTAGACATGAGTAAATGCTTCAGTACTAAAGGAACAAATACTTCAAAATTATACTTATACACAGAACTTATATTGTTGAGCCAGAGTTAGCTGCATTACAAATATGCATTTGCAGTCTTTGGGCAAGAAAATGTAAAAATAATTTGACATGCTGATGTTAATATCACATCACAAAACCAGAGCCACCTCATTTCCTGCTTATGGATATCATAGTTATCAAGATCTCTTAATTATCCCGAGCATCTCTATCTGTATACTTTGCTTCACCTGGCTAAAGTTGTGTACTGTATGGCTTTAAACCCAATTGAATACACTGCATAAAGGGGTCCAGATATCCTTAATGCACACAAACACACATACACAAGTCAGCAGACCTCGAGGCACTCCAAATCCAAGCAGTGTTCACATCCACAGCCTCGCTGAGAGAGGAGTTCTGCTGAAAGGCGAGTGTTGCTGAAGAGGCTATAATCAGGCCCAGCACAGCATCCACAGCACATCAGCACATCCAGCCTCCTGTCTGCACCTGTCTTTGATCTGCAGCCGCACCACCTTATCCCCACTACTGGCCATCCTTTCACACTCCTTCATCTGCTGACTCACACAGAGACTTAAAGCCCACAAGCTCTGCACACGTCAGCTGTGGAGAAAAACACAGACCAAGTCCAAAAACGAGTGATCTTTAACCTGATAATTCAACTCTTTTGTTACAAAACACAGAGGGAAACTTTGTGTAATATGTGCTCCCAGGCTTTAAGACAGAAGGGAATTGTGGTTTCCATCTTTATGGTATGTTTTGTACACTAAAATACACACTACACACATGCATGAAAACCTTGTTAACACATTCAGCTGCAGTGTAATTCAAATCATTACATGCACGCTCTCTCTCGCTCTCTCTCTCTCTCTCTCTCTCTCTCTCTCTCTCTCTCTCTCTCTCTCTCTCTCCATCTCAAAACGAGCGATAGTGTTTTCTTCTATTATTTCTCCTCTGCATATTAAAGCACATTCAGTAATTTCCTTGTTTCAAATAAACCTACCTTACCATAAAGTCTCTGCCACTGCGCTTGTCACACATCATCCAAATACAACAGGAAACTTGATCAATTAAAGGAATATTGTAAATAAAAAAATATTGTGTTTAGTGTCTTTCAACTGAAGTGTTCCTTCACTACTCTCATCCAACTTTCTTTCAACTGAGAGGTCAGCTCATTTAATTAATGCTGCATTCACACAGTTTAGGTTTAAATCATTGCAGCCATTTGTTCACGTGGCCGATCAGAACTCGTGCTCCACAAAGTAATTAACACTAATTGCTTGATCTTACCCACTGTACACACTGTACCCTTTTTCTCTTATTAAACTCAGACAAAACAGAGGTTATAATACTTGGCCCCAAACACCTTAGAGATAAATTATCTAATGATATAGCTGCGCTAGACGACATTGCCCTTGCTTCCAACGAAACAGTCAGGAACTTGGGAGTGATCTTCGATCCTGATTTATCTTTTAATAGTCACTTAAAACAAATTTCTCGGACTGCCTTTTTCCACTTGCGTAATATCTCAAAAATCAGGCATGTCCTTTCGCAAAAAGATGCAGAAAAACTAGTCCACGCCTTTCGTTACATCGAGACTGGACTATTGTAACTCATTATTATCAGGCTCCAGCAGTAAGTCGTTAAAGACTCTACAGCTTGTCCAAAATGCCGCAGCACGTGTCCTGACAAGAACAAAGAAAAGAGAGCACATTTCTCCAGTATTAGCTTCGCTACACTGGCTTCCAGTTAAATCTAGAATAGAATTTAAAATTCTCCTCCTCACCTTCAAGGCCCTTAATAATATAGCGCCTTTTTACCTTAAAGAGCTGTTAGTACCTTATAAACCCTCTAGAGCACTCCGCTCCCAGAATTCAGGCTTACTTGTCGTCCCTAAAGTCTCTAAAAGTAGAGTAGGAGCCAGAGCTTTTAGCCATCAAGCCCCTCACTTGTGGAATAATCTACCAATTTCAGTTCGGGAGGCAGACACCATCTGTTTGTTTAAGAGTAGGCTCAAAACCTTTCTTTTTGATAAAGCTTATAGTTAGAGTTAATTAGTGAGGCAGAACGTAACTTGCTCTATTTAATGACATATGACACACGGAGCTTCTTTTTCCAGCTTCTCCTTCCTCTTCTCCATCCCTAACCCCCCCCCCTTCCCCGGGGTCCCTTTGCTTTAACACCCGCAGATCCAGGGCCTCTGTGGCCGCACCATGGATTGCTGTTTGTGGATCGCGCATCGGGGGTCGCAGTGGTGGACCCAGTGTGGCGGATTCTGTGTCGTGTGGGCTGATCGTGGTGCTGGTGGCGGACCCTGTGTCGCGTTGGCACTGGGTAAAGGAGGTGGACCAGGGCCGCGGCGATGGCTCGTGGTGGGTCCTGGTGGGCGGCGGTGGACGGTGACTGAGGACTGGAGTGGCCTCTGGTCTGGATGGTGGATCGTGGTCCTGCTGGTTGCTGACCATGGACTGTGATTGCAGCGGGACTGCATCAATGCCGCTAAAGACTTTAATGATGAATGTTTTTACACGTGGCATCTATTGCACTTCTGTCCGTCCTGGGAGAGGGATCCCTCACATGTGGCTCTCTCTGAGGTTTCTACTTATTTTTACCCTGTTAAAAGGGTTTTTAGTAGTTTTTCCTCACTCTTGCTGAGGGTTAAGGACAGAGGATGCCACACCCTGTTAAAGCCCTATGAGATGAATGTAATTTGTGAATATGGGCTATACAAATAAAATTTGATTGATTGATTGATTGACACAGCCAGCACCGCAGCACTGCGACATTCAGATTCACACAGCTTTGCACTGGGGTATCAGTGAGACTATTCACAATGCTTTCATTATTTGTGAACAATCTGCCTGTCTGCCCCTCTGGCTGTGTGCACAGTCAGCAATAATAAACAAGTTTAAATAAATCATCTCAGAGCTGAATCAAACGTAAAGGGATAGTTCACAGAAAAGAGACAATTCAGTCTCATCTGCTCCCCACTAAGCCTAAATGTCCTCTGATATCCTCCTCGAAGGCATGTTCAGGTTCGCACTTACACCCCAGAAACACAGCACACACTGCAAACAAGGTCTTACCCAAGGGCATGCATGAGCTGTGCGGAAGCATAGTTATTTTTTTGACTATTTTGCTTAAATCTGGTGTAAATAATGCCATTTCGATTCAAATTTGAATATAGGCATATAGGCATTTTAAGATTTTAGCTTTGTGTTACTTCAATTGTATTGGATTTGGCTGCAATGCTGTCTCCCCCTGAAACTCCAGAATTTTTTTGTGGACTCCAACACTTCACCCAACCCTCCAACGGCATAGTGGTGCATAGATAAAGAGTGAATTTCCATTTTTCTGCAAATATCCCTTTAGACTAGAACAACAATATGAAATATTTCCGTTATGTCAGTAATAAGACAGGTTTTATTCATTCAAAGGATCATATACATGTCTCCGCTCAGCTTTAGATCTCTAACAAGCAATTATCTATACAGTATATCTAATAAGAAGCTATACACAGGGGGCCTTTTTTACTAACAAGTTCAACATTACCAGGATCATTTTTCATCCGGCTTCACTGAACCTATTATTGGCCATCCTGATAAACTATACTATGAAGCTGGTTAGCAACTGTCTCAGTTAGCTCTGCTTTTCCGGATGTGTGACTAGGTTCGACTTCTTATCAAAAATCCTATGTGAAGATCAAAACCGATAGTAGCATATCTTACCAACAGGTATTGTGTGTTCAACCAAGGCCTGAGGATATGTACATCTTTATGTTTTTCCTACCTGGTTTGTACGCAATCAAACAGTTATAGTCAGTGTTTTCTTACAGCTTTCTTACTTTTCATGTGCATTGCTTTTATATAATTTTATATATATGTATATACCGAATGACTGCAGTTATTTTCTATATACAACATGTCGACTATTTCAGAGGTCTGTTAAGCACTTGACACAAATGTTAGACCAAGGCTCAGAACTTTTCAAAATAAAAGCTTTGAAATTCATCTCAATATGAAACATTGAAGCACTGCGCTTGTTCTTGTTGACAAATTGCTGCAGAGGATAATATTTGTATGGATGTTGCTTCCTTGACAGAGATCTGCATCTGCCTCACTTGTTTTGCCTGTAGTTTATTGTATTTATTTATTTAGTTTATTGTAGTTTATTCATGGGAATGTTAGAACACTGCCACACCCCACTATAGCACTGGTTGCCTGTTTATTCAAATTGAATTTTATGATGATTGAACATATTGTGTGTCCAAATAACACCATATTCTACAGTGCACTTCATTTGGCCATTAAGGATACATTCTCATTTATTTTAAGTGTGAAACCATAGGAGGAACTGTTTGGGAGATATGGGTTCCACATACAGACGTTTGTGGAATTAGTAGGTAGACATGATATACTGTTAATGTCACAAATACATAAAAGAAACTCAGTTTTATTATTGATTTACCAAAATGTTATCAATAGCCTATATAGAAAATCCAAATTATTTCATAATGTAATGATTTCTGTAGTACCAAAATGTTGTCTATATACTGATAAACCATAAGGTACAGTGTAGCATGAATATGACACTCTACCCTCTAACTACTCTGTCAAGGTGCCCTTGAGCAAAACGCTGAACCCAGTGTGCAGCTGCTCCAGCTGCCCGGAGCCTCTCAGCCGGTGGTTGTCCAAAGTGGACACGGTGAAGTGCGTCCTGCACCAACGATGGATCACACAGCAGCGGGTGTCTGCTGTCACTGGACACAGAACAGTCAGGGTGAATGGTAGTGATCGATAATAAACACGTACAGCGATCACATCAGTCTTCATTAAAGAGGAAAGACGGATTGGAGTTCCTTCCAGCGGCGGCAGTGTGAGCGCAGCCAGTTAGCGGCACTGCAGATGGACTGGAGGAGAGTAAGCTCTCCATCCTCGCGCACTCTGCCACGTCCCCCCCCCTCCTCTCTCTCTCTCTCTCACACACACACACACACACACACACACACACACACACACACACACACACACACACACACACTGTGGACGCATCTCTCACATCCCCTCGTCCCTGCATTTAACCCGCATCGGCTCAATCCAGAAGCGACCCGACGACACCAACACCCGCTTTCCCCGCAGCTCCCGCGGACACCTCCAGGCTCGTTCCCCCGCGGTGGAGGAGAAGGAGGAGGAGGAGGAGAAGGATGAAGCGGCTCTTTGTCAGGACCTTGGAGGACAAAGCCATGAACCCCTGGCTGCTCTTCGCCCTGCTCGGGCTCTGGTGAGTGTGTGTGATCGGTGGGTGTGATCGGGGATGATGCATGTCTCCAGCATTAGGGAGGATTGTCACGGTGAATGGCTGCAGACGTTCATGCGGTGCTGTTGTGTCATTGTTCCAGCATCTTGTGTTGTACCTGTGATCACAGCTCTGAGGGTCCCTGTGGGAACGGTGGCCTTGGAGGGAAAACATCTGTGCTTCATGGAGAATTGATCATTCAAATGAGCCGTCCTGGATCAACATGTCTTTCTAATCTCTGTGATAGCCCGTTGATCTATTGAGTGTGTGTTGGTGTTTCACCTGCATCGCCCCTTTGAGTTTTCACAGCCTCTGAGCACGTTTCTGTTCTAGTGTCAAGTGGGTGATGATGGATGTTCCTACTGTTTGGAACCAGAGCCCTGAGGGAACCTTGTCACTTGGTCACACAGGTTTGAAATGTTTCCTGGAGAGGACAGGCCCACTCCCCTGCCTGTGACAACTGGGTCTGGGTATCATCTGATAATCCCTCATTTATAAATAACTATAAAACGAAAAAAATGCTTTTGGTGTCAGAACCAAAAAACCAAAGCGTAAAAACACAAGTCATGACTATTGGTTTTGTTGTAGAAATTCCTTTTTTTGATTTCTCATTTAGGACAGAAAGTACAGTTATGCCCAGACCAAGAAGCGCAGCTGAATTTTGGGAACAAGTATACAAAAAAAAATAGGATAGAATGTCCCAGCTAAGCAAAGATTTGGACAGGACTGGGGTGGCTAATTGGGAATACAGGGACAATACCTGTTGGGCCGGACTGGTATTTGTGTCAGTGTGGCCAGTAAAATGGGTCGACGCAATCAGGTATGAAACAATAAATATAACGTAGGCGATTGCATTACACAGACATAAGTAAAGTCTGACTCTGCGATTTTCCCGGCCGAAAAATGGGTAAGGGTGGTACTGAGCCATCAGACTGGACCCAGGCACCCAGTGACCCAGTGACCCAGGGACCCAGGGACTCAGGGACCCAGGGACCCCGTTACCCAGGGACCCAGGGACTCAGGGACCCAGTGACCCAGTGACCCAGTGACCCAGGGACCCAGGCACCCAGTGACCCAGTGACCCAGGGACCCAGGGACTCAGGGACCCAGGGACCCCGTTACCCAGGGACCCAGTGACCCAGTGACCCAGTGACCCAGTGACCCAGTGACCCAGGGACCCAGGGACTCAGGGACCCAGGGACCCCGTTACCCAGGGACCCAGGGACTCAGGGACCCAGTGACCACAGAGGACATTTAGGTGTTAACACACTGTGTAAATGACCTCATCTCAAGTCGAATGTGAATGTCAGGGCTTACAGACACCTGGATGACACCTCAGAGCAGTATGGAGACATTTTATGCTTTATACTGTTGTTCTTTTACGTTTGAAGACAAGACCACTGTTTACTTTAATTGTATTGGATTTGGCTGCAAAACTGATGTAGTACTGATATTGTTCAAAATCAACCCTGTGCTTTAATGTGTGAGGTCAACACAAGACGTGTGTGTTTCAGTCTCCCTGATTTACTGTTAGGGAAACAGAAGCTGGACAATGTGGTGCAAGTGCAGCCTTAGCTAATAGGATTGCATTTTTTGATTCACACAGTGGAACCAGAGATAGAAAGAGAGCTTTTTGTATAAAATGTCTGGAGTGCAGCAAAATCATGTATTAATACAAGCCTTACGTCAGCTGCAGCTGCATTATTAGGGTAGGAAACTCCTGATCTCTTCTAATCAAACTTCCAGAGAAATGAGACCAGTGTAACAAACATTCACAATCAAAAACCTCTTTGCCTTCCAGAACTAACTAAAGCTTTTCATCTTATTCCAAACCAGAAGGAATAATAGAAAATCCAGTATGGTTCTACTTACAGGTTTGACCCCTTATGTGTCCCCCTGTTCTTTAAAATGATATCCAGCAGAGGCAGATGGCCGCCCACAGTCTGGGTCTGCCAGAGTTTTTCTCTCCACAGTCACCAATGTGTGCTCATGTGGGAACTATTGGGTTTTCTGTAATTGTACAACCTAACTATGGAAAGTGCCTTGAGATAATCTATAATAAATATACATATAATTTGGCGCTATACAAATTAAATTGATTTGAATATCCAGTATATAATGGACATATCTCTACTAAACCATTTCACTATTGAACAGTGCCCGCAATTTGCACTGCTCGGCCTTGGTTTTAGACATATTGAGACTGAGTTGCTTAGAATGACACTTAATTTATTGTAAACAACTTTGGTGCTTAGACTCCTGCAGGAAGTAGAGCACTATACAAACAGTCATATGAATCAAGTAATTGAAAGCAGCCATGAGAAGATGTGGAAGTCCAGTTCCATCCCTGCATTATAGGATGCACTTGGTCAGCAACAACACTACCTGTAGCATACAAATGATGGCAGCTGCTCGTGCATTTTTCCTATGCTTTTCTACTCACCACAGGTGTAGACAGTGGTTTTCTGAGTTACAGACGCCTTTCTGACAGCTGAAACTAATCTGGCCATTTTCTTTAGACCTCTTTCATCAACAAGGAATTCCTGTTGATGGAGGTTGTTCTGTGTTTTCTGTCCTTGCTGTCCATTCTGAGTAAAAATCCGAGGAGATCAGCAGTTTCCGAAAAATTCAAACAAGCCTCGATAAGGATACGTCACTGAGATCACTTTTTTGTTACCAAAATGTTTCTATTGTTTGAAACAGTTCCTTACCTGTTTTTGTATGGTTTTATGCATTGCACTGCTGCCACTTGATGGTTAATTGTGCAATTGCATAGTGTTGGTGCAGGTGTTCCTAATAAAGTGCCCCCCCCCGAATAAAGCTTGGCATACACATTGGATTGTGTCTTTCCATGTGCTGAAATGGCTTGGAAGACAGGGGCATGTTGGTCTGGCTAATACATTTAAAGCTACTACACTGTAAATTTCTCACTAGCTTAACTCTGATTAACATACTGTTAGAACCCCTTTCTCTCCCTTTTGTTCTTTCTTGTTTTGCAGTTGCTTCCAGCAATAAATCGTTGCTGCTGACACAGTGAGGGAAAAGGTGTTAATTTGGGAAATCGACTTGTGACTATGATTTATCAGTGTGAGACTGAGAAGACTGGGCAGATTTTATTATTACTGTCCAACCTTCAGATCGCTCCGTCCACCCCCCCGTCCACTGAACAACAAGCAACGCCTAACAAAGCAGAAATTTGATATATACCTAAAATGAGTCACCTGTCTCAAAAACAGGCTCAGATCACCTTGTTTGCACAGCTTAAGTTACATCCACACACACTTTAAATGTTTACCTTCTTATAGAATATGAAAAACATCAGCCACTGCAGGCCCATCTCATTGATTAGCACACTGCTGTGTGGTGAACTGACTGAACCGCAGTGGAGTCAGTGAGTCATGGCAAAAAAGTCTCCAGTGTTCCAGTTGAATCAACACTCGGCATCAAAACAAGAACATTAGGATCTGTGACTTTAAGCTTCAGCTGAGCTCAAGCGGCCCCGTGCTGGAGGCTGTGCCCCAGTGTGTTATAATGAGCTTCACCTCCTCTCATTGCTCCCATGTAAAAAAACACTACTGGCTGTAATGACAGAGTAAAGAAAGGTATTACTAGGAATACAAATGTTTTCCCCATGAATATCTCCAGATCTGGCAGAAATTCAGTTCTGAAGGTCAACGTTACCATTTGTACCTGAACTGACTTCAGTAAACACCCTCCACAGTTTATAGAGCCACGATCTGCTTCAGTTTTCACCTACTGTGCATTTTGAAGTTGTTACCAGCCGTAAGTTGGGTTTTTGGATGAAGTTTGAAACAGGTGACAAAATGCAACAAACCTTCTCTGGATGACAAAGCAGTGCCACGTGGGTAGAAGACACCAACAAATACCGGTATGTCATGAGAGGTTTCGGTCAGGGCAGACGCTGGTGTTGATGTGCTGTAATTGTGGTGTATCATTGAGGATTTGCTTTCTTTCCCCCCTTTCAGGTCATAAGAGTGCAGGACCCAATAACATAAAAAGCTGGCAACAAGTAAACTGAAAATATTTATCAATATGTTCCAGAAATAATCAATATATTTTAACAAACTGCGATAATTGTGTTGTTTCAAGATGGGTATAATTTTACACATTTTTCAATTCTGTTGTGTTATGGCAGTAGCAGATAGAAACAACATTATCTGCAGCGCTTAAATCTAAACTTTATCACACAGAAGAGTTTGTAACACTACATCTGAAATTACTGAGAGTTAGTATGTTAACATATAAAAGCAGAGTCTGGAGGAGGAGGCAAAAGCTTTTGTCTGACCTCAGCGTGCACACACAGAGCCATTTCTTATAGGTAGCATGTATCAGAATGAACTTGATTCAAATCAAACTGTATTGAAACATTCAAGGGTCACAGATACAAACAGGCAGCGACTCTAATGTGTCACTTTCATTAAACTGTTTCTTATTCAGGTTCTGGTAACAGGCTACATCTATCACAGAACATGGAGAGTCTTGGCAGGGATAGCCATCTTTGCTTCTATCGTTTATGAAGTTGTTGTTTAGTCATTCTCTTCAAAAGTGACAATTAGAAAAGGAAGAAATGGGCTCAGTTTGAAGAAAATGAATATAACAAACATTTTTCTGACACAAAAGAGGATTCATACAACAGAGAGATAAGACCAATTGATTGAACCTGACATGATAAAAGAAAGTGACAGTACCAGTGGGAGGGAGAGTTCTAAAATTAGAGAGTTGGTTTACATGGAGCAGACTGAGCAAGTGATTGTATCTCTGGGATGTGGAGTCTGCTGAACACGATGAGGTGGAATCCCAGCTGAGCTACTCATTGTCTGCATTTCCTGTGGGTAGGGGCCATCGGGGTGCTAGTGCCGATTTCACAGATAAGCTGCAAGTTGAAGGTTCTAGCCGTCATGTCCACTCCCCAGCAGCGACAAGGCTGCACAGAAGAGGGATTTGAGCAATAACAAAGTTCAAAAATCCATTTTCCAATAGACACAGATTCAGATGAGTGTTTGATAAAAGTGTGCTGGGTTACTGTGCCATGGTTGAGGTCATGTCTTTGTATCACGCCAAGTCGCCAGGTCTCTTCACAGAATCAGGTCTGTGTTCATCAAGAGAGAAGAGCAGCTTGGCACAGACTGAGAGTTCAGCCAGATGTAACTGCCTGGCAAAGACCCAGCATGGCAGGACAGTGGGTAACAGACACTTGTAAAGGATTCTGAACAGCGGGGGGTAGAGTGAACAGAAACAGTACTCATGTTAAAGAATTGTTTATTTATGTTTTGAATGATTCAAGTAGAGTAAAAGTACTTGAGTAAGTAGTAAATAACTTCATTAGAATGTATTGCCTTCAAACAGGATATTAAGAGTTAGTTACAATGTTAAGTACGCATTAATTTTCATTTTCATGAATAAAGTGACATATTCAAAACTAGGCAAATACCAAAATACATTCTGTTAAGCACTGTTGCATTTAAGCTCCAGCTTTTTTCAGAGGTCAAGAGGTCACCACCTGACTGTCAATCAGACATCAGGAGATCAGCAGCAATTTTAGTCTGTCTACAGAGGCTGCACCCAGTCAGTATCAGACACCTTTTAGAAGTGCTCGGAGCCCAGTGCACAATCACTGTGGTTACACACACACTTAACTTGGAGTAAAACAGATGGTGCAGACAGCTGCAGGGATTAAACTAAAGCTTGTTTGATTCATCAGAAGTCTCTGAGACCTTTTGAGTGAAAACTGCTGAACCGCTGAAACACCTCAAGGCTTCATTATAAAAATTCTAAATAGAATTAGGTGCATTATTACACACTGAAAATTTCCCCAGGGCCCTGTATCAGAAATTGGGCTAAGTAAACTGAGGGGAACCCTGGGTTTTCGGTCCCAGTAACTGAGATCTCTTTAACAGTTCGCTGTGCAGAAATTATAAAATCACAACTTACTACATAAAGACATAACGACACAATGACAATTACATAGTTTCAGGTGGTGCAGCATGCAGAGGCAGGAAGTTGCAATAATTCTGCTGCGGAGATCACATGTTTTTTTCACAGCTCAAACATTGGCGTCGGCCTTCATCACCAAAAGCTCTTTACATCTTTCTTGGTGTCTTCTACGTGTACGGCACAGCTTTTACGTCCTTAGATATTCAGTCTGTAGTCTTATCAGTTGTTTTTTTTTGTATTTTCGTACATTTTGGGGTTCTGTGGACGATCTCCTGCTGTGTTCCCTCATTGGCTCCTCCAGATATTCTGCAGAAAGTCCAGAAGCTCTCACTTGGACATTTTGTGTTCACATCAACCGACACTCCGGAGAATGTCTGAAGGCTTTCCTGTCTCTCAGTCTCCTTGTTCTGGCATGATGCTTCATTTTTTCTCTCAATATCACAGTGCATTTATGATCACACTTTTCAGTTAAGTTTATAGTTGGGATAAGGTTAAAATTCTGCAGGTACATTAGTCTTTACTAATGTTACATCTTTAAGGATCAATCAGTCATAAGTATGAGGACAGTACAGGGATCTCTAACATATTACACTGTGTCGGTTGGTCCTCAGCTTATAATTATATATATTAAATGTGGACATTATTTACTAGTTAATTTAGTTTAGATAATGTGAGATCCGATCTGAAGACATTTTAAAAACATTTAAAGTTTTGAGGTAAACAACCACTTTTCAGTTACTGTGTTTACTACATGTTGTGATATGGTCATTGAATGCTCTTGAGTACATTTGTTAATGTTAAATAGACATTTGAAAATAGACAGTTTGAACTTTTTTTTCATTTGTCATTTGGTTGTGACTGGTTAAGACGATGAGGTTCGATCATGGATCTATAAACTTATGTTATATGTTCATCACTCAGTGCCAGCAGCACTTTGTCCCCATCAGGTTACAGATGAACAGATATATCTGATATATATTCTAACAAGCAGGATTTCAGCACTTGAGCACACATTAAAGAAGCCAGATGTTAATCCTTCTGGCTTCACTGAGTTTAAATGAGTTGAAGAGATTTAACTCTGGTCAGCTGTTCTGGAATTAAAACCTGGAGTTTCCAATCTTGGGGTCCATAGACTCAGACTTAAGAGTTAGACCTGCTTCGTGGAACAGGCCCCACGATGCCTATATATTACAGTATAACTAGATAGTTAAACAGGGAACCCTGGGCAGGGAAATAGGAATATAACCATTGGAAGAAGGACATATGGCATACTGTATTTATACAATTGCCAAGCCTGTGTAGTCCCGGACAAATTGTGGCAATGGATGGATGAATGAGAAATGACAGAAATCTAAGTTCTGAAGGGGGATGGGACAATTTCAATCTCCTCCAACTAAAGCAAAGTAAACTTGTGTTGTCAAGGCTCTTCGGTATGGGTTGCTGGGACTGTGAGGCTGTTGACAAATCCTGTCAGTTGAAACTGGAGCCTCAATGCTATAATAGGTCATTTCCATCATAAAGAGAAATTATTTAAAATGATGAGTCTTATCATTTGACAAAACATACACATTAACTATAGACTGTCATGTCAAAACTAACAAATTGCTCAAATCTGACCATTCAAAGACACCCACTCATATAATCTACAAATTCTTACCCTGTTTTTTTGTCCTACTCCACAGTGCAGCACTTTCGCCCATTAAACAGGAAGACGAGGACTATGAAGATGTGCCCATAAATAAGACCTGGGTCTTATCACCAAAGGTCTATGAGAGCGATGTGACTTTGATCTTAAATAAACTGCTGCTGGGCTACGACAACAAACTGCGGCCTGACATCGGAGGCAAGTCAATTTCATTTTTTATTTCACAGCTTCATAGGTTTCTTGTGCTAAGGTAGAGATTCAAGGTTTTCTTCACAAAAGATTTTATTTGAAGTCTGGCATCTCTAGACCAGTTTGCATTTACAAATGGAAAAGCTTCAGTTCATTTTCAGCTTATAAGGGGTGTAACCAGCAGGCGCAGAGCAGACCAACAACTAATCAAAATACTTATCAGACCTCTCCACATCAGTGGCAGCCAAACCTGGTTGTTAAAGAAAATGCTTACGTCACTCACATTGGGTGCTCATCTGTCAGTCATTGTATCAAACCCACCCCATTTTTCAGAATTGGTTGTGATTGGCTCGACCCCTGCCAGGATGGATGTAAAACAAATAACGACAAGCTTGCTGATTGGTCTGTTTTCCAGGCTTCGTTATATAATTTGTTAAGTTCCTTACTGATGATGTAAAACTAATATAACAGGAATCTGTTGGCCTTGAGGAAAGTGTGTGCTTTGTGATTCTGGGCTATACACATACATTTTGATATGTACTATGCTGTTCCTTTGCTATCGTTCACCTTGTGATATATGTTAACAAATATGTTCTGTGTACGTTGATGTCTTCCTTCTGATATATTTCAGTGAGGCCAACAGTGATTGAAACAGCTGTGTATATCAACAGCATCGGACCAGTGGACCCCATCAACATGGTGAGACTGCCTCCACTGGCTTCCTGTTAAATCAAATTATTCATTAGGATTCATCCTCTGGGGACCTTGACAGTCTAAGACTATGTCTAATCTAAGGCACTATATCCAATACTCATGTTTGACAGTTAATTTAATTATCCTTAACACATGACACAACTATTTAGAATTCCACATATTTTCTCCAATAATGTTCCACCTTAAACCACTGAGGAAAATTGCAGATCAATTTCCATTGATTATAAAATTTGTATTCACTACATTATATGAATATGAGGAGCTGGTTTGGCTAGTTTGATAGCTGGTGGCACTTCGTTTTCAGTTGATACCATTTAGCCAGAATGGTTTGCATTAAGATGAGATAACAAGGGTTAGGGTTAGGCAAAATATCAGTCATATCAGCTCAGTCATAATCCATTGCACCTGGTGGAATTTACCATTATTGAAACACTTACTCGTCCACCTCTTTGGGTTATTTTGAGTGTGTCCTTTTTTTTAATTTACAATGTTTGCACTTCAAGTCTGATGGTATACAAGTTGACAAGGAGTAAAAAACTAGATGGAAACTAAACTTCAGCTATGGTTCAAAGTGTGCAATACAGCAATGAAGTGCCTCTGAGTTTAGATTTTTGATTGTGTGCTTCAATTTGTTGCATTTTAAAATGTGCCATTAAATACTCAACTAAAACATTGTTAAATCTAGTGTCACTAGAGTAATGGATACAGTAAATGGGCTGATTTCATTGGCTGTATGGTAATCTTAAAGGTTTATAGAAAAGAT
The DNA here is from genome assembly GCA_038501795.1 of Pseudopleuronectes americanus. Classification (NCBI taxonomy): domain Eukaryota; kingdom Metazoa; phylum Chordata; class Actinopteri; order Pleuronectiformes; family Pleuronectidae; genus Pseudopleuronectes; species Pseudopleuronectes americanus. The sequence continues at coordinate 2,203,261 of CM076726.1, forward strand.
TTGTTTTAGCCCCTCAAGTCAACATTTTTAAATCAAGTCAATAACTTCAAATTTTGGCACAATGATTGTTCCATATAAGAGGTCAGAGTCTTACTGAAGAGATTATAATTGATCCTCAGTGGATGATTTCATGTCAGTCCATCCATTGGTTGGCTCTAGCGTCTCTATTAGAGAGTCTCTAATGGCTGGAGGGATAACAATTTAAATATTTTCTTGTATATTAAAGCTATTATACATTTATCATAAAAAATGTATTTTTAACTGGCTGTATCTGCATGGATTACTTAACTCTGTTGCAGGAATACACCATTGACATCTTCTTTGCCCAGACATGGTACGACAGCCGACTGAAGTTCAACAGCTCGATGAAGCTGCTCATGCTTAACAGTAACATGGTAGGCAAAATCTGGATTCCCGACACATTCTTCCGGAATTCACGCAAATCCGACGCCCACTGGATCACCACTCCTAACCGCCTCTTGAGGCTGTGGAGCAATGGGAGGGTCATGTACACACTAAGGTAGGACACTTCTGCAGCCAGGTTTCAAATGTATTTAGTGTTGATGTGTCAACTCTTGAAACTATCTTTGTCGTCTGTGCAGCTTTAGTATGTGCATCTGTGTTTTTTGTCATGTAGTTCTATTTTAGGTCACACCAGTTTAAACATTGCAAAATCTAATTGTCATATTTATTTCTAAATTTGTTGGAATAATTACACAGTGAACAAAGTTCCTTTGCTATGTGTAGTCCCACTTGGGAGGGAATCAAACAATGCTGAGTCTTGCTTTTTCTCTGTCACAATTCTGTTTTTGTCAGGTTGACTATTAATGCGGAGTGTTACCTTAAGCTGCATAACTTTCCAATGGATGAGCACTCATGCCCCCTGGAGTTTTCAAGCTGTAGGTGGTCAAACATTTTCCCCTTCCATTTTTCGAACCAGTCATCTCGACTTCAACTTGCCCAGAGAGAGGGGCTTCCGAGTGGGCTAGCAGAGAGCCTAAGCCCTCGTTTCTTCTCTTTGCAAAACGACCCATCTGCTTGAGGCTGCCCTCTCCAAGCCTGTATCAATCAATCATCAGCTCCATGAGCAGAGAGAGGAGGTCACCCAGTCCCATTTGCTCTGACAGACTTAATGCATTATGCACCCTCTCCCAGTCTGATTCATGCTGTCTGTGTCATTCTTCATTTGTCTCTTGCATTGTGATTTAGCCTCTCATGACACATACCAGTTAGAAATGCAAAGGACATTCCATGGAGTTGAGGACAAATGTTAGGACCAGTACAGTCAAACTAAATATCTTAAAATGAGCACAAGTGGTAACTATAACTATGGCTTTGTTCATACCATCCATTAATGTGTGTCCAGGGTGATCTGTTCACAAGTGGAGTTTATTATGATGCCAGAGTGACCACTTGTGATCAAACTTCACTTCACCAATCTATACAAATAAACATGTACATAGTTTCTAGGGGCAAAGAATGGAGCCATCTTGTTTTTATCTGGTGGCAGGAAGCAATTCACTTCCCATGCCTCGTTTGCCGAGAATATAAATGAGAAGTAGAAGAGATTCCGTTGAGTTTACTCCTTGGTGTGTTCCAGGATAATCAAATGACTAACTTATATCAATTATATTATTAATTATAAGATATACAAGTTTATATAAAAGTTATTTTAAAATGTCCGTGAACATAGCCAGTTTATGTTATTATAGAATGCAGAAGAATCAGTACCCAAGAGACATTTGTGGACACAATGATAAAAGAATGTTGCCTATTTTCCAATTTAATTTTGGAAGGCACTGAAATAATATAGTTTAGGTTTGAAGACTAAAAAATTCTTTCAATCTCAATTTAGATTAAGATTTTCCACCCTTTAAATGTTAAATTATCAATTGTGGAAGCAATACAAGCTCATGTCAAATAAAATACTGAATTCTCAACAAGCAAACATAGCTAAACATGTAATAATTTACATAATAATATAATCAAAATGTATTAATTAAATAAAGAAAAAGGAATTTCCTTTTTCAGGTACAGCTATTACACTGTGTTACCTGAACAAACCTACTACACACTATTGCAGGAGTGGCTTTCAAAGCTTTAACATACCACATGCATTAGTAAACGGACGGTTATTTGCATTTGAAGACATATCTTGCTCATTTATAGAAATTTCATGAGACTGGGAAGGTCAGTTCCATCTTGAATGCTCCCTTTGCTTTGCCATGGTGCATTGTTCACCTGTGATGTGCAGTGCTCTGAATGACAGATGTGAGCTTCCTGTTACATATCATAGGCGTTAGTAAGGCTGCTAACTCATCTCTTATGTGACTGTGTTGGGTGTGGGTGTTCCGCAGATGGTTATCCTAAGAATGAGATCATGTACCGGTGGCAGAGGCGAGCAGTAGAGGTGGCAGACCAGCGGTACTGGAGACTCTATCAGTTTGCCTTCGTTGGGTTGAGGAACAGCTCTGATGTGGCACACACCCAATCAGGTGAGAACTCTTATAGGTCAGCCACTCCACTTAAAAAAGGGCGAAATTCAATTATATCTCAAATAAGGTGAACATGAAAAAAGCAACTGTTCTGTTACTTATTTAAAAAAGGAATTGGTCTTGCAGCCTTAATGTAGAATAAGCTTGAATTCAGCACTATTCACAGCTTCTTTGATTTACTCTATAACAAACCAATTGTGAGGCCCCACGATTTTGTGCCCTATGAGGCGAACAACATGTAAGATCACTGACCACCACTGACATGAAACAACAACAGAAAGCCTTAAAACAGCACAAACCATAAGGTTTATTAACACCACATGACAACACACACAATGTTAAAATCCCAGGCTGAGGCCCAGCAGGACCAGCAGTCCCCACACTGGAATTCCATCTTCTGATCCTGACACAAGAGTTTTCAAAGAACCTAAATCTGGCCAGGTGCACCTCATTGGTGACTGATCTGGGTGGAGCTAGAGAAGAGACAAGAAAAGAAGACACAGAACAGGAACACACCCAGTGGTAACACCAAAGGCCTGCAGATAAATACGACAAAAAAATATTTATTTCATCGCTTTCCTATGTAAATGAGTCAAAAGAGTCAAAGGTCATGTGTTGTGGGATACCACAGGGTATTCCGTGGGGCCCTTTATATTTTTCAGTAAATAACCACATAGCAGTGGCGCAGAACAAAGTGAGGACCTTCAAATGTAGATGGCTCTGAGATATGTACTATAAGTACACTGAGGGGAAATGCAAGCCAATCTTTTTCTTTCTAAATTAAAATGATCGAGGTCACCAGATTTTATAGTCAAAGTTGAAAAGGTCCAACTAACTGCTATGGACAATTCAATTTATATGTAATAAATATTGCTTTAAAAACCCTTACTCTTAAACACAGAATTGCCTATTGGCCAGAAGCCTTTCTGGACATTAGATCAGAGTATTTTTAATTATGTAGCCACCTCCTGTTACTTCACAACACCTTAACAATAAATGACAAACGGCTCAAAATAAACGTAAAAGGGTTCTATTAAAACTCCATCCACGAACACATGTTGGCCCTGATCAGACTTGGTATTATCAACTGGCAATGAAAGTTCATCTTTTCACACCTGACATTAAAATGCGTCTCCATGTGTGCCTCCACTTATGATTGCATCACTGCTCTATATGCAAATATACATGTCATTTCCCACTGTTAAAAGAATATGGACACTTCCTAATGTGATCTTAGCGATGGCATTTCGAATACACCTTAACTGAAAACTACTGTCTGAACACTCACTTGGACCTGGGACCTGGGATTTCGGTCATTCTTTGATATCTAGATTAACCTTACTGTTCAACTTCCAGGGGAATACGTAGTCCTGACCATCTTCTTTGACCTGAGTCGAAGAATGGGCTACTTCACCATCCAGACCTACATCCCCTGCAGCATGATCGTAGTCCTGTCCTGGGTTTCCTTCTGGATCAATAAGGATGCCGTCCCAGCCCGCACGTCTCTAGGTTTGATATATTCTCGAGGTTATAAAGAGTTTAACTGAGTCAGACTGCACTTATATAACATTGTTATCTTTGACAGTTTAAAAGAAAAAAGGTTGAAATCTACAGTAGAGATGTTGTATTTGTTGCTGAGCTCTTTGAATGAGAATATGACGTGATAGGTTGGTTGTGTTCTCCACCACAGAGTCATAATAACAAGCTGAATTGATCAGAGCAAGGACATTCATAAAAGCGACGAAAGGCATGATATGACATTGTATTGAATTCATTCTTCTTTCTATCCATGAATGTTTCCCGTGGTGCTGGCTGCCATACAACACTAAACAATTCCCAGACCCACAGTTAGATTCTCCTCCCTTTCCTCCTAACACACTTTTGGTGAATGGAGCCAGAGAGCTAAATGTTAACTTCATTAGTCCTATAGGAAATTATAGCTTGATAATATCTGTTTTATAACTTATACTTCTTAAAGGCTGATTGTCAGTCAGTTGCTTAGATGAAACTATGGCTCCTCTCTGACCTCAGTATTTTTTTTCTAAGCTCTGCCACTTAGGTCTAAAGTCAGAGGTGTAAAGTAACGAATTACATTTACTCAAGTTACTGTAATTGAGTAGTTTTTTTGTGTACTTTGTAAATTTTTGAGTAGTTTTTGAAATGGGTAATTTTACTTTTACTTAAGTAGATTTTGACTGGAGTATTGTACTTCGCTACATTGGAATTACATCCGTTACTGAGTAAAAAAAATAACAGTTCAATGCGCAAGGCAATTCTCACTGCCGTGGTAGATGCTGCATAGAGTGGATGACGTTCCCTCACGTGCACGTTCATCATATGAAAACTGATCGTAAAGTTCACTGTTCGCGAAAACTATGGGCGACATGCACAACACTGCACAGGGAGCCACCGCAGAGCGGCTGCAGAGCCGCGGGTTGCCAATCCCTGGCTCCGGCGAAAGAGCGATTTGTTTACTGCTCCGTAGTTAAAGAGATGCGGATGTCAAAACATCAGTTCGGCTATAATATTAGTTTCGCCTCGCATTCCCCCCCGGTCACGCGCTCCACCTGTTATGCCTCCTCGCCCCATCGGCGTCACTCCTGGCGCTGAAAATTAAATATATATATATATATTTTTTTTTAAACGATTTTCTAAGAAAAACGGAATTGCAACTTTCAGACGGTATTTTGCCCTGTAAGACTGCATTTCTTTTCAAACACAACAATGATCGCAATGACATGGTGCAAGCATTTGATTTAGACAGCGTCTCTACTCAGGAGCTATATCTCAGATAATATGAACCTGTTCACTGTTCAAATTCATTATTTGTCATTAAGTTGCGTTCAGTTCAACATTCTCATAAAAATGAACGTGTTCCATGAACGCGTTCTTTTGATTCTCTTTAATTAAAACTTACTGTTTTTGGATTGGATTTATGACCCCTTGTCCTTTTTTTGCACTGTATAGGAGCACCCCCATCAAGTTGTTGGAAGTAACTAAGTAACTTTTACTTAAAGTACATTTTAAATGAACTACTTTTTACTTTTACTTGAGTAGATTTTTAGATGGCTACTTTTACTTGTACTTAAGTAAAATTTCATCAAAGTAAGGTACTTTTACTTGAGTACAATATTTCAGTACTTTTTACACCTCTGTCTAAAGTACTCATTCAGGTTTGAGTGTTTCACAAGTAGTAGACCCAACTTTTACATATGCCACAGTTTATGTGGATTTTATTTTAAGTTTAGTAGCTAACTAAGTGAATTTAAAGTAGCAGCTTTTTCAGGTAAAGGTCACCAATTGCTTCATAGGAATAAAATAACAATGCTCCTTGGGACAAAAGCCAGTGTAAACAAATGGGTTTTCAGTTGTTTTTAATAGGCTTTAATAGACACTGACTGCAGAACATGAATCTAAAGGAAGAGTTTTTCATAATGTTCATATACAAATAAAGGGATAGTTCACTGAAAAATTAAATTAATTTTGTGATGGGAGAAGTGTCTCCAAAACTATTTTCAGTTGAAGGGGTAAACAACGCTACAAACAAATCCAATGCAATTGAAATAAATGGGGACTCCTACTTCAACGAAAAATAAACTACATTAAACAAAAAATGCCTCCATACTGCTCCTCTGGTGTCATCCAAGAGGAGCAGTAATTAGTTTTATTTATATTTGAAGAAGGTTGTCCTAGTTACTTCAATTGTATTGGGTTGGAACACTGTTTACCCCTGCAACTCCTAAAGTGTTTGCCGATTATGAGTGAATTTTCAGCTATCTGTGATTTATCCCTTTAACAGATACACGGGACCCCAGTGATATACTTGGGCTGTAGAGACACCGCAAACTGTCTGTGATTGAGTGAACAAAGAATCTCCTGCTATGTTGTTTAAATGTGAAGGACAAACACCACCGCTGTTGCTCGTTCATTGTATTTTCTGTTGCTAAGCAACCAACTGCAGATTAGGCAATCTGATTCCTTTTTAAACTGGCCCGGTGTACGTAACTGGTCAGACGATTAACGTTGTCAGGGGCTGATGGTCAGAGAGCATGGACTAATTTCTGAGATAGTCTGAACAGAAGGGAGAGCGAGGAATTTAGGAAGCTATGATGTCTGAAGCAACAATGAGGACCTCAGTTGTATCTGCATTTAGTTGTGGAAAATGTTGGCCATCCAGCTGTTAATGGCAGTCAGATAATCTAAATGAGACATATTATCAGCCATATCAGGTATCCATGAAACATACAACTGACTATCATTAGCTTAACAGTGGTAGGTGACATCTTTAAATTTGTTTATGATGTTATCTTTGCATTTACAACATAAATAGTAATGGACCAAGTATGGAACCCTGGAGTACACCACAGGTGAGACAAGCAGTCCCTATAGGGACCAACTGACCCTAAAAAAAACTGTTCTCTAAGCTTTTTGATTGCTGTGATCTACAATATAAATACCAGTAAAAGCGCATTTCATTTGAAAAGACATTCAATGTCTGTTCAATGCTGCTTCATTGGTTGCAGTACTTTTTCACTTCAAAAATAATTTAAATATGTGAATGTGCCAGGGGTGGCCAACCATTTGTATTCAACTGTGTATAAAAATATACCATGTCTTTGTGATAATCAATTTAGGTATCACCACAGTGCTCACCATGACAACTCTCAGCACCATCTCCAGAAAGTCCCTGCCCAAGGTTTCCTATGTCACTGCCATGGACCTGTTCGTCTCTGTTTGCTTCATCTTCACCTTCGCTGCCCTCATGGAGTATGGCACTCTGCACTACTTCACCAGCAACAGACAGACCAAGAAGTCTAAAGCCAGCCTTAACACACAGGTATCCCACACTTCTCTACTTTCTTTTATTGATGTGATTCCTTTTTGAGCCCACTGATTGTGTAACACCTCCACAGCAGAGGGCGTCCAGCATGGTGAATATCCGACCAGGAACGTCCCTGCTGCAGATGAACAACATTGTGCCGTATCATGACGAGGATGATTTTGATTCCGAGTGTTTGGACGGAAAAGACTGCACCAGCTTCTTCTGCTGCTTCGACGACTGCCGCTCGGGCCGCTGGCGTGAAAACAGGATGCACGTACACGTTTCCAAGATTGATACCTACTCGAGAGTATTCTTCCCCACCGCTTTTGGCCTTTTCAATCTGGTTTATTGGATAGGTTATCTGTATCTATAAAACCAATATTAGTCAGAAGGACAACTGAAGTTTAACATCTGCAAACATTTCACGGCAATAGAAATGTTCACATAGCAGAATTAGGAAATTTATTACAAAAGGGTCAACTAAATTAAAATCTAAATACAATTTAAAAATAACTGTGCCTTTTTTTCACCTGCTAGCAGTGAGGTATGGCAGCACAGCATAGAGCAGCCACTACTGGATCATATGCCACTGAGAACAGAATGGATATTCATTGTCCCCATTCCATAATCCCCAATAATTAAAAGGACCCTCTGACCTTACATCCATGGAATCCCAAATCTAGTAGTTGTAGAAATATCTATAATAATTGACATATTGTTAACTCATGAATCTTAGGGCTCTGTTTTGACTGCAAAATGAGGGCAACTAGTACTACAACAAGGTGGTATTCTTAATCTTTAAAAGTACCTTTGAGCCGTGAGGAAATAATATTTTCTTCATGTCCCTCCCTTGTGGTGTTGAGTCTCTACCAACCTCGAAGTACATTTCTCAACAGCAGTGGTTCATTATATAATATAATATAATGGATCTTGAGCTTTAAGGTTAGCTCCATACTGCGATTTGCTTGGCTTCAATGCTAATGACTTCTGTTGAGATCATGTTTTTTATTGAAAAAGAGCAACAGGCCTCTTTGTTAGCCAGCATTGTTTGTCACTTTTAAGAATTAAAATAAAAACTCATAGCAGATTCAGCTGTAACTAACACATTTAAATTCTACTAGAGATAAAGTCAACTTTTAAATATTGGAATCAAAACCTGATTATATCCTGAAAGGATTCTGATTTATTTACCAACTCATGGCAGCTTTATAGCCCACATATGTTTGCAGAAGTAAAACTCTAGTTTAAACAGAGGAGATATTGCCATCAAACGTTTATAAAACAGCCCAAGTGTTAACTCTTTGCTACTGTGCTAGAGACATAGTTGAGAGGCAGGAGTGAGGAGGTGCATTGAACTTTGGAGCTGCAATAAGATATGGAGGGTTGTTGTGCCCGCTCTTAAAGATCTACTACCTGATTTTATTTTAGAGTCCAGTAGTTATAATGATCAAAGGTGAGTTTTGGGGAGTACTGTGACACTATTGGTCAATGGAACAAAACCAGGGAACATATCTTTATATATTTGAACAACCTAATTGTTCACAGGGCTCTATTTTTCTTGGCCGCAGCTCATAGTGTTAAAATGATGGAGGTCAAACTGGGACAGCTTCTGATCAGAGGTGATTTCATGGAAGGAATTAGTCAAATCGGTCAAACCGTGAGTATCAATGAACGGCGATGGCTGCTTTTCCCAGCAGCCACATTTTATACTGAATGAAGTTATAAAACAAGTTATAGAATTATAATCGATACACTGTAGAGGGAAATGCTAAATGCTGTGGTAAAATTGAAAACATCCAGCTCTAAATCGTACATTTCTTTTTTGGGAAGGATTGAGAAAACTATGTCCTTTAGATTATACGGCTCATAAATTTGTTGAATTTCCATTTTTATGGTTGTGTTGCATGTTAAAGGCATGCAAACTATCTGAAACAAAAGATATGGATACATACTGATGTTTATCCAGCAGTACCTTGAAATTGCTGTATACATGTTCAATACAATGTCTGAACGGCAGCTGTGATCAGCATAGAGTCAATAACAAAAGGAGCATTTAACTATGATAGACTTCAAGCTTAAATTTTAAACAACATTCTTTACTTTTCAGAGGCAAAGGTTCAGAAAGTTGTCCTGGAGTTTGAAATTCAATACTTTACTCTGAATTATTGGTAGAGATGATCAGGTCAAATCTTTTCACAGATTCCTATAATTTCCTCCAAGATTCTTTTCAGCGTTTATAACACCACAATGTTTCACAGCTGTTTACCACTGTTGCCTGACTGACTCTAAATTCAATTCAATACAAATGAACTGTATGACACAGTAGAGTTGACAGTGGAATCAATCTCAGTCGAAGAAGGATTTGTAGGTTTGGAGTTAGTTGACAATTTGTCGATTGTCACAAGAGGGGCCAAGGGGCTGCTGTTAGTCAGGCAGATAATGTTGGAACTGTTGATGATTTAATTGAAAGAAATTATAATTATTGTCTCTGCTAAATAAAAAGTATTCACGCGATTATGTAGTTAAACTAAGTTATTTAAGACAGTGCAGGATACCTTTGTTCTTTGCTCTACGATAAGTGCTTAAACCAGAAGTTAAATAGTTGTCATAAATGTGCCATCATCAAATAATATGCCTTTACCGACATTTGCTTTCTTCATCAATTAGAAGTGGCGAAGCATTTCCTGTTGTTAGTATTTAGAAAGAAGGATGGAGTGAATCCCTAAAACAAAACTACTCTTTTTACAGCTTCTAGTTAACTAGCATCAATATACCCTGCTAAATCTTTGGCTTAACAAAAGAAACCAGGTGAATTCTTCTTCAGGTATATTTCTCATGCTTCTTAAATGTAGTAATAGAAATGTGGCACCTGCAGCCAACACAGATACTAAGGGAGAACAGAATCATACACCAGCATTGGTCCATCAAATGACTGCAGACGAGAACTTTTCACATACACCAAAGAAACTGACAAGACACAAGTTTAGCAGTGTGTCCTAGATTTCATGTTTCTCTCAGTTCAGATTGCATTTAGTCTAATAAACATATATATAAAACATTAGCTACAAAATAGTCTTGACCTGTTAAAAACCATTCCCCAATTGCCAAGATGCCATATTTCTGCCAAGCTTATACAAATAGTATAGTCATAATCCACATTTCATTAATAATTATTTTCTGATATGTTATAGATGTAAGCAACTAACGATTTGTCATGCATATAGTTAGGAGATGATACATTTCAATATAAGTTCAATTCCATTGTGTTAAAAAGAGAAACTGGGAGCAGAGGGTTGAGTTTGATATAATAATTTGAGTACAAGTTTAACTGTATCTTTTTTTAACCTCTTTTAATACCGATGCCTTTATGTGTTTGTGCCAGCTGAGAATAGCCAATCATCTTTTTAAAGTGAGAATTTATACCAGGTTCAATATCTCCACACGCTGCAAGGTTATTGCAATTTATTCCACTGTACATTAGATTAAAGAGAGTTTATTTTCCAAGTGGAAAAGTTGCCTTGGACATCACAGTGTCTGCAGGATAAAATTGCAGCAATAAACAATAAACACATCCGTATGACAATTGCACAATCACATCTGTAATAATCATCAAACAATAATGTTTAACTCCACCAGAGGATGGTTGATCCAGAGTCACACAGAAGTTCCTCTTACCTCTCCCCCCCCCTCTGTGGCCGTGAAACCCCTCAATAGGTTTCACTGACTCCAGTTACATTAGTCTTTTAATTGCCCATTAGTAGCAAAAACAAATTCATGTGCAAGTGAGAAATATTCCCTTTCTGTAGCATTCAAAGCAGGCTTGGTAATCTGGTTGATACTGTACCAAAAGGACATTATGTAGATATATAGGTTGCAAAATGTTGATTCTCATCATGGCAACGCTTATAAAAATCTAATATTGCATTAATATAGTGTGTTGGTCTGATATATGGCTCTTCTAAGATTTTTTTTTCACTAAATGCATTTATTGATATTTGGAGAAATCAAACCTTTGATTAACTGAATCTGCTTAATATGTACAGCTTATTTTCAAATCGATCAATGCAAGAACTATTTATCTTTTAAAGGGCCTTTGCCCAAATATCGTAGCTACATCTGCTGACTTTGTTAATTGCAGAGTATAATTTCAAGAATTTAGCAATTTCTTACAAAGCTGTGTCTTGGGGTTAACACTGATGGCCTCTGCCTCCCTCCTGGTAGGATGGTCCAGTATTTTCTATATGGCCTTCAGTTTCCCCAGCTTTAAAACTCCTCTGTCTTGGCTTCAAATATTATTGTTTTCATGAAGTTGTATCGTCAGACATTATGTTCCATATCCTTCTTTGTAGTAGGCTGATAACTAGAAATCAAATGCTGTATTTTTCAGCCCAACAACCTCAAAAGTGTGTTCATGTGCACATGACAGCAAGGTTTTTTTAATGATGATGCTATGTATTGCATTCAGGTCAAGCCATAAGCACATCGATCATCTGTGTACAATGTCATTCTCTGTAAATGTTGCTAATGTTGTGTCGTGTCTACTAACTCAATACACTGTGAGACAATAAAGCAGTGCCTGGAAAAAGATGAAGTGGTCTATGTTTGAAACCGATGTCAGACACGTCCCTGTTGTTGATCATTAAAGGTCCAGTGTGGAGGATTAGTAGCATCAAGCAGTGAAGGTGCAGATCCCAGCGCCTTCACTGCTTGATGCAGGGGGAGTTGTATGATTAAATAATTCACCTGGTTTGTTCATAAGGAATAAGTTTCAATCTAATTTACTTATATAGCTAGAACTGCACTCAACATTCCTGAAACCACATAAAAGTCTTTAGATTTGTATTTTATTTGAATCATTATCTACATGTCCATGTTGAGGTTAAGAAGAGCCACACTATGTACAGCCTACTAAATCCATGATTTAGTTTAAGACTACTACTAGATGACTTACCACTGCAAATGATTCTCAGTCCGACATGTTGTTCTTTGCTCAGTTACACTTCAATAATGTATGTCAACTTGGCACTATAGCAACAGTGCTTACTATACCACAATTTAACTGAGAATGCATGTCTGTGTGGGTGTCTTAGGTTCGCTTTGGCACATGAAGAAATAACACTGTACTTTTGTTAACAATTACTCAAACACATTTGGGGCTGGTGGTAACTTCAAGCATATGAGTAGAGCCTTTGTAAATGAGTTCCCTGGCACACGTCTGGAGGGAAGAATACAAAACACTCATTCTTCTCCAAATATTACCCCAGCTGTCTGTTCATAAATTCAGGGCTTTGAACAAACATTGTTTTCAAACTACTTGTAATTTCCTCAGTGTTCACTTTTTTCTTGATTCATTTTTAATTGAAAAATAATGATGAAACATTCAGGGAAAGGAAACATGTTCTACAGGCAATGTCATCTGTGTTGGGTGCACGACTACAAAAAGCTTTTTCAAAGCTGTGAGTTATCCAAAGACCCTTTGAGGTTTCTTTTGTTGTTCAGCTTCCACATCCCTCGAGCCGTGCCTATTGCTCTCCTTCTATTTTCCCTGGAAGGTACCAATTAGCATGTAAGCTTAATGGGAGAAGGCAGTGGCAGCTGAATGAGGCGCCTGACAGCAGGAGGGAACTAAAACTGTTGTTTCTTGGTGATTATGGGGTATGACATTGAAAAGCTCCCACCTCATGGCAAGCAAATGAGAGTGCAGTAGGAAACAGTTTTAGATTAGATTAGCACAGAAACTTTGTCGGACCACTGCTCTTCTCATTGTGACTGAGGTCTATTGAGGTTTTCACAAGGCAAATTTGCTCATTTTGGATTTAATAGTTGAATCCTCAATTACTCTCACATGACTAGGTCAAACTGAGCCTTCGGTAAACCAAGAAAATGTCAAACCCCTGAATCAGACAGACTGAATGGCCAGTACATGCTCTGGCAGCTTGTTCATATCTGCAATAATTTTTCTTCTTTTCTTAAAAACTCTTGCATTTATTTATTATACTTTGCCGGCTTTTGGGTCCTATTGAAAGCAAACTAACAATTACGACCTTTATATTTGCATTCAGCAAACAAATCTTAACTTCAACTCTTTCTCTCATAGGACAATTGATTTGGTGATTGTCATCGCAAAGTGTGAAGTACGTGTGACATTTTGGTTAATATCTGATCTGAATCATTTACGGAACAACGCAAAGCCTGGAATAAAGATATAAATGGAATATATCTCTTTAGAAAGATAGGTAGTAAGTGGAGATAACTAAATAACTTATGATAACTACAATATGATTGAACAAATTTTACCCTGGCCATACCATTGACTTGACAGTTTATCATAGCTAAGACTCCTAGTAATCCCCTTATCTTGGAGAAACCCTCGAAGATCACGGGCGGAAAAGGATTAGGGAAATAAAAAGTCGGTCTCCCATAATAATTTGTATTTGTATAGCACTTATCTGAACAAGGTAACAAAGTGCTTCACAAAACCTCTGTAGCAAAAAATCAATTAATTAAAAAGTGTGGAGAAAATGACCTATTTTTTGAAAAGGTAGAACCTTCCACAGAAGTCTAGGCCCCAAATCATAGCATACATTATCTCAAGGAATTTACATAGTAATTTTGAGAGCTAACAATATTATTGAGAAACTCAACAGTTCCCACAACGAGCAAGCACTGATTACTGTGGAGAGAAAATACTGCCTTTTGACAGGGAGAGACCTCGAGCAGAACCTGACTCAGTGTGGGCGGCCATCTTCCTCGGCCAGTTGAGAACTTGTGATCGGAGAAGAATGGGGGAGGGAAGATGATTATGGAAACACATTAGTAAGTTTCTAAATGGTGTCTTGACTTATACATTTTAAGTCATTTTATTATAATTATTTCATTGATGTTTTATCCTTGTGCAAAGCAATTTGTGATTTACTAAGTAAAGTGTCATACAAAAAACTATTTGGCTGCAATACTTTATGGTGGCCATAATTACAAAGCTTTTATTTTTGACAAAGCTTTTATTTTTGAAAAGTTGCTGAATAGAATTAGCTGCCATGCAATGAATGACACAAATTACAGAAACTCAGTAAATGATTCAAACTTCTACATAAGCTAAAGATGTGGACAGTAATAAAACAAATTCTGTTTCATTTTATTGAAAACATAAACTATAAAATCTTCGATACAGTTAAACCAGGTCGGATGAACAAAAAGGTTTAGAAAAGGCACTGCACTACTATTATAATTTTGCCTTTGGCAATCGGTAAAGTCCATCCCCACATTTAACCCAAACAGTTTGGTTTTAAGATGAGTTTGCTCATCGTATCAATACAAATACATTTTTCATACAATATCTCAAGGCTTGACCTGGAAAATAAAATGGACCCTGAATATTTGTACAGATTAGGAAAGAGCAACCTCAGTGTGTTTTCTTAAATCAGTTCATTCACCAGTCAAAACTGGTTAAAATCATACGTGCTCCTCAGATGTCCATCCTCAAAATAATTAGCATGAGTAGGTGATGTGTTTCCATCACTGTCAGTCACTGTGGAGTCAGACATAAGTAATCTCCAGAGGGTCAGAGGTGGCAGTGGCTCAACGTGCCTCTGGAGGCTTTTCTCTTCCCACTTCCTGAATCAGATGAGGTCGGTGGTCGTGTGTGGGGGAGGCTGCTATTATCGGTGTTCTCTGAATTGTGTGAACTCATTTGAAGGTGACAGGCTGTGCAAGTGGCTGTAGTGCTCCAACATTAGGAAGAGACGCGCTGGTAAAAACACAATCCTTTTTCCATGATGGAACATAGCACCTGACAGGCACAGCTAAATTCTGACAGCCATGCATCACTTCCACTTTAAGCTTTTGGAAAAACACTTGATTAGTTTATCTACCCCAGTGATGAGTTGCAGTAAATGGCTGATTAACTGCAGCTCTGAACTTGATCTTGAACGGGGCAGTGCAAATTCTTTCTGTCTCGTTCCTCTTCGTCGATGCACACCAAAGCAAAGCCTGTCACATACTCACAGCATGACTGAAGCATTGCTCTCATGCCTTAACAATTTGGTCTCTCGTGACTGCCCTAGGTAGCCTATGCCCTAGGTGTTTCAAGTGTGAAAATAAAAACAAACAGTAAAAAAGGTTTATATTTTGATGAACATTTAATAGTAGTAGCATTTTAAAATGAGTGACAGGAGACCTGTGGAATAGTCTTGTACTCATAGTAAAAATTGATATTTTTACACAGAGTCATCACAGAGACTGAAAGCATCTGGAAGCTGTTATTTCTGCAACTGCCAGCCGAGGGGGCAACTTCACTGGTTGCGAAAAGAAATCAATTCTATGGAGGTCTATGAGAAATTGACCCAACTTCTCACATGATTTATAACAATAATAAACATTCTTCAAGCTAATGGTCTCAATTGCTAGTTTCACATTAATTAAATGGTAAATGGATTTGCATTTATATAGCGCTTTTCTAGTCTTGATGACCACTCAAAGCGCTTTACATTACAGTTTCACATTCACCCATTCACACACACATTCATACAGTGCATCTATCCCAGCACTTTTGTTATTCTAAGGGGGGGGCCATTCGGGGTTCAGCATCTTGCCCAAGGACACTTCAGCATGCAGATGGTTCAGACTGGGAATCGAACTGCCGACCTTCAGGTTGGAGGACGACCACTCTACCCCTCAGCCACAGCCGCCCCAATTAATCAATTAATGTTTGTTTTGTAAATTATGGTTCAATTTAGACAATAAAGCTCCCTGTCTTGGGACTCGGTTACGTCTGGAAGGCGGTTCTGTACCATGCACTGTGACTTTCCATTCTTTCAAGACAGAGGAGAGAGAGTACTGTGTCAGCGCTGTGAAACCATTATTTCAGGTCATGAAAGTAAACGGTAACAATTTGTTTACCTAAATTTTCCCTGGTAAACTATAGGACGTTGCAAGGAGTCCGCTCTCCATTTTTTCAGCTAGGTATTTAAGCCTGGTTTTCACTTGCCAAAATAAGCCTTCCAATTACAGTTTTTCTCAATTGCTTTGGCTCATTTCACGTAACTGAAATGACATTCTCAGAGCTCTAAGTGCAACTGGCAAAATAGCCCATATGGTTCAGCACAACTACATAGATCACCTTCAAAAGGTCATATCTCACCCAAAACAGTTAACTCAAGTTTCAAAACCAAATCATTTTCTCATATAAATAGTCAGTGCCCCCAAAATGAAAAGTTCCTTCTCGATTGCTGTGGTTCATCATCAAAATAACATAGATGGTTCAGCAAAACTCCATGGCACACCTGCAAAAGGTCATATCTCTCCCAAAACAGCCAACTCATCAGTCAAAACTAAATCCTTTCCTCATACAAATAGTCAGTGCCCCCAAAATGAAAAGTCCCTTTGGCATTGTTTAAACACTACAGGTCAAAATGTTTAGATGTTTTGTCAGTATGGCAGTGGACCATAGAAATATCCCTCATGTGCACATTTCAATCTTAGCTCAGTCCTTTGACACTGAATGGTTACAGTAGATTGTTTCTTTCCAGAATACTATGTGTATCAAACAGAAATTTAATTCTGTTACAGTTTTTCTCCATTGCTTTGGCTCATTTCACGTAACTGAAATGACATTCTCAAAACAACACGTACAAACCTCCAAACCACTGTGCACTTGTTCACAACAGATTTGAATATCTCATTCCTTTAATCAAATTGCAATTGTATTAGCACATCCTAGCACATGACAAGTACAATTTCCAACAGCTTGCACAAATTTCAAATGATTTAGCACACTTTGCAAATAAGGTTCCACATAAAATACTTTATTGAACTCATACTGCCATGGAAATTGTTACAGTAATTGCCATACATCCTGCTTACAGTAACAGAAAATGTGTACAGCACAATATACTGTCAAACAATAAGCACATCAAAACTAAAATTTGACATAGTGAGATTTGACCTTTTGAAGGTGATCTATGTAGTTGTGCTAAACCATATGGGCTGTTTCGCCAATTGCACTTAGAGCTCTGAGAATGTCATTTCTGTTTCGTGAAATGAGCCAAAGCAATTGAGAAAATCTGTAAACTTACTTTGTGATTGGTGATCAGATGTGTGAAACTCAACCTTGATTACTAAAGTTCTAGTTGCACCTGAAAATTAAGCCGATGATCAAAGATATCCTTATTACAGTATATACCATGATGTTTTTCATGCTATTATGTGCCTGAAAGATTTTGACAGTAGTGAACTATTGTGCAGGTGATGATGTAAACAAGGAAATGATGCCAGCATGTTCTGCAGAGAACAACCACTTGACTGAGAAGCAACAGTCAGTTTTGACCAGCAGTATATATTCAATTGGTAATTGGGCTAACTGAAGGCAATTGTACCTAACCGTTTGCAAAGTGTGCTAAATCATTTGAAATTTGTGCAAGCTGTTGGAAATTGTACTTGTCATGTGCTAGGATGTGCTAATACAATTGCAATTTGATTAAAGGAATGAGATATTCAAGTCTGTTGTGAACAAGTGCACAGTGGTTTGGAGGTTTGCACGTGTTGTTTTGAGAATGTCATTTCGGTTACGTGAAATGAGCCAAAGCAATGGAGAAAAACTGTAATATCACATCAAATGTGAATTGCGTACATTGTTAACCAATCTAGCTAGCTAGTCCTAGACTTAGCTGACAACTTAACGTTTAATAGAGATGTTTGTTTTGATTTTGTTGGTGTCTTTTTGATTCCTTTGGATAAGCAGCAAGAAAAAGGCCCAATAATCAACAGTAAATGCTCTGACTCACCCTTATGCATCACAGATGCTTTTCAAGGAAGAGCCTTGGACTGAGTGCCATTAGACTGAGTGCTCTGGTGGCCAGATGGTCCCATAACATGACACATTATTTATGCGCTTCAAGATTCAATATTCAAGATTCAATATTTTTTATTATCAAATGCACAACAATAACATTAAGCAGTCACTGGCAGTGAAATGCTTGAGTCACAGGCTCTCTTTTAGCAATGCTCAAGTAATTACAACCTAAAAAATAAAATAGAAATAGTATAAAATAGAATGAAATAGAATATCAAAATTTAAAATAGAAAATAAAGTATATAAATCTAAATATATATATAAATATAAATAGCTGAAGAGAAAATAAAAACAACAATAGTGCAATTATGTGCAATGGTGCAAATGGTCTTTGCTATGTGGGTGGCCACCACAACCTACTGTAGTACAACCAATATTAAAGGACATCAGGACACTCACCGGCTTTAACTCCTATAAGTGTGATGATAAATGTAACAAAGCAAGTATCTTTGTTGGTGGTTGTGTATTACTGAAAGTTCCTCCTCATATCGTTTTAACTATTTCTGATGTTGCAATTCAATTGTTTTATTCACTGAGGATCAAAGGAGCATGTGATGCAGGAAAAACCTACGGGCAGTAAAGTGTCGTCTTCCTCAAGGAGACATGAAGCCTGGACATATATAGATGACGTGCAACAGCGGGTCCTTCCTGCATAGCTGAGGTTGTTTGGATATCAGTGAATTGATATTATATCGACCATCTCCAGATGTGTGTTGAATCTGGAACTTTCTTATCACATGACCCATGTTCTTTACAGCTTTACATAACACATGAGATAGGTAGGTGTTTAGAATGTCCCTTTTCTCCATGTCAGAAAAGAGGACACTTGATTTGTTGCACTGCTGAAGTTTTATATTAGCTTCAGACAATACAATCCCCCATCACTTGGCAAGGGGACTTTTAATTCAGTTTATTTTGCAGTGGTATGATGTTATGCAGCTTCCACCTACATTGCAGACTACAGTCATCATGTGCATGACTGCATGAGACTATCAGGGAAATGAAGGTGGAGGTTGTTTGGTTAGTTTTAGACGGTTTCATTTTATAGTTTTCTATACCTTTGCAATATCTTTGTGTTCCAGTCAATGAGTTCAAAGTGTTTTTAACCATACATGTTATTGCTAAAACAGAAACTTGTACAAAAAAAACTTGTCAGAACATTTGTTAGTGTAATCTAATGTAAAGCTTTCCTGGTGCTTTTAGAAAGAATTGTCTGTTTTCTCCTGTACAGTGAGTGGAAGTAATTAGTAAGACCTTAAATGAACCTATTAGAATGATTAGGTAATGACTTGTATGATTAAAAAATAACTGGAGCTTAACAAAAGTTTAGTTCACTCACATTTATTCTTTTACTTTTCTGTTCAACACACCATCTTATGTTGAGCTGCACCTCAGCTTTTTCCCACTTTCATGTTGAATTCTTAGGGGAATCATTCAGTCACTGATATTCAAACTAAATTGTAAATACATTTTACAGTTTTTCACAATTGTTAACACACGTTTTTCAAAACAATAACGGGTTTCTCAAAACTGCACACACAAACCTGAAAACCTCACACACAAAATGCTAAACCTGACACTCCCTTTTCAAGATGACTCTTTGCCATCAAATCTCTTAACTGTTCACAAAACGGAACTCGTGTTTTCATTTGGTACACACAGCCATATTTTCAAATGACACACACATAGCATTCATTGAGAACACACAACTAAGCATTTGCTTGCACACTACCAAGCATTTACAACACACAGAAGTGCAAAATTGAAAACACAATCATCGAAATGGAACACACCATAGTGACTCTGAAGAATGAGACTTCTCCTTTTGTAAAATGTCTCAGTGTAGTCAATCACAGGACAAACAGTTGAAGGGCAGAGGATCTTTTTCCTGTTCTCATTCTGAAACTACAAATTGCCTTGTCCACATCCTCTAACCGCTACCACAACCTCCAGACCAGCAACTATGAAAATGTGGGTGCCTTTTGTGTTCTTGGATTAAGCATAGTAAATCATTCCAATTGTTTTAGTCGTTTCATGTTTAGAACAACATAAGACTGACACTGTACAGCATAGGCAAGTTATGGAATGATGTAAAGAACCAGTACGTTCCTTCCACTTATATGAAATCCTTGGTAGTTTTTCTGGGATGCAGGTGAGAACAGTTCTGGGTTTCAAGAGAACCAAAATATGTGTTGGAGAATATCTTTTTTCAGCACACAAATATTCAGCAAAAAAATGTTTATTTCGTTACACACAGAGAACATTACTGTAAACCGGCATGCTCAACCCCTTCACAAAAATGAATTAGGCATTATGCCCCCGGTTCCTGTCTGGCCAGAGGGCCTCATCCACAACACAGGCAATATTCTCCCTGTCCAAGCAGCGTTGAAGAAACACCTTGAGTGGCGCATGAAGCTCTGACAGGCCTCGACACTCACGTCGCCACAAGCCTCCTCCATGGCCTGGAGCAGTGGGACCCGGTCCTGTGGGTTCCGTTCATATACCTTCCGCCTCCAAGCTGAAAATAATTCCTCAAAGGGTTTCAGGAAAGGAGAATAAGGTGGAAGGTATAGAACGGAAAAATATGGGTGGTCCTGGAACCACTCACTTATTTGAAAGCTCACATTGTCCCAGATGACAACGTGATCGATCCGCTGGGGGTCATCTCTCTGGCCAGGTGGTACCAGCAGGTCATGCAGGCCATCCAGGAAGACGAGGAGATGGGCAGTGTTATAGGCCCCTAGGTGGGCATGGCGGTGCAAGATCCCATGGTGATTCACTGCAGCACACATTGTGATGTTCCCACCACGCTGGCCGGGGACCTCAACAATGGCCCGCTGGCCAATGAGGTTTCTGCCCCGTCGCCTCCTCTTCACCAGGTTGAATCCCAACTCATCAATAAAGATGTACTGGTACAACACATGAGCTGTGTCATGCTCCTGGATACGTCCTGGGTTTGTTCCCTCTGGGTTGAATACACTTATTGTAAGTCGCTTTGGATAAAAGCGTCAGCTAAATGAAATGTAATGTAAATCTGCTGACACAGACAGCATGAGAATGCAAGTTACAGTATGGACACAGAGAGGTCAACACAGTGGGCTACAGTGAGACACTGTAGAAAAGGAACAATATTGGATTACAGGTACAATACATGGATGTGTCAGTGCTGAATGTTGGTACTTACAAGCACAAACTCTCGCCCTAACTACTTGATGTGTTCTGTTTGAATGGGACCCTGTACACTTGTTTCACCAGCATGGCATTCCTATAAAGAATATGTTCCAATGTAGAGAGGCTGATGGTCTGGACGTTTCTAAATGTAGCATGGTCAGACAGGATCCTAGTTTTTATATGACTGAGTGTGATAGAGTTGTTCTCACGAACCATATCTACGATTTCAGTCTCCTGTGCGGCTGTGAAAATACGTTGAAATTGCTCAACAGACCTGAATGTTTAGAGATTTGAGTATTTGTGTGTTGTAGGTTGATGCTTTGAGATTTTACTTGAGAAGTGTGTGCAACAACTGAACATTGTGTGTAGTGTTTTGACAACAAGGTGATGTGTAATTGACATCAGAGTGTAAAGAAGGAAAGTCAGAGTCTAATGCAGATAAGGGAGTATAAAGTAGTGCCAAATTGGGTCGAGCAATTGGTACATGAGTTGAAGGTTGTGCAAATTGTGCCGAATTTTTGATTTTTGTGTGTTAACAACTGAGAAAAACTGTAATCAGACCTACAAAGCAAATCAAACTGTTCTCTGTTGCTAATCGATTGTCATCGTTTGAATTTCCAAATCGACAAATCCTGATAGTTTTCCCCAGCTCTGTCAGTAATTTATTGCTCCTCTCTGGGTCAGAGTCAAACACAAACTGATCGCAACCGACATTTCCTCCGGCTTTCTATACTATGTCAAAGATTTGTTGATTTGAACTGGTCTGATGACACTGTTTGTGTGTGAGTGCGTGTGTTGGTATCTGTCAGCACAAGAGATGAGCTGTTGGTGTGTGTGTCTGTAAGGCAGCGGTAGAGAAGAGAGAGAGGGAGAGGAGAGGAGAGGGAGAGGAGAGAGAGAGAGAGAGAGAGAGAGAGAGAGAGGAGAGAGAGAGAGAGAGAGAGGAGAGAGAGAGAGAGAGAGAGAGAGAAAGGGAGAGAGTGAGAAAGGGAGAGAGAGGGTGAGAAAGAGAGAAAAGGTGTGTGTTCTACACAGCATCAACATATATCTCCCTCTACTTGCGTCACCCATTCCATCAGCACATGGCTAGAATTGCTGTCTCTCTCTATGTTACATGTAGGTGTTTGCATCCTATTGGATGGTTAAGCCTAAAGTATGCATAACTATTGAACAGAAAATCTGCATCAAACTTGGTAACAGGATTAGGTATTGATCAGGGAAGGACCCATTATACTTTGGTGCAGATGGAGTGTGTAGATCCAGGTATTGCAGTCACTTTACTTAAAATTGCAAGAGATGGCGTTCTTTTATTTAGATATCTTTTCAAAATTTCAGGAAATATTGTTATGGTGTTGAGATTAATGAGAGCTAGACAGAAGCCTCGCCAAGCTGAGTTACAGTGTGTGCTCTTCTGAATACTCATAGTGTCTGTTTTATGACACACTGAGCTGCAAAGAAGAAATTATTATAATTTTCTGTAGTATTATTAACCCTAACCCTTGATGGCCAGCCCTTCCTCCACAGTCCAAGCAATGAGATGCCGTTAGGTTATTTGGAGACTCTAAGTTATATATGTGTCTCTTTAGCCTGTGATAGGCTGGTGGCCTGTTTAGGGTGTAGCCCCACTCTCGCCCAATCTAACTGTGATTCGCTCAATACCCCTTATACTATAAGATATATTCAAAATTCAAATGCAGATAATGTAACCACTTTTTATGTGTATAAGCACATTTTATAGGTTTATATTGAGTTGGAACTGGAAGAAAGCAATGTAGCATATAAATTAAAATAGGTAATCTGACTCAGCCATGAAGAATAAGCCATCAGCCCCATCCAATGTCACACGCTTACATCCTAGAGCTAGAATGATATTCAGTATAGTACATCCAATCAAAATGTAATGCTAACGGAAGTAATGCAAAAAACATAAACCTACAAACACACCAGCAGGTAGGGCTGAAAACAGAACCTCCTTGGCAGAGGTTATAACACAGCATCTCCCCCATATTAAACAGGCACAAGGCAATAATTCTGAAAATGTTCCGGCTGCTTGTCGTCTCATCGTCTCTCCCTGTGAAACTCCTCTTTCATCTAAAACCCTTTATGTTCCCTGCAGGTGTTAACTATTTCTCCAAAGCCACCCAGTCTATAGAGTTATAAATTAAAAATAGTTGTGGCATATAAGACCATACATGAATCCCCCCTGTTATAATTAAGAGAAGATGTCATCCATAATCCAAGTGACATGTTACCCTGATGGTAAATCTTGTGACCAAGATGTATTGAACAGAGCCATGTATTGATGCTCAATGCATCAAGAGGGAAGTGTGATGCGCAGTACAATAAATAACATAACCAGTAAAGCTACCCAGAATCTGAAGCTGTTTAATGAAAAGGAAGTATTTAAACCCATAGATCCTCACATAGACTGTGTTGCATGCTACTTATGTCACGCCGAGAGGGTTTGTGTTGATATTGAAACAGTGAGGCACTGGCTGTTTTTTAATGTAAATTTTAAATGGTTCTTTAACAATATCCACTAACGTTGCTATATTGTCACTTTAATAACTGTAGTCGTCCAATTCCTAGGGGAAGATTTTCTACTCCCTTGTGGTTCCGTTGATATCTAGGGGTGTAGGGCTGAGGGAGAGGGACTGGGACTTAGAAAATGTCTAGTTGGAGCAAATATGTCACGTTATAGAAAGTGTCCTAGTATCTTGTGCCATCAGCAAATTATACAAACACCCGTCAGCCTGAGGGTAAGGTGAGCCTTCAACACAGCAAATTAACTGTACTGCTCTACAGTCAACAAAAAATGTTCACCACCTGCCACACTGAGTCAACACTACTGGGCTGACAGGATTTGGGTGTTTTTATGCATGTAGGTAAACAAAAGGATAAAATCACCCAGCGGCTCTTCATACCACTGGGAAGTTCTGTAAATATGTTTGTGTCATAGACAGATACACATTGTGTTTCACAGAAGAATAAACAAAGAAGATTGTCTTTTACCTGACTTTTAATGTTAAAACCACTTACTGTATGTGATTCAATATAAAAGCACTTGGAACTGGTTGTGCTGACATGATAATGTGCTGATGTGAATAACACAACTATTTGTAATTCCTGCCAGAAGACCCCAGAGTCTTGGGTTAGTGTTAAATGGAATTGATTTAATTCACACTAGTCTCAATGGGATGTCAATAACAAGGCACTGCTTATCAGTTTTTTGCCAAAGTTGCAACTTTGCAAATTGCATTTTCCAACTTTATTTAAATAATTTATTCACTTCAATAATTTATTGATTGCAAATGCTTCATTTATGGGCAAGAAATGGTGGCTAGACTAAGAGTAATAATGAGACAACTTTCAGATCCTGCGTCGAGAAGTGGACAAAAACCCAGTCACAGATAAAGATCCCACACCAACCCACCTTAACACATCTGCTGAATAATCCCTGAATTGACTGTAAGGTTGGCTCTGTCCAACCAACCATTCTTTCTGCAATCTGAATTGTGCTTGTTGTTGTTTTGTTTTGACCCTCAGCATTAAAATGTCTTCTTTGCAAACAAGTTCTGAACCTCAATTTCCGGAAGCCACCACCCCAAAGAATTTTCATGGAGACATCCAGTATATAGCAGCTTTAATAAATAATAAAGTTAATCTTAGCATTCTGAAGATTTCAGCTGTAGTTGCCGTCTTCCAGTACTGATCCATGCGCCACGCAAATGGAAAGCAAGCCTTTCTTTTAGAGAAATGACTCATAAACAATGCATGACAAATGTATGTCAGTGGAAGTGCTCCCCTTGATGAAATTTCCTATTTTAAGGTATGAAGGAGAAATGTCCCATCCATCCCATCTTCTGCCAAAAGCTCTGCAGCCGCGGCCCCAGCACTGAGGGGGAAATAGATCACACAGAAAATGGGTGGGGGTGGCACTCAATGTTTGAAATGTACAGTATCATGTGTTTTCAGCTGCGTTTAGTACACATAGTACAGTTCACACAACTGATCATATACTGTATAAACAGATGGACAATATGTCAGCTCGTCAAAAGGAATACCAAATCATCTTGATCGCCCCTGGTGGCTGGCTGTGGTATAGGTCATAAACTCCAATGTGTTCTCACGATTAGTCGAGTACAGGGGCAAACTGGGGCCAACAAATGTTGAGTTCAACACACACACACAGACACACAGACACACAGACACACTGGAAGCCAACACCACTATAAAGAGAGCAATCAACTTGTCAACTAAATAAGAATTAGCCTTTAGTATTTGTCAGCAGCTCAATCTTCTGTGCCATCAATAACCATGTCAGTGTCCAAGGTCATCATGCCCAGCACACACTGGAGGTGTGAGCAGTGTGTACAAAACATCTTGCTTTTCATTTAGGCGCCCTCAGGTTAGAGCATTAGCTGCTTGAACCACGTGTCTCTGACTGTTCTTCCTCTAATTTTGTAAGAATCCAAACAATGATACATACAAAAAATGAACATGCTTTGTGTCTGGATTCAGAGTTTTATTGTGAAATATTGTCTTGTGTGTAAAAAGAGGTAGACTAAATACTGATACAAAAATGAGGTTAATAGTAAATATTTAATATTTTTTCTTCTTCAATGATTCTGTGCATCTTATAGGTCAGTGACCAGAGTCCAGGTATTGACTCCTCAGCATGTCTTCTCTTGTATTCCTTCCATTAAATGGTGCATTCAGGTGAATTTGAAATAATCATCGGAAGCTAGCTTAAGTAACTTCCAGCTTCCGGTTTCCAGGAGATGGTTGATTACTAAGTGAAAGTGCAGGAAGTGAAATAGTTATTCTCAGCAGAGCGAGGCTTCACCAGCATCCGAGTATGTCTGGACTAAATGTGTCAGCAGGGAACTCGACAACACAAACTGGATCAGTTGTGTCGAAGGCTCGAGCAGTCGGACCAGTAGTGCCCACACCATTAGAAGATCAATATATTAAACTTAGTTCCCTGAGAGACAGAGACACAACTTCATCACAGATACACAATTGACTAAATAACAAGGGAAAGACTCCAGTCAGCTGTATCATAGTGGTCTCAGAGGGAGAGGAGCAGTTACTAACGAAGACAAACACTTTCACTTTCTGCTGAACACAGTCCAATTTACGTAGGAGTCGAAAGAACACGAACAGGAGATTGAATGATTCCAAGTGAATCAAACCAGCAGTGACAAATGGTAGGTTTATTCAAGTCTGGAGGTATTTTGTTTACTCTGGTGTAGGTGTGAATAGAGACGTCATTATCTGTATGAGTTCAACCAACAAAATTATCTCAGTATGTGTATTCAGGTAGAAGTCTGTAAGCACAGTAAATAAAGTATACTAAGTACCATTACATCAAGCAAATGTTGTACTTTCAAGGGACGAGTTACATTTACGCTCATGACAAAATACGTTATTTTTTTATATCTTATCCTAAGGCTTCTGTCTTTGTTTGTTTTCACAAACCTTGTTCTATATTAAACACATTAGACATGAGCCTGTGACTAAGAGTCGAGCATTTGAGTCCAGAGTTTGTTTTCGTGCACATTCATGTTAATGAGTACATGGCTTCGTTATCCCACACAATTTTCATTACAGTACAGAGGTTCCAAAGACGCTCTTAGATTTAGCTGAAGGAACAGCTGATGTATCTGTCTGCAGCTGCACAAATGGCATATCAATCCCCACTCCCACCTTCACAGGCAGTTGGTGCATGACTTATTAATTCAACAAGGCATAAGGGTTCATTATTTATAGAACACAATGTGCGGCACTGTCCCATCACTCCTGATGTAATGAAAGCTGAGGCACTGGGGTTTTGGCATTATAAATAACCTTTAGGAATGGTGTCAGAGTGAATCATGGGAGGGGTGAGATCGATGCATTACACTGAACAAAACTCTCTGCAGACTTAAAAGACATTGCTATTGGCAGGAGTTCGCTCGAGTATTGGCACTGAATTCTGACAGTCAACACCCATAATGGCTCTAAAAACTGCACGTTCTATTTAACATGTTGTCCACTGTCATTAGTTCTGCTGAAAGGCTGACAGCATAACTGATATCATTCTAAAGTCCAGTATTGATCCTTGAGATGAAAAATTCAGTTGGCAGAGGAAACAAAGCACAGAATGGGAACATTTGTCTGTTAACTTAAAAACTGGATGTTTGAATATACTCAGTAAGGTTTAGGGGATAATGTGTTGGTTGTAAGTGATTATTAAATGCAGTTGTGAAAAAAATAAAAATAACGTAGGGGCATCTTTATTAGAAACAACAATAAATCAAAACAAACTTTATTTAAACTAACTTTAAACTAAAAATAACATTATTGGAAAAAACATACTAGATAGCTCTCTTTTCCCTTAAAATGGCTTCTGTGTTTCATGTCATAGATTCCACAAATTGGAAACTTTCCTATGAGATTCTGCTCCATGTTGACATGGTTGCATCACATCATTTCTGCAGATTTGTCAGCTGCACAATCATGCTTTCAGTCTCCTGCTCCCTCAATGTGTTCTACTGAATGTTGAAGTGTCCTCGGGCAAGACACTGAACCCAGAGGACCCAAGTGAAAGGTTAAAAGTGACTAAAATGTTTTGAGTGGTCATTAAGTCAATTTCTTCTCCTTTCAACTTACATTACACTTGCCTTATTTGTTTGTATTTGTTTTATAATAGATTTAAGGCTGCTGAATTACTGAAACATTGATCTTGATGTTTCGAATCAAATCAGGACAGAGGGCATTTTTGACTATTCAATGTGAAGAAAAGGGCAGGGAGGGTAATGTAATACAGTTTAAGTTTAATATACACATCAGCAGGTAAATAATGAACCAAAAAGTTACACAATCTTATACAACCCTGACTTGTAATTGGAAAAGTGTAAAAAGTGCAAAACTGAATGATAGTCAATGGCTCAAACACACCCTGTGTTGCCTCTTTGGCTTGTGGGGCGGCTCTGGAGTTGGGATACAGTGTGAGCCGGCCACCAGCTCTCCTTCCAGGGAAACTGGGAACTCTGAGACTGTGATGCCTCACAGCTCGATAATGTGTGTCTCCTCACCCTGTCCGCCTCTTTTGATGCTTCTTCAATATGTGTGACAGCCTTGTGGTCGAGACCCCCAAAGAGCCCATTGCGGTTGGTGAGACTAACACAATAATTGTGCTCACAGCTTCTTCTGGGGAAGGGAAAATACCGAGGCCTTGAGGTTCCCAGGATCCAACGCTACCTCTGACAGGAGCAGGTGCAAAGCAGGTAACTGTGACTGAGTGGGAGGGGCTTATCCTGCTGAACACCGTAGATATCAACCAGCATGATATTAGGGGCAAATGCTGGTGGTTCAGGAGGCAGTGTGATATTTTCTGTATTAATGACATGTGGGAGGTCCTAGATCACCACTGGTGGTGGAGCAATGGTTGCATCGTTGCTGACATCCATATTACCCGATGTGGAAATGAGAGATCTAGGAAGGAGGTGGAGATGTAGGGAGCTAGAAGACTTGCGAGCAGGAGTACAAGGGCATGTGGAGCAGGCATTGAGGGGATTGCCTGTGAGCTCAGGGCCAAAGCATTATGGGGACCAGGCTTGGAGGTCAAAGTTTAGGTATGTAGCTAGATAAGAAGGAGGGGCAGAGGCAGAAGCCACCGATTAAACATTGTACTTGTAGCAAAAATTGTCATCTTTTGCTCCTTAGATTGCTGGAGGAGAAAAATAGGGAGCAGATATAACATCACATATACAGTATATATCATATCACGTGTTATATACTGTAGGTGTGGAGCTGATTTTAGCCTAGTGCAGGGCACAGATCGAGAAAAACTGTTTTTACCACTCTGCAATCCTGAGGGACAATGACAGCTTTTAGAGGGCGAAGCCAATACCATATAGAATATAAATCATTCGGCTGGGTTTCACTTCAGTTAATTGGACTACACAGGTTAAGCAATTGGTGGAAGAAAACCACTTGACTACATGGACTCAGAGCCCAGCAGAATTAATAATCGCATGCAGCTTTGAGGCAATATTTCTCAAGATCAACAGAATTTTGCAAAAGAGCAGTCAGTATGATTGTGACTGTTTTAATCCGTGTGAATATCATTAATGGAATTTACAGCTATGAAAAAAAGATCATGCTCTTTATTTAAATCTCCTCCTAACACTGTGATTGTGGTCCCCTGCATTGCCGCCTGTGTTGGTCTGTATCCTGACCAGATGTCACGGACATATATAGGCTTCGGTGTGTCAAGCACATTGTGTTCTGGTGTTTGTAATGCACAACTGTGCTCTCTGGCCATACCCTCTTCACTACGTGATTATGATAGTCCCTGTTGGTTTGTCTCCTCAGCGCCATGTCAGACTCCTCCCTGCATGCACTCCACTCAAAGTGTCACTGACAGTCAAGATCATGCACGGAATATCCTTAGAACTCCCTATACATCTACATACCCCTGTTTATAAAAGTACTAACTATAACTACAGGTGCTATTGGAGTTCCAGGGTGGGAGAATATGACACAATGTGTGTTGTGCTTTTGCTCTACCTCTAAAAAACTGGAAGTGTAGCAACCACAATAAGCCTCAGATTCGAAAAATGTTTGGCCAGACAGTGAATCACCATGTAGGAATAATGGCTAGTCTGTTAGTAAGATTTCTCATAATTAGAAGTTTCTCTTCGATATGAATACAATTTCTGAATGATCCTGATCAGGTGTGAGGTGAGTCGTATGGACTAATGTTCTGTTCATCACTTATTTTTTATTTAATATTCTTTGTGCCTGTCAGTGATGACGGCGCTTTAAAATACAGGACAACAACTGTATTATACAGTTATTTACAGTCATAAAGTAAGATTTAAATAAGCCAGAACCAGAAAAAGAACATGGCAACCATTGACAGACATGACATCCTCTTATGTACTACACAAACTAAATTATGTTTTACATAATATAAAAAATTCCAATTCACTTCACTAAATCTGCATAGGTTTAGTGTCATTTTCACTCAGACAAGCAGGCAGTCCCACAGTCTGCAGCGCCGGTGTCATCCTTGCTGTCTTCTGGGCCCGGACCTTCCTCCTCCTCTTCCAGTATGTCATCTGCTGCCATAAATGTTGTGGAGGACACATCAGGCATCAATCACCTTCTTGGTTAAAAGAGGCTGAACCTCAAGGCCCCTCAAGAAGATGGAGGGCCATCTTGTTTTGAAGAGCCAAATGCTGCGCTCAATAAAGTTTCTAGTTCTAGCATGGTGTCTTCAACTTGGCCTGTTGATACAGTTGTATAGTAAATGTACGTAGTGTAACATAGTCAACAAAGTAACAATTTACTGTGTGTTTAAGTGATGAGACAAAGACAGTATTGTCACTTACAGGCCGTCGGCACGGTGTCATAATGACAACAGGACACTGCAGACACTGGTGTCCCACATCTCCCAAAAAGAAGAAGCCTGCTGGGACATTGATGATCCACGGAAGACAAAGGCATCATGCACAGATCCTTGATTCCAAATGTACCCTGTAGCATTACAAAAGGGAAAGACTTCTTGTTAATGTAACATCTCCTCTGTGGCTCAGCAGGGGGAAGAATCTTGCGGAGACTTTGATGACCCAGCAGGAGCACTATGGAGGCTTCTTATGTTTTCTTTTCTGTCATTTTTTTACATTTGAATTTGAACACACATTTACTTCAGTTGTATGGATTTGGCTGCAACGCTGTTTACCACTGAAACTCCAGAAGTGTTTTGTGGACTCCAACACTTCACCCACCCCTCCATCGGCATAGTGCTGAGTAGATGATCAGTGAATTTTCATTTTTCTGTCAAATATCCCTTTTGGGACACTGGTCCTGTAACTTCCCAGGCAATACAACTGATAATAGCAGTATATCAGCATTACAAGGTGTGATAGGCATAACCTCAGACCAACATAGCATGTCTTTTTTTTTGCCAAACATTCCACAACACGAAAGCCTTGGATGACTTCAATAAACCACATATTACTAGATGTATGCAGTGTTTATTCAAAACAAATACATTGATAATGATACCACAATAAATAACAAAAATGTGACTACATACATTGTGGGGGTCACATCAAACTACCAATCCTCCCCTTTAATTGACAGTTACTTAGGTAGTCCTCAAGTCATCTGACCTTATCGGATCTTACATATTTAAAGTATATTGTGTATTATAGTATTATATAAAATGGAATAAGACATTGATGCTTGCTTATACTCTCCACGTCTGCTCTGCGTATGCACCCTGCAGGCAACGTTCACAGTTAAACATTTGTGTCAAGGATGGTTGTGTTGTCACAAAGAAGGCAACTGTATGTGCCTCGCTGTCCCTGATGCCTTACAAGGAGGAGAACAACTCCCAATGCCGTATATTCATATACAACACAACTGCTTGTGTTGCCACATTTTCTGTCTCACTGCCACAGATAGGACATATCCATGGTTTACCCTCTTGCCCTCAGTCTCTTTGTTTGGTGGCTTTTCAACCTCAGCCTATTACGAGCTTCATTGAGCTTCTACTTTTAGTTTTTACTTTTACTGCAGAAGCTTTCCTTGCAATTGTTCTGGGAAATTAATAAATGATATAGCAGTGATTACTTGGAGAGCAGCTGGTTTGAGACAGTAAAAGTGGCCTGATGCTGAATCTGCCCATCAACCATTTAGATTAGTTTGTTTAACTCTACCACATAGCCAACATTGTAAGGTACATTTACTGTCAGAGCCATATGTCATCATGCACATCATCTTAAACTGTTCAGGTTTGTCCTCATGGCATTGCTCTGAATGATGTCACAACTTCAGTTGTCTACATCGCCAACCACCTCGTTGCTATTTCCAAATGAAACTGAGATATCAGTTATCTCCCAATAAATACTTAACAAAAGTAGTTTTTTTCAAAGAACAGATAGGTGTTCATTTTTTGTATACTATTTTCATATTTTAATATTAATGTAAATACACCTAAGACAATACACTTCAAACAGCCTCTACGTGTTTAGTGCAGCACACCCAGTCGTTCTGAACGGTTAATATGCCTTTGACATAACACAATGTTGATATATTGGGATCCCATAAAGAAGCGGCTTAATATTCTAAACTGACTGGTCCTTTATTATTTACAAGTGGGAAAAGCAAAGAAATGAATCAGTCCTAGTGACTGGTGCCGATTTGAGAGGAAAAACTCATTGCCGTGCTGTGACTCTCTTCTTGCCTCCATGTACGCCAGCACAGACATGAGCTTGATGATCTCATTCTTAGATAGGAAGGAGATTGTTTCCCCCAAAACGATGAACTATTCATTCAGTTTAGTGTGCATCCAGTATTGTGTGAGACAAAATGTGAAGAGCTAATTTAAAGCAGATGATTTGAACAAGTCTAGAAACTCAGTCTACTTGATGTCAGTGTTATTTTATAGTTGAGTAAATACACAAGAGAAAGGTAAGTTATGACAGATCTGTGATCCATCCCAATGGACTCTTGCTGCATATTTGGTTGTCAGTATTTACTCAACGATGCACTAATGAGTATGCAATATAGTTCTAATGATTACTGATAGAATCACAGTGGGAGTTGTGTGGATGCAGCGGTGCTTGTCTGTCCTGCGGTAAACCTGGTGTGCTCAGTCAGATGTGCTGGATTACTTCTTGTCAAGTTCATTCTTCATTCCTCATCACAGCACCTCAGTTTCCATGGAAACAGACAAGACAGCCACAGTGACCATGAATAGCATACTTGTGTGCTGGGCATCAGGTCAGTGCCTGCACACATGGACTATGAGAGGAACTGCAATGACTCACAGCAGTGGTGGACATGAATCATGAGCGAGGTGATGCAAGGTGAGAAAATATTTGCTGGGATCAAGACGTAGGGCTCACCTCAAAATAGGTTTGGCAAGTGGAGAAATCCACCTGAGGCACACTTGCACGTGTCAACAGGGAATGCTTAACCTTAAATTTGATTTAAGTGGGAAAAAAGTTATAAAAAAATACAAATTGTGTTTCACAATGTACCTAGTGGCCCACTGTGGCCCAGTGTCCACAGGAGTCAACTGAAGATCCCAACACATCATCACTTCAATCTGCGGAGCACATCACCCTATGGCGCACATCACCGTGCGGCACACATCATCAAGCAGCGCACATCACCGTGTGGCGCACATCAGCCTGCGGCGCATTTCACCCTGCGGCGCACATCACCGTGTGGCACACATCATCAAGGGGCGCACATCACCTTGTGGCGCACATCACCTTGTGGCGCACATCAGCCTGCGGCGCACATCCCCGTGTGGCGCACATCACCCTGCGGCGCATATCACCGTGTGGCACACATCATCCTTCTGCGCACATCACCGTGCGGCGCACATCATCAAGCGGGGCACATCACTGTGTGGCGCACATCAGCCTGCGGCGCATTTCACCCTGCGGCGCAGATCATCAAGCGGCGCACATCCCTTGTGGCGCACAGTGATGTACTCGCTCATCCCTAAAAAGTATTCAGTTGGACTGTATGGAATTTACAGGGAGCAGATATCGTAAAGGGTCAGTGACATAAAGGTGAGACAAGTGGGTGTTTGACCAGAGGGTCACTGCATTAATCTCAGTGCCATCGAGACAAATCTAGGAGGGGAAATTGACAGAATAGGACTCATCCCTACCTCATTAAAACCACCCGATGCCACTGAGAAAAGCTGTTAACCCCCAGCTGTTTGGAGATTGGGGTTATACTGGGCACATTCAGGGGTAAATGAGTGTCACCAGGATCCGAGCTGCAAAATCCGTCCGACTCATAAAAAGTATATACATTTCAGTTAGTTTCTTTGAAATTAGGAATTCTACACACATACACTTTGATATTAATACAATGTGCAAAAGGATTTGAATGTTATGAATGGACTTCTCAGGTTCTAACACAGATACTGAGCTTTTACTTAGTATTATTTAGTATTCAATCACAGATCTGCATTGTATTTAAGTAGTAACCAGTATGTTGTCACATTTTTCCAATTGATATGAGATTTGGTGAGATGTGGCTCTGAGGGACTTCAGTGACCACAGCACATGTAACCACCACGCTGCGCTGGCTGGTAGACGCTTGCACAGTCACTAAGGAGCAGTTGCCATAGTGACAGTGCCCACACAGTGCCAAAGGGATGTAGAAACGCCCATTTGAAGGAAACCCTAATCATCGCTTATCACAGAGATGCATGAAGGAGGAGGGAGGGACTCAGTACACACTGGGCTGAGGGGACAGGAACAGAGGCTGAGAAGCTGCTGATGGCTCCAGTGGTGTTAGACCCTCAACATGAAACATTCTGTTCTCGCTGGAATAATGGAACATATGGGTGTGTTCAGTCAAGATGCAAAACTTAAAATAAATGGTAAATTATTTCCAAGTAAATCAAACCAATAACAAAGAGATAATAAAAAGAAAAAGATCCACAAGCTGTAAGTAGTTAAATCTGAATAATCTTATACCTTTGTAAAACTAATGGTGTGAAGAAAACAGTGCAGCAGATAAAACACTGTTTTATAGTGTTATTAGGACAGTGGTTTAAAAACAGATAAAATATATGAACTTTATCTTAGGAGCTTTAATAGTTTTTGTGTCCCTACAATGTTTCCTATTAAATATCAAATGTCTTAGAATCAAGTGGAGCCATACGTGGAGAGGATGCAGATGTGTCAGAGTTAGGTTGAAACAGGAGGACTCAAAAATGCAGAGGCAAAAGGTTTTAACAAAATGTATTTAAGATAAGAACACGGCAGCACTGGGTGACACAAGTAACTTTGAGGCGAGAGATGATGGAGGATAAATCACGAGTGGTGAGACGATCGTGTTCCACAACCTTGAATGAAGATGGCGGAGTGACAAAGAACAAGTGACAAACGGAGACAATCACAAGGGCGGGAAACAGGACAAATACAGGAAGTCAAGGTGGAAAACCCACAAGAAACAGAATCTACCAAATTTAGCAGGAGGCAGAACTCATGGAGAAAACAGAAATACAAACACCAACAGGAACACAAGGAGACACAGGAAAAGGCAAAATAAACAGAAATCTATAATTAAACCAAATCCTCTCCTTATTCAGCAGGCAAAATGTCTCTCTCCTTCAGGCACATTCAATTCAAAATGTAACAATAATACATTAAAGTGCTGAGGCTCAGTTTTAATTGCAGTAGGTATACATCATTATATAAGTACTTTGTTTGGTCCACAAATTTCCTTTTAGTGCTCTGTCAACAGTAAAGAAGATATGTTAATGGAGCTTATAAGTATTAACAAGTACTTCAAGTTCATCGACCACGTTGATTTTTTCATATTTTGTTTAAGTTTAATGTTGTTTGGTAATATATGTTTCATTACACCCACCTGGAGGTTATTTGTCCACCCCTCTCCGTTTGATTGTGTGTTTGTTAATTGACTGTGAACAGAACAATCTTATCGAAAACTAGTCAAATAAATCCATGTCATGTTTAATTGTAATAATGCAAAAACTACTAAATGGATTTCCATGAACCACAGTAGAAGGAAGGGGCATGGGCCATACAAAGGAGTGGATCCAGGAAGCTTTTTTTACCAAAAAAGTCCCACTCCCTTGGCTTATGTCATGAATCTGCCCCCTTGCTAAATTCTATGTTTCAGTTCTGTTTACTTTTATGGACATTGTGAGATTTGAGATATTCACAGATATTCCGGGGGAATAATTAAGGGATCTTGATTAGAAAAACAGGTATACAGTGCTGTGAAAAAGTATTTGCCCCCTTCCGAGTTTCTTAGTTTTTTGCATATTTGTCACACTTAAATGTTTCAGATCATCAAACAAATTTTAATATTAGACAAAGATAACCCGAGTTAATACAAAATGCAGTTTTTAAATGATAATTTCATTTATTAAGGGAAAAAATCTATCAAAACCTATCTGGCCCTATGTGAAAAAGTATTTGCCCCCTCTTGATAAATCCTGAATAAACTCTGATAAACCACATTTTTTGGAAAGCTGAGTTCAATGTCACTAGACACACCCAGGCCTGATTACTGCCAGAACTATTTAGTCTAGAAATCAGTTAAATAGAAGCTGTCTGACAAAGTTAAGTAGACTAAAATATCTCAAAAAACAACACATCATGCAGGATGTCTAAAGAAATTCAAAAACAGATGAGAAACAAAGTTATTGACATGTAGCAGTCCGGAAAGGGTTACAAAGCCATTTCTAAGGCTTTGGGACTTCAGTGAACCACGGTGAGAGCCATTATCCACATATGGAGAAGACTTGGAACAGAGGTGAACCTTCCCAGGAGTGGCCGGCCTACCAAAATTACTCCAATAGCACATCAACGACTCATCCAGGAGGTCATAAAAGACCCCAGAACAACATCTAAGGAACTGCAGGCCTCACTTGCTTCAGTTAAGGTCAGTGTTCATGATTCAACAATAAGAAAGAGACTGAGCAAAAATGGCATCCATGGGAGAGTTCCCAGGCGAAAGTCACTGCTGACCAAGAAGAACACAAAGGCTCCTCTCACATTTGCCAAAAAACATCTTGTTGATCCCTAAGACTTTTGGGCAAATATTCTGTGGACTGATCCCCAAAAAGTTGAACTTTTTGGAAGGTGTGGGTCCTCTTACGTCTGGCGTAAAACTAACACAGCATTTCATAAAAACAACATCATACCAACAGTCAAACATGGTGGTGGTAGTGTGATGTTCTGGGAGCTGCTTTGCAGCTTCAGGACCTGGATGACTTGCCATAATTGATGGAACCATGGATTCTGCTCTCTAACAGAAAATCCTGAAGGAGAATGTCCGGCCATCAGTTTGTGACATCAAGCTCAAGCGCACTTGGGTTATGCAGCAGGACAATAATCCGAAAAACACAAGCAAGTCAACATCTGAATGGCTCAAAATAAACAAAAAATGAAGGTTTGAATCTGATTGAGATGCTGTGGCATAACCTTAAACAAGCCGCTTATGCTCGAAAACCATCCAATGTTGCTGAATTAAAAGAATTCTGCAAAGAAGAGTGGGTCAAAATTCCTCCAAAGCGATGTGAAAGACTCATTGGCAGTTATCGAAAACATCTGATTGCAGTTGTTGCCGCCAAGGGTGGCACAACCAGTTATTAGGTTTAGGGGGCAATTACTTTTTCACAGAGGGCCAGGTAGGTTTGGATAGACTTTTTCACTTAATAAATTAAATCATCATTTATTTTGTATTTACTCGGGCTACGTTTATCTAATATACAAATTTGTGTGATGATCTGAATCATTTAAGTGTGACAAAAATGCAAACAAATAAAAATTAGGAAGGGAGCAAATTCTTTTTCACAGCACTGTATTTAGGGAACTTATATTTAAGGGGACTGTCGGGCTGTGGTGGAGGTAGAAGCACTACTAAGTGCTATTCTAGTCTCATTTTACTAACTTTCATTGCACAAAGCATATTGAAGTCTAATGTTTGCAAGACAAATTACTGAGCCTGTGTTCCCCCCTAACAACACTTTTCCTGCTCTGATTTCATTATTCAAAGGTCTTGTCTTACTTCTGAATTGATTGGAACTGGCAGTTTATTGTATAACACTGTAACACTTGAAGATTCCTTGTGTGAAACACAAAGCTTTTAAATTCCGCTAATACCTGACAGACACATACTAGATCTACACTGATCTGATTTATATCACATATATTAATTGAATTTTCCTCTTAAAAGCTTGAGATAATATAAGTTTGGTAAAAATATGGGACTGCAGGCCCTGTTTTGTGTTGATTATACCCAGCATTGATTTAAACACAAAATGGTTTGCAGTAGTTATTAGTATATTAAGAATTTATTATAAAGACAGTTTCTAGGGTAAAGAAAACAACAATTCTTACAATTTAGATGATCACAAACAAGTTACACAACCACTAGGATTATTTTATATTCAATTACTGCAAATAATTCCCTTTCACCTAAATCTTACACCCTGGACCTTTAATCTAAGCTCTTGACTGGAACTTGTAAGCCTATGATTGAGGACCTGTGTGTTATGGTCCACGATAGGGCTACATCCATCTGTCTCTCCTCTGTGTGTGCATGTGTGTGTGTTTGTGTGTTTGTGTGTGTGTGTGTGTGTAGGCATGGCATCCCCTGCAGGTTCCAGAGGACCCCTAGTGCTCATCATCTCATCAGCTGCTGCAGTAATAATACCCCAGGTCTTCCTCCACTCACTGTCAGTTTGTTCAATCAGTGTCAGTAGTAATATCTGCTCTTGTGATTTTTGGCTCCATCATTTCTGACCACTTCATGCAACATCCTTTGTGAGATTTTGGCAATTTCTAACACCTGTTCTCCACTGCCCCAGGTCCCCTGCCTGCCTGCTCAAACATACTTTCCTTTGGATTCTTTCGACCCACTGAGCAATCACCGTTGACACATGTCACGCTTTACAGCTCTTCAACTCAATTCACCTCTTCCCCATCTCATCGTTCCTTACCTCTGTCTGATTTTCAATAAACCTTTTATTATTTCCTAGGCCTGCTTCACGGATCCTCATTCAAGACTAAAACACAAAACTGTATTTAACTCTTTTAAATGAACTTCATGGCATCTAAAATCAAGACATCCAGGTGGTGTATATACAGTTTAGACCACAGTACAGTCTTTTAAGTATAATTTTGTCTGAATACACCTTTTCCTGCTTGTGCGATTTGAGTAGCTGCTCTTATAATAATTCAAAGTATATATATCAAACGGAGAGTAAAGAGTTAATTTGCCATACACAATTTTTCATAAAATACTCCAATATTTAATTCTAGGTTTGATACCTAAGTCCAAAAGAACTCACAAGTTATTGTTTTTGAGGACTTTTCTGCAGAGCGGAATTAACAGCTGATCATTGGAAAATAACAATTTTATCCTAAAAAAAAGTGTTATACTGTTTATGTTGCACTTTTATTAGTATATGATTGAATTCAGTTCAGTACACTCATTATTCATAGTTATAATTTCTTTATGCTTTGCCTCTCCCTTCAACTTTTTACAAAGTTATACTGCTGAAGCCTCAAGACCCATGGAATCCGTTTTCTAACTTTGTATCCTCTAGTAGCTCTTTGTGTGTGTGCTGGTGCAGTATTTGGATGCAGCCTCTGTTTTGAGCAGCATGAATTACACAGAACTGGGATGCAGGTGTCTTGTCCTGTATCAGATAATGAAAAGTGAGGATACTGACAGTACCTGGAAATGCCAATACAATTCAATTGACAGTTGACTGCACCTCCCACTTCCGACACAAATCAATTATTACAGCCAGCCCAACTCACTTTCCAAGTTCAGTCAATTGAGCTGGAAATGAACTGAGGCTCATTGTCAGAGTTCTAAAAGTCATCGTCTAGTGCTGCTTCATATTAAAACTAAACTTCTGAAACCCCCTTGGAGTCTGCAATATTTGTCATACTCCATTTATTCCATTATTTTGTATTATTCCGATTTCGGGATAGAGGTGTTACAAAGTTGGAGATGTGGGTGGAAGACTACCCACTCCAAAGATGAAAAGACATTTACAAAACAGCTGCTGTTTTTCTTGACATCCAGGAGATACAGAACATGTAGGAGAACTTGAATTAAGTACTAAGTGCAAAATGTATCCAATGAGACAAAGACTAAGGAGATCAGGTAAAGAAGTGCCCTGTAAATGCTAGTTAGGATGTGAGAGATTTTAGGAGAGGACGTGAACTAGGAAGAGATTAGATCTATTAAAGATAGAGGGGTATATAGTTGGGTGTTATCTGCATAACAGTGATATCAAAAAAGCCATGCAATTGGATAATTGGATCATAGGAAGTTGTGAATGAATACTGCAAACACGAGGGGGCCCTAGCAACAAGCTCTGGGATTTAGGCATGCTGGGTCACAGATCCTCTCAAGCTCCATCAGATTGGATGGGAAACACATTGTAATTATCCATCTTCAGGTGTTTCCACAGATTTTTTATGTGGTTTGAAGCTGGGCTTTGGTTGGAATGCTCAAGGACAAGCAGAGACGTCTATAATGTAAAGCATTTTTTTTGTTGTTGTTAATGTGTAACGAAAGGTCCAAAGCTGGTGGGTAAAAATAGGTAATTTCCAATTAAAATTTGTGTAGAAAGTTATAAGTTTCCAACAGTAATCAGGTCACATCACGGTAAAATATTTCTCAGTAATAATAGTTTGATAGAAATGCATTGTAAGTGGACTGATTTGTGAAATTAGGAAAACGTCAATGAGAAAGTGTTGAAAATAATGAGGTCATTGTTTCCAAACCTAGAAAGTGTATGTGGACCCATATTTGGAGAACTGTTCATATTATCAGCTTTGAGCAACAGGTGAACAGCTCTTTGTGCAGCCGAGGTGGTGCAGCTTCAGGGTTCCGTGGACTGAGTCCTGTAGCTGCCCTTTACTTGTCACTGCTCAATTGCTGCAGGTCC
This sequence comes from Pseudopleuronectes americanus, assembly GCA_038501795.1. Classification (NCBI taxonomy): domain Eukaryota; kingdom Metazoa; phylum Chordata; class Actinopteri; order Pleuronectiformes; family Pleuronectidae; genus Pseudopleuronectes; species Pseudopleuronectes americanus. The sequence goes on from CM076726.1 coordinate 2,244,072, forward strand.
CTTTCAAACTTTCAGAAAGTAGGCTGCAACCAGCATCACCACAGGCCAAGCAGACTATGCATCCCTGGTTTAGAATGGCCACCACACAAGTTCTACAAAACATAGGTGATAGGTGGTAGTCCAAAGACAATCCCAAACCATCTGTTTCCTCTTTATGTTGTGATGCTGTGGTAATAATATTCTACACCAAATATCAAAGGTCACACTTATTTACAGGTGAAACATATAACAGTTAATGTGTAATACCCAGAACTACCATAAATTGGGGCTGGAAATTAAATCACAAAGAAAAGAGGCATTCAATATAGAGCCGACACAGACACTGCAGCCATGTAAACTTAATACCGATGATGAAAGGTGTGTGACTGAGCCGAGATGAGTCAGTGCAAAATCTTAAGCTGATGAAGGTAGCTGCTGAAATCATAAACTGTTGCATAATGTTTCCATTGAAATACTGTATAGTAGCCCAAGTTAATAGTGATGATGAAGTGTATGCTTTGCTGCTTAGAAAGATTATCATTAACAAAAACTAGTTATTTCCAAGCTGCCGCTTCTCTATCACATTGTTTTTGCTTCGAGTAAATTTTTCTCCTGATTTCTAAATGGTCTTGTTTCTACAGAAATGTGTTAAGATATGGGGTCGTTTTTTTATTGGATTCAACAGGGCACGTCTATGGCCCTGGGGGGAGACAGGGCTGAGGTGAGATTGTGGTGCCCACTGCTGGATCACAAAACCTTTAAATAGAATATATACCCATGTGATGTCTGTGGTGTAGCCGCAGTGGGGCTGCAGGTGAGCTGCTCCATAGGACATTATTCAGATTCATACTATCAGTAAATGTGGCCCCTTGCTGTGCTGTTACAGGCAAATTATCAGCGACAGGCAAATTGCCCTCCGTGCTGATGAGCCGGATATTTAAAGACACCTATTCTGGTGATTTTAATCAGCTAAATAAACGGATGTATTTATTTCTGTTGCTCAGCCCTTGATGCTACCTGATTTGCCCAGTAGGACTAGGTGAGATGTTTATGACGGCTAAAAGTGAGGGGTTGGATGACTGCTGGAACTACACCAGGAAACTTCTTTGATGAACGCCTGCCTCTTACTGCTTGAATTAAACTATATCATTGAAAGACAATTCATAGCTTCATGTTAGGCCAACAGAAGTGCATTTCCCTGGAGATCCCAGAGGACTGACTTCCTGTTTATTTTACTACACATTGTAATTACAGAAGCAAAAAGCAGGGTTGTATCTTCAGGGGAAAAAAATAAACATAGGGTAGGGCGGGGCTGCTGTCTTTGGGCTGCCTGTTTAATCAGGCCTCACTGCATCATAATCATCATAATGAAGTAATTACTCAGTATTAACATATGCCATATTTAATCAGCAGCGTGGATTTCAGAGGTGCTGGAATGCAAACAGGAGTCTGTTTACCAGTCAGACTGCTACTGTGGGCCTCACTGAATTACCATCCTGAATCAACCAGGCAGAACAACACTTGCTGTTTGTCAAATGAAAATAAACTCTGAAGTAAATGTAGCACCTCTAACCTCAATGAAAGAAAAAAAAACATTCCTCTAGGTTCAGAAAGCTGGACTCTGACTGGAAGTTGAACAGTGATCATTTATTGCTTCACAAGGAATAACCATTTTGCAGTGCATGGAATAGAAAACAAAATAGAGCTCTTTCAATAAAATACAAAATAAAATAATAAAATAAAGGTCAAAGAAAAGTGTTGTTTCTTATATATCTATATGTGTTTGTTCTACTACCCGGGTAGGTTTTATGTTGTATGTTCTTATCTGTATCAATCCAAAGTAGAAGTCTTGGTCTTCGGAGTGGATCCCGATCTCTGTCCGTTGTTCTATTGCCTGGCTCGCCACTGAACCACCAAGGGTTCAGAATACTGATCAATCTCTGATCTAGCAAAAAAAACAATCTACACGCATGGTGCAGAAAATAGATTTCAATTATCCATATTCATCACATGACTTCTACTACTCAGATTCTCTGCACATACATATCAAAATGCAGTACATTGTTCCAATCATTGTAAATGGCGATGTACACATTTACAGTACAAATATTTAAACACAATTATTCATCATGTACTTGTATTTAACATAAATAGACTTATTTATCTCTATAAGCAGTGTTTATATTCTTAAGCAATATTTATCTTTTAACTGTAAATGAACTGTATCAATTCACTCCTTTTTACTCAACATGAATATTTAAATGACCTCCATGAATTAATCACATGTACACAGTAAATTATATCAGATCAATATTATTACAACCTGACATCCTAGTCCAGTGGTCTTCAACGTTTTTCAGGCCAAGGCCCCCAAACTGGTGGAGAGATGGAGCAGGGACCCCCTACTATATATATTGTTTAAAAATATATATATATTACACTGGGCCTAGTGCCATGTATAAACATAGCTACCCTGTTATTGTGCATTCAATACTAAGCTATTCAAATATTACCCATTTATAAACATACATCTGTCATACAACACTGAGCTTTTAAAGTAATTCACAGCTTCATGTTTTTATTTTAAACATACATGTAGAAGAGACAGGAAATCCTCAAGCCATCTATGGATGCCACACATACTCCCACATTAGTGAGATGTCGGACCCTGATGGGTAGCACACAACTTATCTAACCTTGGACGGATGGAGGTTGTCAGACAGAGGTTTAAATCAGCCTCTCAATATGTTGGATACATGTTAATGTGTATTTGAAGACATTGAATTTGTGGGAAAAAATTGGGTACAAAAAAAATGAAAAATTATAAAAAATATAAAAAATTGTCTAATCAACCAAGCATTTCGCGACCCCCCCTGCAGTACCTCCGCGGACCCCCTAGGGGTCGCGGACCCCCTGTTGAAGACCTCTGTCCTAGTCCATCTCTGTCTCTATCATTAAATATGGTGGTGACATGGTAGTTTAACCAGCTACACATTAGCTATATTGAACACCACATCTATCTGAACTAACTTAGCAATGCTAACCGCGGCTAGCGTTAGCGCGCAAGCTAGCGATTTTTAGAAGTCGTTTTCCACTAAACATTTGGAACATTCCTTTAACGCTGATTGGTTTTATGAAAGTGTCTCAATAATAGTAGGGTCAGGAACCTCAATTCCGCGACCATTCTCTGGCAAATATGTTTTGACGACTGATTTGACTTCTTTACACCTTTTATAACAAATTTAGCCCCCATGTCCCTAGCAAAAATGTCGGAATTTTTTGCTAGAAGGCCGAATCCAAAATGGCAGCCACACTATATTGTAAAAGTTACTTTTTTACCAGAGCACCTAGAATAATGTATGAATTCACTTTTTGTGGTAAATTGACCATAAGGATTGTGATTGTGACATCATTTTGCCATTTAGACATCATCTTGACCCCGAAATCCAAGATTGCCACCATCTGGTAAAGCGACAACGAAATTTTTTATACACAAAATTTACTTTTTAACCAGAGCGCCTAGAATAATGTATGAGGACACTTTTTGTGGTACAAATCATCATCAAATGTGGTACAGCTAATCTTTGTTTTTCTTAAGCATGTGAATTATCTTTATAATTGAATTGATTACTTATTCCCTTATTGTCTTTACAGGGACATAAATGATTAAGGCAGCTGAGCTGCTTCCATAAAGTGATGATTACACAGATTGTCCATCTCAGAATATTAAACCATATTCATTTCAAATAATGTAGATAACAGTTTGTATTAAAACCATTACACAAACAGTTATTTATCTGAACATGAAATATTCATAAAAATTGTTGAATTTATTTTAACACGCAGGCCAGTTGGTTCTTCCATCTTCTCTCCATTTTCTTTTTTGTCTATATCAGTCCAAGACAAGTGATTGTGTTCCATGAAATATGAAGTGTTTGAATAGAGGAGTATTTGTGATTTGTTGTGTATTAATTTATACCTTTGTTGTAGCATTCTTGTGGCTATGGCATTTTTGTTTCTCCTACAAACTGTTTTCCACATTGGTGTGTATGTGTCTCTTACGAATTTAACTTTACAAAACACTTGTAATAACATATTGTTTTCCTTGTGATGCATTAGAAATTACTTGGAATCCTTGATCTTGTATCATTGTTTGAAAATTGTTCTATGGTTTGTTGTTAATTACTCCACTCATAGTAGAGAATGTTGTAATAAGAGGAATAATTTCTCTATCTATTTGTGTTTTTTGTTCTTTATAGTTTTTTAAACAGTGTCTTAAAAATGATCTTGAATATCCTATTTCGTAGAGAATTAAACTGTATTTTGCGATTGTGTGAATATCGGTCCCTTGAATACCGTGGTGTCCAGAGAGTCCACAGACTGGTCATTTGAAGTGTACTTCAGAGTGATGGAAGCATCGTGTGTGTTCAATATATTAACAAATTCATCAAACTCCTCCTTGGAGTCGGTCCAAATTCCCCCCCCATGTCATCTAAATATATATAATAATGGAGTGGCCTTTTGGGGCTTTTTCTTTCCAATCTGCCATGAAAATTCGTACAAGCGAGTACGAATTTCTTACCCATCGCCGTCCGTTTGATTTGTACATAACCCTAACCCTATTGTCCATTAAACTCCCAAAAAAAATTGTGAGATGATTTCCAATAATTGTAATAGCACCTGATCCGGTCTTTTGATGTTAGGATATTTCTTCATTTTGTTTTTCACAGCCAATAGTCCGGCTTTGGTATCAATATTTGTATATAAGCTGTCTATATCCATGGTGAAGAATAATGAGTTTGGAGGGATTTGTAGGTTTTTAACAATGTCTGTAAAGTGATATGAATCTTTAATATGTGATGAGTGTTTTATTGACAATGGATTGACATAATCAATAAATTCTTGGTTTGGTACACTTCACTTCCACAGTCAGATACAATTGGCCTTCCTGGAGGCACTTCTAGTGGTACGGTCCATTTGTCTGCATCCTTGCGAATTTTTGGGTGCACGTAAAATCTCCTAGCCCTCGGTTGGCTCTCCCCTTTTAAATATTGTTGTCGTCTATATATTTCGGGGTCAAGATGATGTCTACATGTCAAAATTATGTCAGAATCACAATCTTTATGGTCAATGTACCACAAAAAGTGAATTCATACATTATTGTAGGTGCTCTGGTAAAAAAGTAACTTTTACAAGATAGTGCGGCTGCCATTTTGGATTCAGCCTTCTAGCAAAAAATGGCGACATTTTACTGCAGTAAAGTGAGCCGTCATCTGGGAAGCCAGCCGCCACCGGGGTTTTTTTTAGCGCCTCTACTTGTGGCTTTACGGTAAAACAGCATGGTTGGCTGAAAAGTCCCAAAAATACGAAAAACACAACTTTATTTTATTGTTTTTGTTTTTTTTAATCTTCAAGGCGTATCTGCTCATGTCAATTATCATGTATTTTAAATGCAAATTAAAGGCAAGTCTGTAAAAAAAATAAAAATGTATGCATAATGTTGCCATATTTGGAAGCTGATTAAAACTATTCCTTGAGAGGTTACACTTTATTTCGAGTGGATTCCTGTTCATGATGTCTCTGACTATGCTGAGATACATTTTTGTGTATTTTTACTGTAGAATTATTGAGAAAATTAAAGGGGAAATCTGTGAAAGTGGCCCAATGCATTCCTAATGTAGCCATGTTTGGAAGCTGATTAAAACTATTCCTTGAGAGGTTACACTTTATTTCGAGTGGATTCCTGTTCATGGGGTCTCTGACTATGCTGAGATACATTTTTGTGTATTTTTACTAGGGTTGCAAAGGGGCGGAAAATTTCCGGTAAATTTCCATGGGAATATTCAGCTCGGGAATTTTGGGGAATTTTGAAAAAAAATATATACACAAATTAAACGCTGAGCACTAAAAAAATCATTCCGAACTCTATTTTAAAGACGTATGGAATGCAGCACAAGCTGCACGTTGAATTTCAACCCTGCACTGTGCATTTCTCCATCACATGCACAGATAATTGCAAGCATCCTGCACACTACAGCAGGGCTATTGAGGCCTGCTGTAGTGTGCAGGACTAGTCAGGTAAGTTTCAATGATATTACTGGGGAAAATATGTTAGCATGCTGATTGAGGATTGTTCATCTGTCCATCTAGCCTATTTCTATTCATTTATCCATCAATTGTAAAATATTTTTAAGGATGATTCCAATTGGCCAACTTTTTATTTCTCTGGCATTGCTTTAGTGTTTTTTTACAAGATTTTTTCTCATCTTATTCTACAGAGCAATGCTACCTGCACTATCTCATGTGTGGAGACATTTCACCCCAGCCAATGTAGAAGGAAAGGCTGTGTACATTTGCAAATACTGTGCAAAGACCTATGTTAAAAATGACACAAAGATCCAGAAGCATATAGTCAAGTGCCCAAAGTTTCCTCAGGGCTCAAATCGGCCTATGACAAAACAAAATGTTTATATTTATGTCTGTATATGACAAGGTAAATACAGTTAGTATAAATTACCTGCATAATTTCCAGTTTATTCCTGTTAATTCCCGTTAATTCCCGTATATTCCCGTATATTCCCGATAATTCCCATGGAAAGTTTCCAGCTTTGAATATTCCCGGAATTTTGCAACCCTAATTTTTACTGCAGAATTATTGAGAAAATGAAAGATGAAATCTGTGAAAGTGGCCCAATGCATTCTAATGTAGTCATATTTGGAAGCTTATTAAAACTATTCCTTGAGAGGTTACACTTTATTTCGAGTGGATTCCTGTTCATGATGTCTCTGACTATGCTGAGATACATTTTTCTGTAATTTTACTGTAGAATTATTGAGAAAATTAAAGGGGAAATCTGTGAAAGTGGCCCAATGCATTCCTAATGTAGCCATGTTTGGAAGCTGATTAAAACTATTCCTTGAGAGGTTACACTTTATTTCGAGTGGATTCCTGTTCATGGGGTCTCTGACTATGCTGAGATACATTTTTGTGTATTTTTACGGTAGAATTATTGAGAAAATGAAAGATGAAATCTGTGAAAGTGGCCCAATGCATTCTAATGTAGCCATGTTTGGAAGCTGATTAAAACTATTCCTTGAGAGGTTACACTTTATTTCGAGTGGATTCCTGTTCATGGGGTCTCCGACTATGCTGAGATACATTTTTGTGTATTTTTACTGTAGAATTATTGAGAAAATGAAAGATGAAATCTGTGAAACTGTACGAATTCATTCTAATGTAGTCATATTTGGAAGCTTATTAAAAATATTCCTTGAGAGGTTACACTTTATTTCGAGTGGATTCCTGTTCATGGGGTCTTTGACTATGCTGAGATAAATTTGTGTGTATTTTTACTGTAGAATTATTGAGAAAATTAAAGGGGAAATCTGTGAAAGTGGCCCAATGCATTCCTAATGTAGCCATGTTTGGAAGCTGATTACAAATACTCCTAGAGAGGTTACAAGTTGATTCACTTCAAGTCATTCACTTTAGTAAGTTGTCAGCTTAGTAACTGAAAACGATAGCATTAATAAAGTCATTTTTACAATGACTTTATTTTGGAAGGTTGATATGTTATGAGCAGGTTGTTGGTTGGGACTCTTGTTTTGATAGGGGTTTTAAAGGAAGGGGGTGCTTTTGAGAGAGAAAGTTCTGGAGCGTTGAACGCAAAGATTGAAAGGTAAGAAGCGAATCAGCTATGTCTTTTGAAAAAAGCTTTTTTTAACTTTTGCTGTCACAGAAAACATTTAACAGCGTCCACTCGACGCCATTGGGTGATAGACTGATGTTGTACATGGAAGCACTTGCTACTCAGGTGCGTAGCAAAAAGTAACGGCTAATTAATTCAAAAAATAACAAGTAGCCGATTCGTTTTCTAAATGCTACCTGAGTAGGTCCAGTGAAAAATGGAACTGTAACAGTTTGGTATTTTCCAGAGTTTCAGTTCCACCGCTGTTTTTGAAGAAGTGTTTTCTGTTTTTTGTTTTATCATTGTTTTTATCATTTTTTCATACTTTCATGATTTTGTTTCTTGGGTTTATGCGTGTAATATATCTCTTAGAATAATACAAAATAAGACATGAGCTACAGTCCTAAACATGCTCACTGCATCATGTATTTTTGTATTTTATTTTGTTTTCAGAATTTGTACTTTTACCGGCTTTGGAAAGGTAAGTTGTAAAGCACAATACATTCACACAATATAAAAAGTATTTACTTTTGATCTTACTTTTAATAATACTATAGCATTACAAGTCATTATGTTTGTAAATAGTTTATATTTCACTAACACAATATCCTTTACTGCTTCAAACCATTTTGACATACAAATGTTTTATCGCCTTATTTAATTTCAAAGGGAAGACAGCTGAAAATAAGCCTCCAAGAGATAGTGTCAACTATCCAGACATTTTCTGAACCCGGTGGGAATATCAAGGCCTACAGTGTGCGCAGTCCAGCTGGGTTTTGGAAAAATGTCTGCAGTGTCTTGGATGTTTCAAACACACTGGTCAATCGCATGAAGATCCGTAAGGCAGTGCTTGATCACCAAAAGGTAAAACTTTATAAAGTTATTGATAGAAATTTTGATCAACACATTTTTGTAATGAAGTACCTAATACATGTTAATAACAATAAGTGTGATGTGTAATATATGGCATTCTTCCATACAATTATTATGTTTTGCATTCTAAAGCGCACTTCAGGCGATACCAAACTGACAAATGACAAGGTTGAGGAAAGACCCACTGCGGTGGAAACATCCTCTTTGGTACGTATTGTGTAATTTCATCAAAAGTAAAAAAGACAGTGGTTGTTACGGTGGTGCTTTTAAAACAATAGGGTTTATCCAGTGATGTTTTACAGAAAACTTTGTAATACGCAAAATGAATCATTTTGGCAGGTAAATTACGTAATTGGTGCACTACCGTGCATATCTATCGTCTATGCACTTCCTTGTGGTCTTTAAATTTATGATCCCCCCTCTGTCTTTCCAGGATGTGTGGGAGACAGGCTCGGATGAGGACTTTCCCACTGATGTTGCATCACTGGCGGGACTGGAGAGCGATGCCGTAATCACTCTCCAGTCTCACCAGTGCTGCAACATCAGTGGGAAAGTGCAGTCCACCTGTGATGACGGACATTCGCTGCAGTCCACCTGTACAAGGGTAATTGTATCTATTATTGTAAATAACGTGCATTATTAACCTTTACATGGTGACAGTATGGGAATGGGAATGAGCCTCAGCACACGGGTGTCTTGCCCATACAATTAATGGTATCTTCAATTGACTGAGAGATAACAACTTGAAGATGATGAAAAAGTGATTTTTCATTCAACTTTCTATTGTGTTTCGTCTATGCACTTCCTTGTGGTCTTTTAATTTATGATTCCCCCCCTGTCTTTCCAGGATGTGTGGGAGAAAGACTCGGATGAGGACTCTCCCACTGATGTTGCATCCCTGGCGGGACTGGAGAGCGATCACGGACATTCGCTGCAGTACACCTGTACAAGGGTAATTGCATCTATTATTGTAAATAACGTGCATTGTTAACCTTACATGGTTACAGTACGGGAAAGAGCCCCAGCACACGGGTGTCTTGCCCAGATAATTAATGTATTCAATTGTTAAATGTTGAGCCAATGGAAAAAAACACAGAAAATACTATATCTATGTCAAAATAATGATTGGATGGGTAGTTTACATCCAGCCTTCGAAGTTGCACACTGTGCACCCACTCTTCTCGTAGTGACCCCTGTTCACTACGAGGCAGACTGAACTACTTTGTTCTTTTGAGCAAAAACATCAAGAATTTGATCACTGATGGTTGCTATGACATTTTTTCCCATTTAACAGGTTAGTGACGAGGAACCAGATTACTCCACAGACAGCAGCGACACAGAGGACAAATTCTTCAGATGTGGTTTGCCACAGCAGCCATGTGCCTTTTTTATCGACAGACTGAAATGGCAAAGATTAAGGGAAAGTCAGAAGGGCAAACTTTTCCGAGGACTTCAGTGGACAAATGTGATTGCCAAAGGACTGAGGACCGTTCATCCTTACTGCAGCTTTGGCTTCAAGAGACACTGTGTGAAAACTTGCTTGTCAAAGACCCAGGCAGCAGTTTTCAAGTGCAGTGGCCACTGTTGTTTCTCAGATTGCCCAGTAAATGTTGATGTTAGGGTCAAGGACGAAACCACCCTGAAGGCAACGGTTGTTTTCTCCGGGGGCGATGTTTGTCACAATGTTCTTGACCTGAAAAGAAGGCCAGTCCGTGCTGATGCACGCATGTCAGCTGGAGTAATTCTGGAGACCAAACTGCCCAGGACTGTGTATCTGGAGTCTTTGGTCGGAATTCCAGAAGAGGTAATGGAATCTGGATGCAGGGATGACGCCCCAACCAAAGACGTTTTAAAAACGATATCTGCAAGCCAGCGAAAGCTGCGAAGACGTCATTCCAACGAGATTTTAAGCCTCGAGAAAATCTTTGCGGAACAAATCAACACAGACAATCAGGTTTTGCAGAAGGTCCTCATGCAGCCTAAAGGAGTGATGCTATGGTCACAGAAGACTCTTGGCATATTTCACAAACGGTGTAGGGAGGATATTGTCTATTTGGATGCAACAGGAAGTGTGATCCGTAAGGAGACTTCGCAAAGTCCTCCTTTCTATGTGTATGAGTTGGTCGTGAGAAACCCATCGAAGGGAGCGTCACCACTTCCTGTTGCATCCTATGTTACATGTGACCACACCACAGCATCTGTGACCTACTTCCTCCAGGCTTTTCAGACCGATCTTGTCCGGATGTATGGGGTGAGAGCCCACAAAAGACCTGTGATGATTGTCTGTGATGGCTCTATGGTACTTCTGCAATCACTTGCAATGACATTTTGCAAGTCAAGTCTGGATGACTTATTGCACAAGTACCATAGAATTGTCACTGGACAACATCCCAGTGGAAAGATCGACCTGCCCATTCTTCATCGATGTCTCAGCCACATCATGAAGAATGCCAAGGACCTTTGCAAAAAACAGTATGTATTATTTAATTATAAATAAGGACCAATACACTTATAAAATAAATTACTGGTGATAATAACTTTGTTATTTATACTGTGTTTCTAGGATTGCAAAACACTACAAGCTGGGAATGCACACCTTTGGCCTTCTTGCATGTAGTTCAAGGCTTAAAGACTTGGATGAGGTTCTTCTCAGTATGACTGTAATCTTTTGCAGTCCTTGCACTGGGAAGAACACTGAAAAGCACCTTGAAACACTGCATGTATTGATGGCAAAAAGGGGTACATTGGACATGGATGATGAAGAAATCGTGCCGGAAGACTACAAGGTAATATTGACAAGTATATCTATGGTACCACTGCACAGGCAGATTACCCATAGTAAGGATTTTATAAAATTTGATTTAGGTTATTCACTGTTTTAAGCACTTTCAATCATTATTTAGCTTTTATAAACAAGTATCAACACCATTTTCATACATTGCTGTGGGCTCACTATTTTGCAAGATTGATTCACAGCAACCTCACCATTACTTTTAGTAAATTTTCTGTCAAACTATCAAAATGGAGCCTTATGGTAATATGTCAAACATTTATACCACTACATGATCACAAGAGAGCATCACTTAAGTACCTACTGTGCATAACAATCTGCAACCACATGTCATTTCAACACCTGGCTGATCTACTGAGTGGGCCACATGGTTTTCATCATACTACCATACAAACCAGTAGCCAGTCAGATTTACCTTGAGCCTCAGTGTAGCCTCAAGTTCGGCCTGTATCATTGATTCCAAGGCAAACACACGGAGCTTCTCTTTCCAGCTTCTCTTTCCTCTTCTTCATCCTTATCACATCGAAGTAAGACATATCTCATCAGTACATGTTACTGACTTGACCCCTTCCCCCGAGTCCCTTTGCTTTATCGCCCGCAGATCCTGGCCCGCTGCGGCCGCACCACGGATTACGATTTGTGGATCACGCATCAGAGGTCGCTATGGTGGATCCAGTATGGCGGATTCTATATCGTGCGGGCTGATCGTACTGTTAACCGTGGATCCTGTGTCGCGTTGGCATCATATAATGGTGGTGGACCACGACCGAGGCGGCGGCTGATGATGGATCCTATCTGTGGACTATAGTGGATCCGATCTGGATGGCGGATCATGATCTTGCGCGCTGCTGATCATAGACTATGATTGGAGCAGGACTGATTGACATATAATATAGAAGTTATCCTTCAAAATGTTTACCCTCATCAATGCTGCTAATACCTTCATCCTGATTATGTTTTCCTACACTTGACATCTGCTGCACTTGTATCAGTCCTGGGAGACAGATCCTCACATGTGTCTCTGAGGTTTCTACGTATTTTTACCCTGTTAAAAGGGTTTTTAGTAATCAAATGTCCCTCTAAAATCTCTCTTTTTTTCAAATATAGTGATGTTAAATACACTGTGGTCATTGAAAGAATATGAAATTTGAATTTTTTCTCTTTTAGATGGATGTAGGAACCACACCCTTGATGAGCCACTTCCAAGAGATCATTGATCAAGCACCACTTGATCTCACTGGTGAAGTGAACACATACCACACACCAAATTTTGTTCGGTGTTTGGCAAAACATTTCCTCCCACATGCCACTTTGTGGTCTGGACTGATGCTAGGTTAGTTTAAATAAAAGTTGTACACTATTGCTTTGATTTAAGGAACCTAAATGTCAATTATCTCATACTAACAATGACCTTGAAATATTCCACGGCCTTTAGGTGATCTTGGACGTCATGGGACAGGACCATCATACCATCAATTGAGTCAGCGCCACAATGAGATCACGCAGTCAAAATCACAGGTAAAACCTTGCATTCTATTTTTTCTTTCTTCTATATATGAAATATATGGTATATATCAAATATGTTATATGATTTTATATATATACACACAGTAACACTCAAAACATTTCCCCATTTACTTAAATGAGGAAGTGTGTAAAAAAAAATATATATATATATATATATATATATATATATATATATAGTGTATACACACACAATTTTTTTTTGTGTATGTATTGTGTTAGTCTTAAAAATGTAATCGATTTACATTTAATTATTCAGAACTACACCCAAGATAATCGGACACAGGGCATCATGGAAAAGAGTCAGTGGGACCTGAAGACCATAAGGTTACAGAGAAGACGATTTTCACGACTGGACGACTTTGTGCAAATATATCAACAAATGCACGATGCCCTTCTGCGTGAGTATGCCGACATGGAAAGGTCAAGAAAGAAGGTAAGAATAACTGTCAATAAGCTATCTATTAAGAAACAAGATTCCCACTTTATCCTAAGATACTGAAGACAATATTCTTGACCAAAGAAGTAATATTACAAATGTGTCACTGAGTGTATATGCCTGACATACAATATATATCTGTTTAAGTCCTTTCGAGTTGAAATGGAGAAAGAGAACTGCGCGTCGCAAAGGGATTTACGTTTCACCACTGTTGACTCGCCTGCCTTTAGGAGGACAGAAAAGAAAGGTATTTCATTATGCGCTTTTAGCGTCCCCTTGAATATAGCCAGCATGATTTATAACTCTCAAATTTTTACAATTTTTTAATGTTCGATTAACAGTTTTGATACTTTGGATTTTGATAATTGGATTAACATTGAGTGTGTTTCACTTTCAACAGAAATCCAAAGAACCACCCACAACTTTGCCAGATGAACAACCTGAAGAACCCACCACAACACAGGTTAGTTCTTCATTTTTTTGGCTCTGTTTTTAGCTTACTTTATAGCGGTGACCTTCTGACAATGTGGTGAGAGTCATATTTCTTAGGAAGCGTTGGAATATTTCCAGTTTTTGTGTCGAAACATGAAGACACATTGGTCAAGAACATTCCTTCTGCATCCATCCATTAGCTGGTCCGAGATAATTCCCTAGGTCAAAGGTCATCCCAAAAAGGTAAAGAGTAAATAAAATAAACATCTGGTGGACTCGCTGAGAAAGTCTGAGAGTCCATAAGATAGGCTTCATAAATGTAAGCTTGTCATTATGTTTTAAGCACATGCCAACATGATCTGTTCTAAGAATACATGACACTTCCCTCATGCAAAGTCTGCAGTTGAATACTCATGGTCTTTTCCTGAACTATTTTCCCTGACCTCAATGAAAATGTTTCTGATCATGGCTTAGTAACATTACTTGTCTTATTTGTCTATAAAAACTGGAAAAAAGGCATCTGGATTTGTTCTTGGGGGGGGGCTTCTGTCACACACTTTAAGATTCAGGTTGATCATGTACAGATAAGTTACATCAACTTCCTGTGTCATGAATTTTCAAGTACATGTAGCCCTCCAAAAGTTTGATTACTTTGGTAAAATAAAATAAAAATACCCTGGGCCCTAATGCGTCCTTGCAATGTTTGGTGCTCTGGCCCTAATACAACTTTGACAGATGGACAAAAGGACACAGTAGTAAATTATGCTCCTAAATTATGTGTTTGGACCCACACTATTTTTTAGGGGGATTCTGATGTGCCAACATACAAAATAACATCCCAGGAGCCAACATCACCCTCAGCCAGTTCCAGGCTTCAAACTCCACAAGAAGAGGTACAGTGTCAAACTATTGTTCCACCAAAAAACACAAATCATTTACAATATCTAATATATGGATGAAGAAACGCATGTTTCCATCAAAAAAGAGATAGAAAAATCCAACAAATTGAATTTGTTATGTTTTACCGAATATGTATTGGGTTTTGCTTACCTCTCTGACTTTCAGCTCACCACATTGTGGAAGAAGAAGGACACAGAGGTTGTGGTTTCTGTGCTCCCCTGCCAGATAAGAGGCAGCCTTGTTATCCAACACAGTGAGCTGAAATCACTTCAACCTCACAAGTGGCTGATAGGCGAGGTATTTTTACCTCAATTATTTAAATCTCTAGTTCCAAAAATAAATCTGTTCTAAAATGTAGTGTAATGTCATCTTATCATGTGTTCAAGGAATTTCATTCGTCTTTTAAGCAGTTTCACACGTCTTTTATATTTAGATTTGTGATATTACATATTGAGGTTCTCACAAGAATTCCTCTGATTTAGGCAATTGAAGGCCTTTTACAGCTGGAGGCAAATCAGCAGCACGTTGGGAAAAACCTCTACATTCTCAACCACTACACAGCAGGTGTGATCCTGTTTGGGAAGAGAGAGCAGGTTGCCCGCCAAAGTTTATCCAAGGTAATCTGATTGCTAAGTGTGTGTGTGTGTGTGTGTGTGTGTGTGTGTGTGTGTGTGTTAGTTGGAATTTTAGGTACTACAAATGTAATAGAATCAAGAATTAAGATACATTTTGTGTATTATTTTAGAATAGTGAAATGCATCATTCTATACAACTGGTTATATGTCAAAATAATGATTCATACTGAAAGTAAAACAAATATTTGTATACTTTCACAGGTGAACTTGGAGAACTTCGAGGGCATTGTTTCATTTGTAAATATTTCAAATGTACACTGGAATCTTTTGGTTAGTATATGAGTAGTATTTTGGTATTACTGTAAAGGTCTATTAAATATTTGGTTAATTGAATTCATTTTAAAATTTTTAGTACATAAATGCAGTCAACCAGACTGTTTATCTGGTGGATCCTGCACCAGGTTCCAATGAGGAAGAGGACTCCAAACTTGCGGCTGCAAAACTATGGTTATTTTAATAAATATATATATATATATATATATATATTGTAAGAATACTTCGATCTCATTTGAATTTTCCTTTTAAGTTGCAAACATTCCCATTTATTTTTTTAATTCCAAATATCTTTCATAAACAACACACAGTGAGTATCTGAAAATGAGGAGAGCGAGCCTGGGAAAAACCGAGTGGATCGACAAGAAATGGAAAGGAGGAGTACTGACTCATCCATTACAGCAGGATAGCAGTAGCTGTGGGGTCATTGTCATCATGGTAAGTGATTTTGGATATAATTTGACACTTAAAAATGTATTATTTTTCTTAAGTGATTTAGGTCACACTTGTCTTCAATACATTCAGTCATTACACAGTTTTCTGTATAATAATCAGCAGTAGAACAGCTATGTAATAATGAATAGGACACATTTTGTTTACCTTAAGAAAACGGCCTTTTGCAATCATGAGGTACATAATATGAATTGAACGTTTGTGTTGGTTTAGATGGCCAGGGCGGTTATGAAGGCATTTCCAGCTGTTCCAGTCATAACATTTGGGACATCCAGGAACGAAATGGCAACTGAGAGACAAAAAATGGCTCTTCAAATATTGAAAGCATCAGGTTTGTCAAGAGTATTTGTCTGTGGTTTGAATTTCTACTGACAATCTTTACGTACGCCTCAGAGGAAAGTGATACTAATTGTGGAGCAAAGGGAGGGTTCAGAGCAGTCATACAATCTCCTCTTAAGATATACATTCAGAGCCTTAACACTGTAGGTTTTGATTAAGGATTGCCTAAAAATTGTAGTTATGGGCCATGCTAATCCGTAGGCCTGGGTGATGACAAAGGTGAATAGAGCTATTTATTAGATCTATGTTTACCACAGCATGAAAATATGCTGCCTCTAGAAATTATTTTTATTTATACTTACTTACAAAACAAGGGCGGAGGTTTTAGTATGTACACTACTGCATGTAAGAATAAATTTCACATGTTGGTGTTTCTAATTTATTATCGGTTGTGGTTTTATTTTAGTGTTTGATTTGGCCAATAATTGTGCCATGTGTTCGCTGACAAAACCGCCTGGATCAGGGCCTCCATTGACAAATTGGGTGAGTCTTTTAAATTTCGCTTTGATTTTTTATTGTTTTCATTAATATTTTTGAAGATCAATGAGAGTATCACAAGACAAGCTGCTGTGGAACAATTCCACTTAAATGTAAGAGAATTCTCTGAAAATATTATTTTACATTTCCACATTGTCACGCACAGATTCAGTGTGACGACTGTGGGAGATGGTTCCACGAACAATGCTTGGGGATGGACGCCAAGGAGCTGCAGCGAGCAAGGGCTGAAAGCTGGAGTTGCTGTCTGTGTGCTTAAATCCCCTTCATCTCCTCCCCCAACACACTACCCTACCACCCGGGACTGTCTGACACGGCTATCTCCAAAATGTAAAAAGTTTATTTTTATTGTTTGTTGGTTTCTTATTTGAAGTGTGATTAAAATATATATATATATATCTGACAGAGAGTCACAACTCCACCGAACCCAGTATTCCTCGATCCCTAAATAAGAATATCTTTATGACCTTTTTTAATGATAAAATTCTAACTATTAGAAATAAAATTAACCATCTCCTGCCCTCAATTGGCACTAATACCCTCCCAATAACAGAGATCTCAGAAGCGGCTGAGAATCCTAACCATTACTTAGACAGCTTCTCTCTGATCACCTGTGATCAGTTTCCCAAAATAATATAATAATAACCAACAACCTGTATCTTAGATCCCATTCCTACAAAACTACTTAAAGAAATTCTGCCCTTAATAGATAGTTTGTTACTTAACACAATCAATCTGTCATTATCATCAGGTTATGTACCACAGTCTTTTAAAATAGCAGTAATCAAACCCCTTCTCAAAAAACCCACCCTAGACCCAGAGGTTTTAGCCAATTACAGACCAATATCTAATCTCCCCTTCATGTCTAAAATTGTAATTCAATATTATCAGGCTCCAGCAGTAAGTCGTTAAAGACTCTACAGCTTGTCCAAAATGCCGCAGCACGTGTCCTGACAAGAACAAAGAAAAGAGAGCACATTTCTCCAGTATTAGCTTCGCTACACTGGCTTCCAGTTAAATCTAGAATAGAATTTAAAATTCTCCTACTCACCTTCAAGGCCCTTAATAATATAGCGCCTTTTTACCTTAAAGAGCTGTTAATACCTTATAAACCCACTAGAGCACTCCGCTCCCAGAATTCAGGCTTACTTGTCGTCCCTAAAGTAGAGTAGGAGCCAGAGCTTTCAGCCATCAAGCCCCTCGGCTGTGGAATAATCTACCACTTTCAGTTCGGGAGGCAGACAACATCTGTTCGTTTAAGAGTATGCTCAAAACCTTTCTTTTTCATAAAGCTTATAGTTAGAGCTAATTAGTGCGGCAGAACGTAACTTGTTCTATTTTATGACACATGACACACGGAGCTTCTTTTTCCAGCTTCTCCTTCTTCTTCTCCATCCCTAACCCTAACCTTTCAACTTTCATATGGAAGATGTATTCCTACACGTGGCATCTATTGCACTTCTGTCCGTCCTGGGAGAGGGATCCCTCACATGTGTCTCTCTCTGAGGTTTCTACTTATTTTTCCCTGTTAAAAGGGTTTTTAGTAGTTTTTCCTCACTCTTGCTGAGGGTTAAGGACAGAGGATGCCACACCCTGTTAAAGCCCTATGAGATGAATGTAATTTGTGAAAATGGGCTATACAAATAAAATTTGATTGATTGATCTACAGTACCCAAAAAATCCCCATTGTTTCTTTTGCATTTTATTGATTCCACTCCCTGTCTCTGTAGCTTCTCATGCAGACTATTAATGTGGGCTATTAACCGGTTAAACTAGTGCAATCATGTACATTCTACATTCTGTGAACGCCATCGCAGCACCTGTGCAGCGATGGCATTCACCTGACTGCAGCAGGGAACCAACTTCTGCTGCAGAACATCCGCTCTGCTTGGTAGAGCTGTAACGGTCCTTTTAATCACCCCACCTCTAATCTATGTAAATTATAAGGGCATATATAGGCCTTATATATTTAGGGAGGAGAAATCCTTCCTTTTTCTCTGTTTGGATTCATTTTTTATTTTATTCACAACATTATTAATATGGTTTTATATGTAAATCAAATGTACTCTTCAGAATAACTCCATATGTAAAAAAACAAGTTTTACTGAAATAAATAGGAAGCTCCCTTGGTGGGTGTATCATCCCCATGGCAAACAGCCATTTCAGATTTGAACCAAAAACTCCACTGTCGCTGAGATCCAAGGGATGTCCAGAGGGATCTGATTGGCTGCTGCCTTCATCACTTCACTCTAAACAGAACTTCAACGTTAGGGTGACCAGATTTGAGTTTGTAAAAAAGAGGACACTTCGTGTTATCAATAATGATAACAAATAAAACATTCTAAATAATAAATTCTTTATATGGCCACATATTAAAATAAGAAAATTAAGAAACTTTTCAGTCCTCCTCATATATTAAAGCAATAATGATAACAAATACAATATTCCAAATAATAAATTACTTATCTTTCTTAGCAAACCAGATGTGCAGTCCATTGATCTGTAGCTGTTGTGATGCTTTATTGTGTGAAAAGCGAGGGTACCCTCTGCAGCCGTAACAGAAGTGTCGGTTTTACTCACAAAAAAGTCTGTCACTTTACTCGACGAGCTCTCTCCTCTTGCTGCAGTTTTGTGTTTTGCAGAGTGTACGTGAGCTTCCAAATCGCTGCCACCTTTATTTGCCACTGACACGTAAGTGCCTGCCCTGCATGTCATGCACTCAGCTTCCGAAGCATCACGGCCGAGGCGAAAACATGGGTATTTTTTTTTAGTTCGTCCGTGAACTTACATTTACGTTTAGGCATGGCTGCAGATGTAATGTGCTGTTGTAAACAGCGCACGGAGTGGAAGCGGCAAGGTGCTCAATGTTGCCAGATTGGAAATGGCAAAGTGACGTTCCAAAGGCTCAAAATAGTCGTATTTGGAGGATAATTATCGTGGCTCTGGCAACCCTGAGATCGGTCGCCCAATGACAGACTCTCTCTACAGTCAGCTCGCGCAAGAAGGTGGAACGTAAGGGTGGTACCATTTCCAGAAATTGGAAGGCCGTAATAACTAGTAGGCTATGTGAAAGACCCAGAAACAAAAAAAAATATATATTGCGACGAGGCAAAATACCGGACGTTTTTGGAATCCCTGCCGGACGCATTTTTTAGGTCTCGAAAAGAGGACATGTCCGGGAAAAAGAGGACATCTGGTCACCCTATTCAACGTCTGCATGGCCTCTTTGAACTTTTTCTGAGGTGAGTGAAAGATCGCTCTCTTGAAGGGTTGCCAGAATGCTAACTTTTTAGGCTCATAATTTTAGTTTAAATGAAAATACTGCAACATGATAATTTACCTGTGTTACCTGCTGTTAAATGATGGTAATGTGCGGGTTTGTGTGGTGATTCTTTCATGAAAAATATGGTAATTAGGTTGCTGCGTTGTATTGTGTTTGCTGCTTCTAAAAATTGATTCCGGTGGTATTTTTGACATTAGATATTGCAATTTAAATTTAGCTCGAGGGGAAAAAATCCTCAGGCCACAGACTATTTTCACATCTAAGTCGCTGAATTAAGGGGTTTATTTCGACCTGACATAAATGTGAGTGCTTCATGAAACAGTACGGAGACTAACCGAAGCGGGTTTTGTGAGTTGTATATGGTCGCTGTAGAGTTTGAGAATGAGTTGACCGGGAGGCTAAGCTAAGGCTACCTGATCACGTGGGACATTAGCATATTAGCATATTAGCTCGGAGCTATTAGACGGAGCTGTGGGCCAGGTAAGTGCTGTGGCTGTAGTTTACTGCTTAAAGTGTGCTTTACAGCTACTTGACAAAGCAAGTAGTGATAGGCCCTGTGAAAGCATATTTTCTAAAGCAGGCGAAATTATTATAAATAAATTGCCTGAAACCCAGAACTGTTGGAAAGCTGTTGTTTTTAAATAAAACGTTTATAATGTATTTATTGGCCTAACAAGCATAATTTATTCAATTCAAAACTTCTCACACCAAAGCCATGGTGTCATTACAATTACATTTAATGTCAACTTGATGGCACAGTAGAGCAAATGAAGCCTCGGCCCATGAGCGAACCATTTGGATAGAAAGCTTCATCTCGCCATCACCAAAAGCAAGCAATCTAGTAAGGTGATTGGTGTTATTGTTCATTGGTGTGCACATAGTGTTACTGAGAGCCTGGGTATTTGTGTGTAATTATGTTTGTGTTTGTTTGGATTTCTGTTTTGTGCATAACAGAAACGCATTTGTCTGGATCAGTTGAGTCCCCAGAGTTCCAGTTGGAAGGATACAACATGTTTACACGCAGCAGACGTGTCCTACACAAACTATCCAGACATGGCAAAAAAAGATGGAGGTGGGTTTGCAGTGTACCTTAAGAGCCACATTCAAGCAGAGGCCTGAAGATTCATTCAAGATGTGACTGATCTGGAGTTTGTCGTCGTCAAAGTGGAGACCCTGTTCCAAGCACTGATTGCAGCTGTGTACAGACCACCCCAGATCAGCCTCGAGAGGTTTTTGCCAAACTTGACCAACCTCCTGGACTCTCTCGCCATTATGAATCACCAGCCTGTCATTGTGTGTGGAGACTTAAACGAAGACCTCCTTTGCGAAGGAAAGCAGGCTATTCCTGAACTGTTTCAGTCCAGAGGCTATGAACAAGTTATCACAGCTGCAACTTTCCAGAGAACGCAAGTGAAGAGGCAATATCACAACACAAAATACAGGGGTAAACAATGTGATTTCATGTTTTTATGGACTGCTATTTTCTTTAAATTCCTAATTGAATTTAAATACAGTTGAGTCATATTGCAATGTAAGGTTGCCATTACTTATGTGTTTACTTTTGTGTACTTTCAGGAAAAGAGGAAGATGACTGGATTGTACCAAAATGTCCCTCTGCCACAAATCAAAGCCACTCTATTCAGCAGAATAGTTGCAGCAAGTCTTAACCTTGTGCATATAGCTCTTTTTTCTATGTTGCATACTATCTGGTTTAGGGTTGGTAATGAATAATCGATATTCGAATATTCGTTCATTAAAAATTATTCGAATAAAAATCCAACCCTAATGAATATTCTTCCGGTATCTTGCGCGAGCGCGACTTCCTACAGCAGATGAGTGTAACGGGTGCTAAATCCCCGTCAGATATCTTAACGGACTATTAGTTCAGGTCAGTGATGTGTACATCTAAAGAAAATATGTATTCACTCTAACCGCCCAATCCCTTCCCGTAATCGCAATGGAATTTTCCATAGAGTTTGTGCCGCTCACTTCGCTCTGTAAAGTCAGTCAACAGTATCCAATTCACTTATCGGGCACCCGGTAGGGGAGATGTTTCATTGTAGCAGGAGCTAACTTGAAGCCCAGTGAGCGCAACACACTTGAATCTGCTGTGCGAATCACTGTTCACCGTGGACTCCGACTTCTCGTTAAGACTCGCCAGCCGTCCTCCGGTTCTTCGCGACTTACAGCTTTTCAGTTTGTTTTTTAAACTTCTCACTGGCTCCCACACTGCACTGCCATCTCCTCTCTGTAACCTCGCTCTGCTCGAGGTCCCCCCCCCCAACGCTCTCCATACGTGTTGTCTCTTCCCATTGGTCTAAGTCGGTCAGTCATGGGCTGGGGTCATAGAGGGGGGGGGTTCGCTAAGGTCATGCCTTAGCGAATATTCAATTAATTGTTCAATAACGTTATGAATATTCGAACATGAAAACTCCTGTAAAGTCCCATCCCTAATCTGGTTTTACATTGTCCTTAGTGTAGTTAAGTGCTTGTTCTGCAGCTCAAGTCAAACAATGTCAACAACCCTTGAAACATGCATAGATTTTTATATAAAGGAACATGCAAAAACGGGAGAAAATGACAAACCAAAAAGGTTATGTTAGGGTTAGGGTTACGCTTAGGGCACTAACACTTTGATCAGTTTCCTGAAGCCATCCCTCTCCACTGTGCTCAGGGGCATCATATCTTTAGCTAAGCAATAAGTTATAGCGCTCGTTATATTTTTGACCCGCTTCGATTGTTTTTTATATGGGGCAATGGCTGCAAAACACGACTGGATGGACTGTTGTTTTGCTAACATAACAGAATCGCTCCCGTTAGCGATGCAAACGGGAGACGTAGTGGTCTTGCCTGTCTCTGTTTGGTGTCGTGCAAACTTGAGCCCGCAGAGTCAAACTGTCTGTGTAATCACTGGGATGGTGCCGTCTCAGGAGATTGAAAAGGTTTGTGGTGTTTCCCGTCCTGGCTGGTACTTTTAATTTAGTCGCGATCCTGAATCGAGATCGAAAAATCGCCCAGCCCTTGTATGTTCATGAGTTTTTTTCCTGCCATTCATGGAGGGACATTCTTGGTTTCATATTTCCAAAGCGGTAGTTTCTGCGTGAGGTCCGAGGGAAGCTGCCATTGCCCCGCTTGTCTTTTAAGCCACATGGGTGATGAGGTTGAAGAGCCTAATGCCAATGTATGCTTCTCCGTTTTGACGGACACTGACAGGTTCCGTGTAGCTTCATGTAGTGGAATTAGCAACACAGTTTGGAACATGGGTTATGAAACATTGAGAAGTAACCTTCATCATCCTCATCTGATACATTCAGATACGGTTCTGTCTTCAGCCCCCCTCATCCATCCTCCTCCTGTTCATTTCCACTTTCTAACTCTTGATGGTGTGCCACAGAACCTCCATCACTTGCCCATGTGGTGCCTAACATTGGATTATTCTGAAATGTGTCACTACTTCTGCGGCTCGCTACATTTTCAGAAAATCCCCTCATGCCAACCGTATTGTTGTTGTCAGCATTGCGGTCAAAAGTAGATACTTCATTTCATCCGGGTGTTGTCCTGGCAGGTATGTTGTATTGTCACTGTGAAGGTCTCGCTAGCGTGGGCACTAGCTCTCCAACCAGCATAAACACTCTCACAAACTCCACGGTGGTTCTTTTCGTGAACTTTAATGAGTTTGTGAAACTGTAATAACTACAGATAAAAGAAATTACAATGCGGCTCAAAGCGCTACTTCAATAGCAACACACGACGGCTCTCAGAGCTACTTCAGTAGCATTACACGGACGCTTGTTTATTAAAATAAACACCGCGGTACCCGCTAGCTTAGCCGCTCCGCAGAACTGCCGTTGTAAACATAAAACTGTGTGGCAAAATAATCCTCTGGTTGTAAGGACACAATTCTTAGACAAACAATACTTACAGACGATGCGTTAGCCCGCAGAAGAATGACAATACTTATGTGAAGAGCTGATGTCTATAAATAGCTGACGTCTATAAAAAGTATGTGACGCAGTTAAACTAACTTCAGATTACTTGTTTGACTGAACTTCCCCAAAGGGGGCACTGTTGCAAAGCTAAATATTAAACACATTTTGGGGGACAGAACAGTCACCACGAGGAATCAAACCAGCGACCTTCCAGTCCGATGTCCGTAACTTTCTGCCCATAGTCCACCGCCTCTATCGTTATATTCCACGTGGTCTGAGCTCAAGGGGACAGTGAGTGGGGGACTGCAGTGATCAGTGAAAGAGTCGAAAATGGCTAGAGTAAGCCTCCTGAAAAATGTGCTCCTTAAGGGTCCTTTCATTCTTTCATCCATGTCGGCTTTAACGAGTCAGGAGGGAAGAGGAAACTCCGGCAAGATAGAGGAGTCACGGTCGATGTGAGACTAGAGGATCTGCTGCCAAACTTCCACCTGCAGTTAGCGCTTACATGTGTCATTCTCTGAGTTTTCAATTTTTTTTACCCCCTGTAAATATGGTTTTTATGTGTAGTTTTTCCTTACTCTTGTTGAGGGTTATGGATAGAGGATGTCACACTTTTGTATTCATTGTATAAATATTACTAATGTAGGGAAAGCCATTGAATACATCGATATTAAAACATATTTTTCAACAACACAATTAAGCCATCATAATTTAATATGTTTTCTAATGTATTGATGATCTACTTTTATTCTATGAAATATTGTCACTGCATATCTGACTTATTTGAAGTCCATGTGAAATTTGTATTGCCAAGAAAGTACTTTAAAACAAGTGTATGAACAGTCTATATTGTTATTCATTCTGTTAAACAAATCTTATTTCCTGCAACATTAAAACCTTTTGTGGTTACTCTCATTTTGTTTGATTTATTAATTATTTATTACTAAGTGACTGTGAGCTCTCTCTCACTCTGGGTGTCTGTCTCTCCCAAAAAAACAAAAAGTCTCATTTCGACCCGGCCACAGAAGGCACGGATTAGAAATTTCTCGGCAGGAGTTTCATTTAATATTCCCCATTCCTTCACCCTGAAAAATGCTGAACATTTGACTTTGATTTGACTATGTTATATGTATACATATATTCCTAATTTTTCTATTTTGTAAAGTCGTCTCCTGCTTAGATGTTGCCTGCCATGTCACAATAATTTCACTGCTCCGATGCCGCTGTCATTGGTGCATGTGACAAACTTTGATTTGATTTGATCAAAGTTGACAAATATAAAGTTGATACACTCCACCTCATATTCTTGTACGTGTATTTGGAAATGATTTTTTGAGAGTACATCTAACAACATGGAGGAAGGTAAGACACCAAAATGATAGAGATGGTCTACTATCATGTTGAAGTGGAATGAGTGTGAAAACAGGAGGTTTCTTCTAAATTTAAATGTGGACATTGGATAGTCAGAGGCTCTATCAACAGGAAACCACTGGAAATACTCATAACCTGTTAAGGCATATCTTTAAAATTCATCCAAATCTGTATATTGGGCCACATTCACAGATTTCATCTTTAATTTTCTCAATAATTCTACAGTAAAATTACACAAAAATTTATCTCAGCACAGTCAGAGACCCCATGAACAGGAATCCACTCGAAATAAAGTGTAACCTCTCTAGGAATAGTTTTAATCAGCTTCCAAACATGGCTACATTAGAATGCATTGGGCCACTTTCACAGATTTCATCTTTCATTTTCTCAATAATTCTACAGTAAAAATACACAAAAATGTATCTCAGCATAGTCAGAGACATCATGAACAGGAATCCACTCGAAATAAAGTGTAACCTCTTAAGGAATAGTTTTAATCAGCTTCCAAACATGGCTACATTAGAATGAATTTGTACAGTTTCACAGATTTCATCTTTAATTTTCTCAATAATTCTACAGTAAAAATACACAAAAATGTATCTCAGCATAGTCAGAGACCCCATGAACAGGAATCCACTCGAAATACAGTGTAACCTCTCTATGAATAAGTTTTAAGTTTTAATAAGCTTCCAAACATTGCTACATTATGAATACAGTGGTCCTTTTTAACAGACTTGCTCTTCAATTTGAAGTAAAAATAAATAATTTGAATGAACAGATACGTCATGAAGATAAAAAAATTATATCAAATGAGAGACTATAACTAAGATATAGTTGTCTTTTCGTTCTTTTTTAACCGCTCCGACTATCGATATTGCTTTACCGTAAGAGGCACTAATAGACGCGCAAAAAAATCCCGAGTGGCGGCTGGCTTCCCAGATGACGGCTCACTTTACTGCAGTGACATTTTAGCGAGGGACATGGGGGCTAAATTTGTTATAAAAGGTGTAAAGTCAAATCAGTCGTCAAAACATATTTGCCAGAGAATGGTTACGGAATTGAGGTTCCTGACCCTACTATGAGCAGCATGTTCATCTGAGCTAACATCAACACGCTAATCACGAGGCTTAGCCTTTTAGCATGTAGCAATGCTCTTACCGGAGTCCAACAGAAGCTTACACGGCTGAAACAGCTCCGCTCTCTCTCTCTCACACGACACACAAAGCTCTCTCCTAATAAACAAGAGATTTATCAATATTCTACATGGGGATAATCATTAATTGATGAGGTCTACATCACGTTTCATACCCAGGTTCGTCAGCTCACTCGACAAGTGGCACTCACGGTCAATGTCTCGGGTGAGTCTGAGGACGAGCAAGCGCTGTGTGGGTGTGACCATGACTGCAGGGCTAGCGCGCCACCTTGTGGTGGGGCCCTGTAAACTGTCTCTAAATGACATACATGGGTCTGGAATCCATGTGGGTTACATAAAAGTTAAGACTATGGGTCAAAAGTTTGGTTTCAACCAAAGAAACTAAAACTTTTTTCAAGGAACTAAAAAAGTTCAGGCATGCCACCGGAGCCAGGACAGGATCAGCATGATGCCCTTGTGCTGTTCAACAATGACCTGAGCACATTCAAACAATGTAAGCCAAATAACCACAGAGATGTGTTCTCAGAAGGGTCTGGTCTGATAATGTTTTTCTTTCCAAAAGTCAGATTAGGCTGGTTAGGCTAGCAACACTGTGTTGAATTTATTTCATATAATCAATCAAGCTACACTTTTATTTAGTACTTCTAAAAAATACTGTATATCATTGTATAAATATTATTATATAAATTCTAAAGCTACCGTATCCAATTTTATCTTGCTTACTTGTTTACTTATATCCTTGTTTTCTTGAATTTCTTTTCTCCAGAATGCTACAACATTGTCATTTTGTATAACATGCAAGGTGTGCCATTTTTTATTATAAGTATAATTCTGTTCTCCATATTTGTTGCATCCAGTAGAAGATAGTGTGGGAAGTTTTTCTTTCTGGTGTCAAACAAGTGATTTTACTGAATTAATCACAATGAGTGAAAATCTGTTTAGTAAACTGGTAAAAACTGAATTATGTTTGATTTACATAATTGTTATGTAAATATTTGACAAATTATATAAATTGAATCATGTTTCTTCTATAAGTATTCATGCAGTGTAGTGTACGTGGGAAATATTTGATTATGTTAACATAGATTTTGGTAATTGATTGAAAATATTTTGTAGTTTATGTTACATTGTGCTACTTAAATAACATAGTCTGGATCCCCCACATTAAAAAAGTCTGATTGAATGACGAACTAAACCATGGCGGTCATTTCAACACGTTGTATCTGAGAGTGCACATTCAAGTCTTAGCTATGACTGCCCCACTGTGGGAAACAATGGAACTGCATCACAACGTGGCTGAAAGAAGACCTTTGAAGCAAAGGGTTCTCATCAAAGGTTTAACTGCCATCACAAATATGAGTAAAACACTAGAAACAGCTTGACAAAAAGGAGGAGAGACATAAAACAGGAAAAGAAAAAGAAACGTAGGAAGGAATGCTGTGACCAAACACAAAAGATAGAAATAAATCAAAGATGGAAATATTCCAAAGCATTTAAAATTATATGACATGGTTGAATAACATTCGATACATTTCATTTAGCTGACGCCTTTAACCAAAGCGACTTAAATAATGTCATCGAACTGTTACTCTTACATTTTTTTAACAACTCAATTGTCATTGAATCTTGTGAAGTAGAAACACTGCTCAAAACAAAACTAAATATGGTGTTGGAACTCTGAGGTTCATTGCTGGCCGAGGGATCTGTAGATGTGACAAACTATCTCAACTCAAAGTTTAAGTAGTGGCTTTTTCAGACTTTTCAACCACATCTCAGTCTTCAGGAGACTGGATAAATACTGTAAAACACCTAAACTAAACCATTCACTGTCTCCATTTGGAAAAAGTCAAAGGTCATCAACCAGGAGTTAGAAAACTGATAGTTGGGCCTTGAGTTGAGGTTAGTTTGTAACAATTAAAAGAGGGTATTGTTTCTTAAGTCCATGTCAACGCCAGTGGAGTTCACATCCCCCGTTTACCTACTTGCAAAAAAAAATTCAAAAGCAAGTCTGACCAAAGACAAAGGTACTTTAAATGGCATTGGTTTGAGTGAAGGAAGTTTCATAATCACTTTTAAGTTGAAACGCCATAAGCTTCAACTTTGTTCAATCTCCTGAACCATCATCCTCACCACTAACCCCCCAGAACTGAGACAGCGTATCATATACCGTGTATTGTACACATTGTGCTTGATTACTCTGGCCAGTCAAGAAAAATGACTTCAAACTGTGGTTTAATCACAAAGCGTAGGTCCTTGTGCACCAGACGCTGACAGGTTGAATTTACAGTCTCTTGGAAGAAATCTGAAATTCTAAAATGTTTTATGATTGGGTGCAAACTGAGTGCAGGATGAGTCATCAAACTGTTCAAAGTGTTTTATAGGAAGAGAAAAGACAAAGATTTAGATGAAATATTTGTTTGATATTGTTTTTATAACAAGAGATAAATGAACAGTTAACGAAGGTATAATAGGACTAAAACATTTCATGGGCCCTTAAACATTGTTTAAATCAGCGTACATTATTTCAAACTGCAGTTTCCTCCACAGTCTGGGTTCATTTCCACACAAAACAAAGTGAACAACACTTAAGAACTTCCCTTTAAACACAAACTGCAAAACAAAGAACTTTAGAGGGAGAAGCGCAATTAATGTAAAAGGAACCTGATCATTTCCCCTCTCACTGAGGATCGGAACTGTCTTGAGCTAACATTATCCAAAGTTCTTTAAAGTCCATTAATTAACAGAGTACTTAGTCATGGTACAAAGCTGACCAGGAGTCAGCAGTTCCTCTGTATAGAACAGTACCACAGTAATAATGTTGTCCATTCGTGTTGGATCCAGGAACCTTCATCCATCTTCACTGTCTCATTGGTCCTTTATACTGAGCACCGGGTCCACCAGCTTGTTATGAACATGCATTAACCCTACAATGCACACAAACAATAAAACAAATTAATTTAGATACACACAGATAAATACAGACAATGTAATTACTTTACTATTTACCATTTACCATTTTTATAATATTTTGAGACGTGTTGATGTTCAGTTTGACTTAAGACAACTCGGAGTGACCTTTTAGAGCTGTAGGGTACCTCCTTTGGTTTTTAGTTAATAATCAACTGTTTTGCTGCTAACAAACAGTACGAATTTTTGACAGATATTAAAATATCAACTAATAAACTCTTTAACATCTCTGCCCTTCTGAACACATAATCTCCACCTGCTTTCACAGTTAACAGACTGTCACTAACCCGTGAGCACGAGGACATGTTCTTGTTTCTGAATAGTGTGATTACCTAGAGTGCGCTCGTATGTGCACCAATGACAAGCGAGGACAACCTACCTGTTGCAGATTCTAAAAAACTGGATGGATGTTGATGTTGATGTGATTGATGTGCTTTAATTTAATAACCTGTTTTTATATATTGACAATAACAATATGTGTATGTGTATATATATACACATGCATATATATATATATGCAGGATTTAGTAGAAGTCTCTCTTCTGATTTCTAAAACATCACAAAAGCATGAAGCTGCTTTGCTTCCACACCACAAACTAACTAACCCGTTTGGAACCAGACTTTTCAGATGGTTTAGATCTGGTTGTTTGCACAGCACCAGATCCAGGTTGGTATGAAAGCAGAGTTTGGTCCAGCTAGTTGAAACCAGCATAGTTCTACAAAAACATCTACCTCCATAGAGGTTCTAATGTTTAGGTTTTGGTGACCCACCCTGTTTCTAAGTGTTGATTCAACTTAATTCTAATTATGGATGCTGTTGTTTTCCATTATTTACTGCCATTGAATTTCATTATGATGTAACACCCATGAGTTATTGATATTTAACAACCCCATCTTAAAACCTCTGGTTTAATATTTGGTACCTTTGAAGTACTTCACAGTCTTGACTCGCAGCTCCAGCGTGGCGTCCTCGTCACAGACAAAGATGGTGCGGGGGTGCTGCTGGAAGGCTGACACTGTCCACATGTGGTTGACTCCCTCCTCTATGGCTTTATACAGAGCAAAGGCTTTGTGTGCTCCTGTGATCAGAATCATCACCTGAGCAGAGGACATCAACAGAGTTATACTCAGTGCAGCTACTACTTCCTATAGATCCAGTTGAGTATGAACATGAAGTTGGTTAATATAAAGTGAGACAAAGGAACTCTTAAGTTAATATCATTTGATAAGTAAGTGATCAGCCCTAAGCTATGATTTGATGGCACTCAAATGCGTCCTGAATGCATCCTGAGAACTGATCACTCAAACCATAGTAGAGCTGTAAAGCCGCAATAAAGCCCAGAGTTGCCCCACACCAGAAAGACTCTTACCGTGCCAGTTGTCAAAATGTTAGTGCGTGAGGGTGTTGACAATATATGTCATTATTGTATCTTTCTTTATTTTTTCTTTTAAATTTGTCCTTGGAAAAGTGCTACATTATTAAAGCCATAATAACAACAATTAAATGCAATTAAGACGAGGTGGTGATTGGTGGACTAAGTCAGATCTTGTAGCTGATTGGCTTGCTACTCTCAACAAGAAGACCCAAGATGGTGCGGTTGATTTGCGAGGGGACACTCATCTTCCAGTAGAGGGCAGTACTGCATTGCTAATGGACAAATATACACTGCTGAAGGCTGTTTCACCCTAAATTATGTCCTTTCATAAAGGGGACATGTTTATACTAGATGATTTTATGGGAGGAATGAATGAACTGCGATCCATCTGACCTCTTTGGCTGCCATGACAGTTCCTACACCCACAGTGAGAGCCATGGTGGGAACCTTGGACAGGTCGTTACCAAAGAAACGAGCGTTGGCAACAATGGTGTCCTTAGCCAGGGTTTTCACTCTGGTCCTGGAAACAAGGCTGGAGCCTGGCTCATTGAACGCAATGTGACCATCAGGGCCAATACCTAGAGAAACACAGGGAGAAGGAACCAAAGCACTTTACATTAAACAAGAGAATTAATCACCCTAATGTCAGGTTCTGTTTTAATGATGAGTTACAGCAGAAGAAACATGTCTGACCTCCAACAAACAACTCGATGCCTCCGGCCTTTGTGATCTGCTGTTCGAAGGCTTGGCACTCGGCCTCCAGGTCGTCTACGTTTCCATCCAGGATGTGAGCGTTGGCTGGATCGATGTCGATGTGCTTGAAGAAGTTGTTCCACATGTAGGAGTGGTAACTCTCTGGATGAGCTCGTGGGAGACCTGAAGAGCAAGAGGGTCATCTCGTTAACCTAAGAGCTAAGAGGCCAAATAAAAGCCTACTTCCAAACCATGGGACCAAAAATGAAATAATGCTAAAAGTAAAACAGTCCAGAGCTAACCCATGTAAACATGGACATGTCATCATACATAACACCCGTCTTTAGTACAGCTTTCTTCCACCTGCTTAATATCATGAACATTCTGTATAATATCAACAACCCAACCTGTCGAGGCTCATGTCCCTGTCACACTGAGTATGGTTCTGATGGAGGTCTAAAAAGTCTGTGTTTGCAAAGGTCAGTTTGCCGAGTTCCAGAGTAATGAAGTCAAAAGTTACCTCTAAATGATGGAAGAATGCAGTAAATTTGTCGCCTAATCCAAATTGTATATCAAAATGTGCTGGCAACATTACCTCAATTGCACAACATCTGTTCTTTGGCTGAGAAACAACGTGACAAACTAAAAGTGACAATACCAAATATTTATCAGAGCATGTCTACCGAGACTGTTCACTCCCCATTGATGCCATTGGAATGAAATTAGCAGCAATTTCCCTGTAGGTCAGGGAAGTAAACCTCAATGAGTTGGTAGTGAATAGAGCTAATGGCTAAAATAATTATTTACGCCTGCTTCTGGACAAAAAGGATACATTGTATTTGAATTCTTGCAAATATACAATCGATTACATATCAGAGTTGATATGAAAGAATAGCTGAAGATTTACGCTGTAAAGTGTTATTCGGTGAGTCAGATTAAAAGTTGAAAATCTAACAAAATTCTACCTCTCATATCAAACAAACATAAAGAGAATTGGCAGAAAATTTGTTCAACCCATATATGTTATGTTTGAGGTCAGCAGCTTCATAGGGTTCCATTCAATCTTTACCACGCAACCTGAAGGGGGTTAGAGTGGAAGTTCTCCATATGTTAGAAATGCTCTATACCCTCTCTGAAGGTCTGACAGAGTCATCAGCTCTGCTCATATCTAAGAGCTGCTCACAAACTTAATGATCCACCGGGAGATGAAGAGGACATTTGAGATGAATCAGTCAGCCTTTAACTCACCTACATATTCATCCATGTTGAAGGTTTTCACATATTTGAAAGAAATATCTCCATTTCTGTAGTATTCAATTAACTTCTGGTAGCAGCCGTAAGGAGTGCTCCCTGGAAGACATTAGACACGTTAATGCACTCCACTTAGTTGTAGTGATATTGCAGAGATACTTCACCCCTGAAACCCCTGGGGAACATCAGTGTGGGTGAGGACAGTGCCGACCTGTAGGCAGCCCCAGGGTGAAGCATCTGTCGGCGGACGGCTGGAACTGGATGATCTTGTTGCGGATGTATTTGGCTGCCCACTCACTGGACAGATCGTAGTCGTCCAGAATGACCAGCCTCATTGTATCAGCTTTCTGAATGAATGAGAACAACAGAATTAATGATAAATAACAGCCTGGCTTTCCAATTATACAATGTCAATAGGATGGTCATGTATTTCATTTTATTTTCTAAGAGGAAAATAAATCAGAGCACTTAAAAACATTTGTCAGCTTCGGTCCAGACTCGGTTTCAAACTGTTTCCCAGTGGGTCTACAGGACAGGAGTGATACAAACATATAGTTTCATCTCACGCAGACTAAACTAGACATAGACTAGAGAAGAAGTCATAGGACCAAAGAGAAAGATGTTATAGCAACTATGTGATTGCAGATCAAGAGCAACATAACCAACGTCTAATACACATCGATATATTGCTTATAGATTGTGTAAAGTGAGGATGTTGGGACGTTAGTACCACGCCAAACTCAATTCAGAAAGTGCAAACTGGATGCGTGTCTGCTCGCCCATTTTCAAAGATGTTAAGTATCACTGCCTCACGATGGCTGTGTATGATCTGATATCGATCTATGTATGGAGGTAGAAACGAATGGTCAGTGACGGAGAGCGACTCTCACAAACAGGACTCTGGTAAATAGGCAGATTTCTCTATGGAGTTTGGTGAGGAGGTGGCTATTAGCATGTGCACATGTTAGCGAGAGATTCGTTTTACGCACATTGAGTGAAACCTGTCGCTGATCTGAAGCGAAACAACGAGGTAACTGTCTACAGGAAACAAAGGCTTCAACAAGAGCAAGTTTTTACCTTGAGTCAGTGGAGAGAGACAGCTGACGAATCACGTCTGCTGTGTCACATGACCTGCTTCTGTCACATGATCCACTACCGGTCAGGTGACGTCACCAAACTGCTTTTGCTAAACCATAGGCAAATAAAAAACAAACCAAAAACTATACTAATAATAATTATTGTTTATAATAATAACTATCATTGTTGTTGTTGATTTTCTATTTGATGTGACCTTGTAGGAAAAGTTACTCATGAGTTGGGCAGCATAATTTGAAGATTTAAGATCCGGACAGGTCAGTGATACAATAATATTATTAAGGACCAAAGGTGGAGGAAGTACTCAAACAAGTAAAAGTACAAACAAATAGATAGATAGAATGTACTTATGCAAAATCAACTTTTGTAACTGTGCTTGCAGTATTTTTTGTTTTTCAGAAAAATTGTGTAGGCGTTGTCATGTTTGTCATATTAATGAATAATGCTGCTAATGCTACTGCTGAAAACACATTGTCATATTAACAAATGGCTGAGTCTTGGCAGCGGCCACTTCTGAATCTATTCCAGGTGTTTCTTTTTCACTAGATGCGGCTGCGGAAGGTGGGGTCTCATGTTAACTGTCAGATTTGATTGGATCAGTGAATAAATCCCACCCTAAGGGATAGGTTTAGGGTTACACAATGCGTCACATGTAACTATGTATTGTGAACATATAGTGGAGTAGAAAGTACAGAAATTTGCTAATACATGTTGTGCAGTAAAAGTGGTAAGTACCGGAAATAAAAACAATTCTTATGAAAAAACATTACAACAGTAACAAAGTAAAGCAATGTGTTAAATCCCATCCCTGTTAAAGACTGACACATTAACACCAGTAGATTAACAAATATTTCATGATTAGCTGGATGCATACTTTACATTCCTATCGTGCTTCAGTGACTTTTTTGATGACTATACCTCCAAGTACAATCAGACAGACCAGACCTCATGTGAACTTAAAGAAAAAACAGTGACCAGAGCAAAGATCGGTATCTTAACACAAACACGCCATCTTGTACTGATGACTTAGTGTAACGATGCATTTAATGGGCCTGTACTTGTACTGTACTTTTTCTTTTGAAGACTTTGAGGGAATATTTTACTTTATGCTTCACTATGTTCTGAAAACCCATTAGACATTTTATTCATTAACCACACAAGTTTATATTATGTATTGTAAGGATATGACCAAAGAAAAAAATATAATTACTTTTGTGATCTGTAAATATTTGAACACTGCTATAAATAAACAAATGGACTATACACACACGTAGAGCTAATCAGGTCATATGATCCACTCAAAGCAACCATTACTGTATAGTTCACTTGATCAACTGCTAGACCTTCAGGTTAGTGGAAGACTTTCTAATCACTGAGTCACAGCTGCCCTTAAGGAACATCCAAGAGGAGGCCTCCCCGTATTTCTTCTGATAATCACAACTTGCTGATAATAGTGTTAAGGCTTCTCTTAGATGGAGTAGTAATTATTAAAAGTGTGAGCTCAAGTGAGCTCTCCCGACAACCAGCAAACCCCAAAAGCCAAAACACACAATACAATCGTAGCTGGGTTTAAAATTTAATCGTGTAACATACTCCTTTATTAGGGAAATCATACAATAAAACTTTAAAAGATCACAGTCAATGTTTCATGAACAGTTGGTGTGTATCTGAGATTTGGAGTAGAACAGTCAGAAAGGTGGAGGAATGAGGTAAAACTAGATTCTTGTCTGCAGCTGAACATCGAAGGTTATGGTCCCAGGTGATCACTGGAGACAGGAGGCTGTGGACACCAGGCAGCGATCTGTTAAAATGTTCTGTTTATTCTTTATTCTTGTAGTCCTCCAGGTGGCACAGGATCCACCCAGATGGGCCCAGGATGGCCACGGAGAACATGGCGAGTCCAATCACCGTCTCCTAGGTAACAGAGTGTTCAGTCAGCTTAACATACATGAAAAAATAAGGTCAGCCAATTAATACATTTAGTAATAAATAGACTATATCTACTATCTGTATTACTCTGCAGGGTATCAGTGGTAGGATTTGTAGAGCGGCCATAGGTACCTTGAAAGGGGCCATGCAAATCCAAATCATCATTATTACTATTATGTGACCTTGTTTTCATTGTTCTCTTTGCTGCCACTGACTCAAACTAATGCCTCTAAAGGAACTTCCCATTCGAACTGAATCCGTCAATCCCGTTTCAGAACTGATATTGACTACATAGAGAGTAGACTTCACTAAATGTTATTGAGTCAGGGGCGGTGCTTCAGTCTCAGTGTTAATGTTCCTATACAAATCCTGCTGATACAATCATTGTCAACACTATAGGGTTCCATTTTGATGAATGTGGACCATCTAACCTCTGATACTAGTTTACACAAACATCGACAGGACTGTTGAATTAATAGGCAGCGTTAGCCTTAGCAAAGTTGAGTTAATAACTCGGATCTAAATGTAAGGTGAGGAGATGTTGGACATGTTCACAGAGATGCATTGTGTATCTTAGTGATGTCCTATTTTAAAGGCAGATGGACACTGTAACTCCGGACTGGCGAGTGTTTACGAATATAATAGTTTCATAAACAACTGGTAGCACAACGCTAACAGCTAGGGTGGCTAACCGTATTAGCATGGGGCTCGCTAATGAAGGGAGAGGACAACACCGAGCAGCCGCTTAAAATAAGTCCCCACATATTCAGTCATTTGAAATCCGTCACTTTAGATAAATAGATACGTTAACGTTTATAAATAAAACGGGCGCCCAGCACTGCCGGCTGACTTTGACCTCGTCAGCCAAGGACAGCTAAAGCTTCTAGCTCGTCGTTCAGTTAGCATGAAGCCAAGGTGGCTGAGAGACAGCAGCAGACTCACGAGGGGGCCGACTTTCTCCTTGGCCGGTCTCGAGTAGAGAGTAGCCCGCTGAGTGACGGCATGTGACCGCAGGGCCGGAGCAGCACGGCTGGCGAGAGTCCTGAGGAAGCCCGGCATGTTTGTCTTGAGCGATTGAGTCTTCTCTTCTGAAGGAGCTGCTATGAAGGGAAGAGGAAGCGCTTCTGTGTCTCCAGCTTCAAATAGTGTCCGGTGAGCTCCACACTGCCCCCTCCTGTCCGGGAAGGTCGATGACGCAACACCACCAACGTAACAGTGATACAATATTTCACTAATTTATGACTAAATGTAGCCTTGATACATTCGTTTACAAATGAATCCATCTTGTGCTCAATTACACATTAATTCATGATTTGATATTTGAATGAGCAATAAACAGAGGACTCAGAGAAATAATTTACAATTTAAATAGTAATTCATTCTTCATTCATAAATTGTTCGTATCAAAGAGGGGTTTACAAAAACAAGACAAAAAATGATATTAATAAAATCATAATTAGTGGAATGTAATTTAAAAATCTATTTTTTTAAAATACAGTCCAAAAGGAAAAAAATATTAACCAGATCAACAAACTGAATTTACAATAAATATATGAATTAAGAATTTAATAGCGCTGTTTTCTTTTTCATTTGCATTTTCATTCATGTTTTTGTGCAGTCTATTTGTTTGTTAGCAGGATAACATAAAAACTACTGGAAGGATTTCCAAGAAAATTGGTGGGAGGATGTGATATGGGTCAGGTACAAACCCATACAAATTTGGTGCAGCAGTGGGCAGAGCAAGGAATGTTATTATTATTTTCCCCACTTTGGTTCGACATTGCGAGATAGAGCGTACCTCCTGGAACATTATGACAAGATGTGCAATTGAGAGCGATCTAAATAAAAATCCAGATCTGGTGAACAAGTCGTTTCATAAGGGGACTGTTAGACCTTGGTGCAGATATATGCTCTCTGAGTGCCCCTCTACTTGTGACATGTTTTTTTTAAAGTCCATCCAATGTGTTCTTGTTATCTTGAGACCCTTTCCATTAGTATATTTAATATATTATGCAACCTAATTCATACAGTGAATTAAGACCATGGGCCTTTCCCAGCTGGTAATCCAGAGTTGCTGTTGGCCACAGTTTGTTCACGCAGAGAAGTGAATAGTCTTTAGGTATTTACACAACTACAGTTCAGTTTGGTAATGTTGCTCACTGGCAAGAGCCCCACAGCTCCACGTGAGTGGTAATCCGGTCTTGTGCAGCCCTGTTGTCCACGTTACTTATACACAGCCTCCTGCTATCTGGGGACACGGGAGCATTGGTATGTAATAATCCCCCTCACGTTCATCCCCGAACCCACCACCCCACCACCCCACAAGTCCCTTCGGATCTTAGATAGAAACAGCAGTTTGCCATACTGGCTCTATACATCTCCTTTGTTCCCATTTTGTTATCACTGTTTTTTAACTTCTATCCAATCCTGTCTGTGGGAAGACTGCCGGCATCAACGAAGTGAATTCTTGTTCTAACAACAAAGAAAATGGGGATTGACTCTGGAGTTAATATTTCAGATGATGTTGCACCTTATGGAGGAAAAAGTGCTTTTACTCAAACGGAGCACAACATCGTGGCTGGATATCTTATTACTGCAGGTAAGAGGTGGCATTTTTAGCATATTTCATTGTGACAAATGATGGGAGTATTGTGTTTTCTATAGAGCCAAAGAATGTACCTCTCGGATTTAAGGGACAGGCCAAGAGAGTCATTGTTTTAACATGAAGTTCATTCAATACATCTCATAATTTTGACATAATCATAACTGTCAGGGAATTCTGAAATTGTGAGCAATGTTGGTGGTTTTACAATTTCAGACAATTAATCTCTACTATGAACACAGCAATGAGTTAATGTGATTTCATCAAAACTCATTGCTGCTTTCCCCAGTAGTGAGGGAAAAAAGAAGAGAACATCAGTGAAAGATGTTGGCTTTGGTTACATTTAGAATAAAAACAATACTTCTGGTTTTGTAATTCTTGTCATCCTTGTTTTGTTTTTACCAAACACAACCTTAACATGGTCTTTTGAGTTGCTCATACTGACCACAAAACCCTTACTTGTGGGAAAAACAAATTAAATACGTTGACAAAGAACATGTACAGTAATGTTAAGGATTTTTTTTCTTATTTAGTTATTAAGAAGACCGGCAGCAGTATTTGCTGTTGGAAATTGAAGTTAATTTGGTTGCATTTAGTTTGTCATTAACTTGTGCTTGGTTTTATTTTGTAACTGCTTTTATTAGGTATCTATTGGCTTTACTTTCTCCAATTCACCTACTCTACACTTATCTCTTGTTGTGTGTGTGTGTGTGTGTGTGTGTGTGTGTGTAGGTGAGTGTGTTTGTGTGGGTGAACCAGTCATCCTGTAAGGATTCGACATTGCACCTACGTTTTGTCGACTTTTTCCTACATTTTATGAGTCAAAGTTTAGTTACATTTTTTATTGAATATATAATATATTTATTGAAAGCTTGATATTACAACATAGTTGTTGTTTTTATGAAATGCTTTACAGATTTCCAAAAATAGGTCTTCCATAAAGAGAACTGTCCATATGGATATGCTCAATATTTTACTGCTAATCCAGTTTAGGAGGATTGTTTTCTTGGCATCATTGAGGAAAACTACTTTTATGATGTGATTTGGCAGCGTAACC
Source organism: Pseudopleuronectes americanus (assembly GCA_038501795.1). Lineage (NCBI taxonomy): Eukaryota > Metazoa > Chordata > Actinopteri > Pleuronectiformes > Pleuronectidae > Pseudopleuronectes > Pseudopleuronectes americanus. The sequence goes on from CM076726.1 coordinate 2,283,599, forward strand.
AGTCAACTCACAAGCAGTGTGATGGAGAGAAGGTTCACATTGTTTATTTCCCCCCTTCTTAGATGAATAAAGTAATCTATCTATCTATCTTCCCTCATCAAGCTTCTTTTAAATTCCTGGTGATTCTTCATGCTTTTAAATTGTTTCCATTTTATTTCTACCAGACTTCAGAGTTTCTGTAAGCCTGATTTATGCATTTTAAAATATAAGCATTAAGTTCATCTGGCAACCTATATTTTAATGTTCAATGTTTAACAGCCTCAATAAACATTCCCAAGCAGTTACACATAGAACACAGAGAAGTTAATGTGAAATGTGAAAAAGTCTTTTTTAGAGCAGCTTAGAACCATTCAGTTTTTTTTCCGTCCCCAGCCTCTGTGACTTCTGTCCAAATTCGAGAATCTGTTCCTTGTGCTGGCGAAATGATACCTCAATCTTTTTTTCTCAGATTTCAAGTGTATTTTTTTAAAATTAAAAACAAGATATTGATTTTGTAAATATAGAGGATATAAACTATTCTAGTCTTGAAAAACCACTCAAAGCACTTTACATAATTTGTCTTGATGTATGTATAATGTAATATATTTATATATAACCCAAATAGGCAGATAGAGCCTGGGGAACAGAACATATTGAGTCAGTTTATAATAGATAATCATGTAAGTGCAAGTTCATTTGGAATTTCCTTTGTGTGTGTATAGAATCCGAGGCAGCAGGATCTCTACCTCCCACCTCATGTCTCTGTTCTCCACATCTTCTCTCCTCAGGAGTCATCAGTTTAACAAGCAACATCGTGGTGCTGCTCATGTTTGTGAAGTTCAAGGAGCTCCGCACGGCCACCAACTTCATTATCATCAACCTGGCATTAACTGATGTTGGAGTGGCTGGTATCGGCTATCCCATGTCAGCTGCCTCAGACATCCATGGCAGCTGGAAATTCGGCTACACCGGTTGTCAGGTGGGTGGGATAGTAGTGTTCAATTGCAATTTTGCCAAATTTTGTAAATCACAGCAAATATATTGTTGAATTAAGGTTTCAGTTGTTTTTAGGTGCATTGTTTTATTTTTATTTATTTTACCAGATAAAATATATATAACTACATGTTATCTAAATGCTCAACATAGTCTCTGTTCATCCAAAGCTTAAATGCGACTGGCTGGAAATCATGATCCCTTTGAGTCTTAACACGTGTCTGAGGTACACTAGGAAAGTCCTGGGAAAAGGAACTAAGTGCTCAGCTGGTGGACGGGGGAGTCAGTGGTGAGATGTTAAAATAGGTGTAATATGAAATATGTAGTCTGATATGTCCTTTTAATGGACCCGGCAGCACCTGAGCACTGCTTATAAAAACTGGATTACTGCCCGTTTAAGTTGACATAAAAACACCCAACTCAACTCCCCCATCACTACTGCGCGTTAGTTAAATAAGTCTAGGCTATATACTAATAAGGAACCCTACGTGGCTACGCTAGTGACGATCTATCTTTGCCCTCCTGGGATATCGGTGCCACAGCAGTTGGTATCCTGTGCTGCAGGCCTCACAGCTAACAGCTAACCCCACAGCATGTGGAAATGATGTTACTGAGTAAAAACCAGTAGATAAGCTGTTCACAATCCTGAGGATCTGGAAAATGTGATTACGTTTGTCCATGTTGTTAACCCTGTTGTGGGTCACAAAACCATCCCATGTACCACTGTGACCGTGGCCAAGACTTGTTGCTGTTGAATTTAAAAGGTTTTTGCTCTTTTAATTTGTTTATACGTGAAAGTCTGCCTACTATTTGCATTTAAGCTCATTAGTGGTTTCTATTCTTTTAGTTTAACTCCAATCACAGCAGCTGTGTGTGATGATGTGAGAATCCTCGTGTTGTATTATGTTGCTGTCAATATATGTGAAAATTAGCATCTTGTTATAAAACTCTTTGCTATGACTTATGCTGAGCTGCCCATGAGACTAAACCTGTGAGCAGACTGACGCACATTCACACAGGCCACGTGTTTGGGTTATTTCAGCAGATTATGTTTTTCTTCTCGTCAGACCTCATTATTCCACAGTGATATTAACCCATGTTATGCTAATCTAGAGGGAGAGAGAGCAGGCCCAGGGCCACACTATCCACCTGGACACAGAAAAATAATTATTACTTATACACAGTTCAGTGGATATGCTTCGTCAGATCAACATGCTGCTGATACCAGGTGATTTACAGACTCGCTGCCGTCATCACTTACCATACTAGCCAATCTGTAGCCTGTGTACCAAGGTTATTTGTCAGCCTTTAAATGTGTTAGCCTCTAAATGTTACATCCAGCTGCTCAAAGACTTTGAAGAAACTTGCTTTACTTTACCTTTTTATCCTTTTGGCTGTCCTGACTATATGCATTGTTGGTAGATTGCTGTTTATTTATATGGGGTTGGTCCATTGATTACGTTTTTTGTCCATAACTTTATTTGTCCCAAATATGCAGATTGTCAAACAGTTGCAATCTTAAAGGTAACATCGAAGCAGACCATTATCATGAACTGTCTGGTTTTAACTTCTGTGTTTCCGTCTCCAGATCTATGCAGCTCTTAACATCTTCTTTGGCATGGCAAGTATCGGCCTGTTGACTGTGGTGGCCATCGACCGCTATCTCACCATCTGCAGACCAGACATAGGTATCCACTGACTGCTCCTCCGTGACTACAGAATACAGTCACTTCACAGTTAGTTAGGTACACTAAGCTAAAGGATTTTAGTGGTCCTAGTCAATGTTGCTGTGACCTCACAAAAAACATTTATTGTCTTGTGAATGCAATATCTTGAGGGCGTTTTGAGAGAACTCTGCATAACTTGGATGAATTGATTAGATTTGGTTGGTCAAGGTCACAGGGGCCCAAGAGAACATGTTTTTGCCCTTTTGAACCTGATATCTCAAGTCTCCCTTTTTTCTAGTTCTGACCAGTTGTCATTTGAAATCAGAGATAAACGGGTCAGATTTCAGTGGTCAAAGGTCACAGGGGCCTTATGAGTCTGTAAAAAACTTATAAAAACTGCACTGGTTGGCAGAGACATACAAACTCAGGGCAGTACTTTGAGGTTGACACTAATCTGTTACTGTTGAAAAAAATTGACTTTCTTATTTCCTCCAATTGTGTCAAACATGACAGGTTTGAAAATGTTTGCAGCTGCAAAATAAATACAATCTTTTACAATTTTCCTGACTTCCCTGATCTGAATGGTTTCTCTCTTCAGGGCAGAAAATGACGATGCAATCATACAACCTTCTCATTCTGGCAGCGTGGCTGAATGCTGTGTTCTGGTCCTGCATGCCCGTAGTGGGATGGTCTGGATATGCTCCTGACCCCACTGGAGCTACATGCACCATCAACTGGAGACAGAATGATGCGTGAGTCATGTGTCAGTGCACACTTGAACATGGCTATAAAATATGGCTTTAAAAACTATGAAGAACTAATCACAATAAATAGTGCCCAAATAACTGACTTATTCCAGGTCATGACCGGCTCAAGTCCATGACAAAAAGACGATCGGTTACGCAAAAAATTGGAATGGTCAAATTAATAATTGATTAAACAACTAACAAAAACAACTTATAGTGCATAAAGTTATGAAGTGTGGCCGTCAGTAGATCAGTAGTGTTGACATGTCTGCATACATGAAAGTGGTAGGATGGTGAAGCAGAGTTCTCTATTTAACCCCCCTCACGAGAACCATTCATCTCCTCTACTTGACACTTGGTATGTGTATTGTTAGGGGCCCAAGAAAGTGCAGTGTGGATTTTGTGAGATTTGGGCACATGATAAATGATATGTGTTTTGAATCAGTGTTTCAGACTGCATGTAGCCGCAACTTAACCACAGCAGATTTCACTGGTGTTTCCCAATCCCCTATTTTGACAAATCTCCATGTTCCCCAGATGCAGTGTCACTGAATGTTCCAGGGAACATTCATCATCTCGGGTCATTGCATGTGGACTTTCTCCAAAATGTTTTTGTGAACTTTTACACCCAAATAAAGAGTAGACTCTACAACAATTCTCAAAAGGTGTAGTGCACAGAAATCAAGAAAGCAGAGTGACAATTGAGAAGTTGTTTGTATCAACAATCCTTGAAATAGTTGGAAGCAACAAGTCAAAAAATTGACCCGCACTGCGCTAGTCTCAGTAAGGACAGGTACAAGCTATGTAATCATGTGTAAGCAGATACTGACTCTGCCTTTCCTTCACAGCTCCTTCATCTCCTACACTATGGCAGTGATCGCAGTGAACTTTGTGTTTCCTCTGTCCGTCATGTTTTACTGCTACTACAACGTGTCAGCCACTGTGAAGAGATACAAAGCCGGCAACTGCCTGGACAGCATCAACATCGACTGGTCAGATCAGATGGATGTCACCAAGGTGAAAACACATGAGCTCCCTCTTGTCTACTCTGCGGTCACTGAGATAGAGTTTGCCTCAGCAGCTTCAGTGTAGGTCATCGTTTTAGTGGCTGGACAGAGTGTTTTCTCTGTGTGTATCACCAGAAAATGATTGACTTGTGCAAGGCTTCTGGAGCACATTAAGAAAATGGCAGAGAGAGTTTCCAGCCTGGATACAATTATGGTCAAATTTGCATGGTCGTCCAGCTCACGTGCTCCTGTAGTCAGTCTTTTTCAACACTGATACATTGTGTATCAATAATGTTTCAAATTCTGTGACCCAAATTAGTTTTTTGTGACATCAATTTCTACTTTGTGATGTCCTTCCTATGTAACTTAATTTATTGTGTAGAGAAAAACTTCCAATGAACCTCAACAGATTCTGTCTAGACAACCTTCAACAATGTTCATGTAGTGATTTGACTCTCATGAATACATTCAACACATGTAGCGTGTTAGTAGCCATTAGGTGTCCACAGATCCTCCAAGCAGACTCACATTAAAACCCCTGTGAAACTGCTCAACCAGGAAAACCAACACAGTGAAATAACTGAGCGCTTTCTTCTAGGTTTGTGTCAGGTTTGTTAACATGCCCATCTTAATGTCTGTCCCATATAATTATCTCAGCTCTCTGCTTTATTGTACATACATGTACTCAGGTGTATAACATGAATGCTTAATTGTCATATTGATGGCCTGCAGATGTCCATGGTGATGATTGTCATGTTCCTGGTGGCCTGGTCTCCCTACTCCATGGTGTGCCTCTGGGCATCCTTTGGTGACCCCAAGACCATACCTGCTGCGATGGCCATCATCGCTCCACTCTTTGCCAAGTCCTCCACTTTTTACAACCCCTGCATTTATGTTATTGCCAACAAAAAGTAAGTGGTTTTCTTTAAATTATTCTTTGATAACCACTTGATATGCTTGTGATAGGTACTGTTTGAAATAGAGAGGGTGTACATTTTGTAATAATATTTTAGTGGTTGGTGCATTAAAGGACATAAAAATGGGCTTTCTTTCAGGTTCAGAAGAGCCATAATAGGAATGGTCCGATGTCAATCCAGGCAGCGAATCACCATCAATACCCAGGTTCCAATGACAACTTCCCAACAACCTCTGACCCAGTGAGAGTAGATTATTATGAGTCTGCAATAATATACCCTGGCATTGAAGCCATGTATAGAAGATTTCTATGATGAAATAACATCAATCACTGTATTTCTTTCTGTTGGAGCTATGTTTTGTTGTTTTATGACCTAATTGTGGTTTTTACTGTGTAAATTCCACTTCCTGTGGCATTGTAGTCATTGTTTGTGTTCCAGTCACTCCAATAACAAACTGAAAATGAAAATCCTTTTGAGTATGGACTGAATTCTTCAACTGTTATTTAAAAAATGTCCTGTGCTTGAAAATAACCAATGAAACATTAGGAACAATCTAATTTCTCCTTTTCATCATAACGTACTTGCTGGTACAGAAGTACCAGTGTCAGGAAAGAGGTGATAGGGTCAGGGGGAGGAAGTGACAAGTAGAGGGTAAAACAACAGGTCCTGTCACACTATTTGCTACTAAAAGACAATATTATTATGAAATATATATATTAATAAATCCCAGGATGAGAAAGCAGAGCCATACACGTTGAAGACACATGTGAATATGTCAAGATAAATGGATAACTCTGGAGGACATCGGGGTCACCTGATAAAGCACTTTTTTCAAATATATCACTAAAGAACTTTTTAAAACTACCATGACATTTTAGGGTGTCTCCTTTGGGTGGAATTGTTTTGCTCTGTGTCTCGCAAAGGTTGTGTGAAACACAGTATTAACGCATAAGCATAAAACACCTGGGTTTTTAAAGTCGTTTTAATTCAATTAAAGAATACATCATACAAATATTTTATTCTCGTTGAAAACCAAATAATTTCCGATTTTTTTATAAATTAAATTTACAAGAATTTTATAACAAGCAATCATAAATGGCCTTCTGGTGATGAGCAGAAACAAGAGCAGAAATTATTTATCAGTAAAAACTAAAGTGGAAAAGGATTCAACAATAAACAAACACTGGCCTTTTATATTTTCCAACCAACATGATGAAAGAACTCTGGAGAGAGTTAGCTGCAAGACCACATACTTGCAACTATCAATAACTATCACAGGTATTGTAAATGTAATACTCTTGTATTGCTTGTTTGTGACCCATGCCTCATTATGTTCAATAGTGGTGAAAGCAGAAGTACATTTGTTTTGCACACCTAAGAAAAGTTCATGACATTCTGGTCAAATCCAGACTTTTGTGAAAAACAGCATCTACAAAAAGGGAATTTCACATATGAGATAAGGTTAAGTATGAATTTCAATATTGTGAAGTGCTAAAAATTTACATTTTGAGACTTGATTTTTCATTATTGTTCCAGTGTTGATTCAGATCAGCAGTGCCCTCCTTTTGCCATTGAAATAGGACACCCACACTCACCCTGTATGCGAATAGGTAAAGATCATATTTACTGTTCTTGGGACAGTGCATGCTCTGATTCCTAACAGTGACAATGTGCCTGTATCCCAGCAGTGATATACAATGTTGCTGTTTTAGGCCACATTGTTGTCCAGCCACCCTCTGATCTCATTCCCGTTCCTCTTGATCCATTCAATGTTGTTCCTGACTTTTTCCAGTGCCTGCTGCCTCGGCATTTCCCCGGCACCAGCATTCGGTGTTAGACTGAAGAAATGCTCCATCTACAAGAGCAGCATGGAAAAATGGGTTATAAGACATGTTTATGTAATAATGGCTTTTATCCAAAGTGACTTACAACTGAAGAACAACCTTAAAGCTTCAGTACAGAGGAGACCATGAAGTAAGTGCCACATGCACAAGTTCAGGTAATACAATACAGAGAAAGTACACAGTCAGTAATAGTAAGACATGTCAAGGTGTTAGAAGAGGTGCTTTCAAAAGATACAAGTCTTCAGGAAGTTCTTGATAGACATGGATGTCCCTGCTCTGACTGTATTTTGGAGAATCACAAAGAGGAACAGTCTGTACTGTAACTGCCTTGTGTTTAGGGACGGCACTACCAGACAATGTTCTGAAAGGGCGTAATGCTCTCTGGTTCTCGAAGGCTTGTATAAACAACCCTTGTACATTATGCTATTGCAGTGCTCCCTACAAGACCCTTGACCCTTGAATTATCGTCAATTCTACAAAAAATATGTAGAATGGCTGAGTAAATTCCCATGCTTCAAGGTTCACATTTCTCCTCATAGATCTGAGGTTCGACAATTGTAAGGAGCCTCAATTCCAGATGGTGACTGAGCAGTGTGACATCCTGATAATTAAAGCTCACCCTCCTGTTTCCCTTTTGTGTTCAATGACCTGCATTCTGATTCCCATGTAGCATTGTTTTTCATGTTACAGTCAATCAGCAGTTTATATTTTTGTAGTTTTATGATTGTAGGTTTGAAATTTGGTCATATTTGTGCTCTGTGAAAATCATTCACCAGAATGTCAATAAAATTACGAAAAGACAACACACCACACAGTAATGTTGTTACATGTATGAATATAATTCTACCCAGATGTACAAGTTTATCGAGTAAAGGTGCAACAGCAAAGGTACATTTTGCGATTTAGGAATTGATACTTGGTCATTAACATCAACAATTTTAATTAAAAAACAAATATTTTTCTAAGCCCGTAATCCAATCCGACCACTGCCAGTATCATCCATTAAAACTGAGAGGATCATGATTTAATATCTGTATTTATTGAGGATGTTTCTATTCTTGATTAGCACCAAAAGTACTCTACAATACAGTGTTTTGCCATTCATCCATTCACAGTGCAGTTATGTGCAGCACTCTCTCTATCAAACTGAACATGCCAGCAGTGATCTTTAGAGACTGAGATCGAACTGCCGACCTTCTGGTTAGTGGACGACCCGCTGAGCCCCAGCTGGCCCAGCCACAGCCATCCCAAAAGAAATGCTTTTACTGGAATTCTTCTTGGAAAAATAAATATAATAACTATATAAGTTAGTGGAAGACAAGGACAAAACGTAGTAAGTAAAGTCAGTGCTTACCTTCCACAGCTGCAGCTCTGTGTTGTAGTTGCTGCTGATTTGACTGAGCAGACGACCAAAGTTCCTGTCGTTGATGGTGTACCTGGTAGAAGGAAGACAAGTCGTTACGATGACCAGCACAGTGTGCGTTCTTTTCAAAGATCATTCAAGTGTAAAAAATGTTAATGTCTGTAATGTCAGATACAGATAGATACTGGTATTCACCATGTTGTTTGCATGGCCTTCATTTGTCAAACACTGGTAAAATAGCACACACTTCACAATAATGGATACATTTGTTAGTGACATTCAGCTCATGCAGTGCCACATCTCTCCCTCCTCCTCCTCCTCACCTCCCCTTCAACTCTACCAGGCCCCTTGTGGAAGCTTTTGGCTTCGTCATGTATGTCTACTACAGATCACACCCTGTGACACCCCAGTGATTAAATCACTGTTGACAAGAACTACCATGGAAAAAAGTACACATTTTATTTATTCCCTTCCTGCCCCTTTAATGCTAGTCCCATCCTGTTGGGGTTTGAGATGTGTTTAGGGTCAAAATTAGCAGCTGTGATCATGTGATCTACTGTAACAAGCCGGTTGGATTTAGTTCAGTGTAGCACAACTCAAAGCTAACACTGTGTCAGGATACTTCTCTTAGTACACTGCCCTGTTGTACACTGTTTTCTGTCTGATTGTGCACTTCACAAAAACAATAACAGCAACATTTAAATGTAAATGTCACTTGTCTATATATCGGCCCTTAACTTTCAGATATATGTGACATCCGCCACCATTGGCAGGAACGACCACTTCCCTCAGCTGCCATTTTATTAAGTTTGAAAATGGAGCCCCTTTTCCATTGGTAAAAAAACCCACTACAACCCACCCACTAACATGAAAGCTTGTGTTTGTTTAATCTGGAAAGGATTCAATCAGCTTTTTCCATCAGATGAGTACACTATGTGTGTTATCATGGAAGAATGCAAACTAAGTGTGTTTGTTTTGTTCTGGTGTCACCAAGGGGCCAAACTATTACTAATGCAGCCTGAAGATAATGTATAATTTTGAAGTGCATTTAAACGTCTGTCGCAGTGAGCTGTTGTTGAGTCGTTGGCACTGACCTGTTGACCAAATAGTTCCAGTTCAGCGTTGTCCAGTCCCAGGCCATACTCTCTCCCAGTGGGTTAAAAGACACATATCGCACCACGGTGAACAGATCCTGACTCCTTATCACATTCTCATCCTTAGTGGCCTCCAGGAGGCTGTGGGGCAGAAGAACAGTTTTCTCTCCATACTCATTTTTTACTCTTCATAATCATTTTAAAGCATTATTCGATTTTATGACAAACAAGCAGACTAAAACAAAATAGGGTGTTACAACACTTGGGAGGATCCTGCACCAGAGATGTTACTACTCCCATTATCCCTGAAGGTGGTTGAAGCAAACAGATGATATCGATTTGAACTATATCCCAAAGACCTGAATATGTCAGTGTTTCCTGTGGTGCTGTATACTGAGCTGCTGAAACTGATGCTGTTGCTAATCTGTCATAATCCCCCCAGGGGTCACTTTGAGACGAAGATACCAGAAAGCTGGTAATATCTTCCCTATTTTCATTGGTTTATTTAATATACAAAATCTATTTTTTTTATCTTTTCTGACAAAATGGGCTGGTTGAACATGTGTTTGCCAGGATATGCTTCACACTGTTGTGTTCTGGAGTGTGGTAACTGAGATTTTGTTGCACATCACTATTTCCACTATAATATTAAATCTGTTGCTGAAATGATGTAAAAGAACTGGGTGATCAGGTCAGCCAAGTGAAGATGAGATGTTTTGATTACTTGTAAAGAAGTTTCACGTTGTCCACAGACGACAGTCCATACAGCAGCTTGTCCTTCTCTTGAGCCAAAGGTGTATTTTTGTATCTCTGGAACATTGTGTTCCACTTGGCTTCTGTACCCGAGTTCTTCATTCCATATCGATAGACCAGCAGCCTCAGGTTCACTGCCACACTGCTGCATGTAAAAATGACAAGAAATTTCCCGGCATGTTAAAAACATGATTCCTTAAAAAGAGCTGTATCCAAGTAATATTTGTCTTCACAACCGACTAAGTGGCTGCTTAGGACCACCAGAAAACTAGGCATGTAATACAATCTGTGGGCGGGAGGCCGGCCCAGCTCCCTCAGTTAGAGAACCTTTTGCACTTAAAGCCGGCCACCAAAAATTTGGAGGGACAAAAACAACCACAAAATAATCTAAAGCAATGTAAAACTGACCACGTCAAAAACATTGTTTTTGTTTTGTCTAAAATAAATTTAATTAAAAAAAAATTGTATGAGACAATCTGAGAGTGTAAACAAAACGTACCCTGCTTTGTGCCCTGCTTTTGTCTTGTTTAAATGTTAACATGTGTCTCTTTGTGCTTATAATAATAAAACAACAAATACAGGAGGAAAAAGCTGAAAAAGTGTTGCTTTTTATTACGTCAGTTTTAAATAGGTCAGTTTGTAAGGATCAGAGAACAATAGTTCCTAAAAATCTGCCTTGATGTCTTCATGTAGTTCTGACATCAATAGTTATGCAATTGAATAATACAATTACCACAGTACATTTAACTTGATGATCTGTTACTTGAGAATACAGTGGAAATCACTTACAGTGATCACATTTAAGACTGACACTGACAGAAATGTATATAAATAACAGTTAGTTTTACCTGAGACTTCCATCAATCCAGCGGTCAAAAATACTGGAGGCTTCATTCAGAGCATCCTGATCCCCCATCTGACAAGCAATACTGAGCACGGTCTCCCTCAGTAACCTGCCAATCACATACAAGCCATTAGACATTGGGTGATAAACATCTGAATGGGTTAGCATAAAAGAACAAGGACATATTTTATTGAATGGTCCCAATATTGTTACTGTTATCATGATCACAGACTGACTGTAAATAACACCAGGGAAAAGACTGAGGTCTTTACTTGAATGGGCGGATACAATAAGTCTTGTTAAGTTTGCACTGCTCCCAGTGTACCTCTCTGTCTGAGTTCCTACATCGTTCCATCCAAGTCGTTGGGAGATCGCTCTGACGTGATCTCCAAAGAGTTTCTAAAGAAAAGAAACAAGGATATGATTACACCAATTACTCCTCACTCCTTGTTCTGTTCCCAGCACTGAGGCTGGTACTCTCATATAATGAAACCATCAAATTCTCAAGGAAATTGCTTGACAATGTAAGTTGATCTGATCTGATGAGAGGATGAATACAAAGTGTGACTCTTGATCAAAAAAACACCTAAAACTGACTGCTAACCACTGACAGTTTATTAAAAATAACACGTCTCCGCTTTCTTCAACAGAACCAAAAAAGTAGTGAAATATTCCAGGTACTGGTATAGCCATCTTGCACTAGTGACATCATTTGGATTCAGTATATGTAGTAGTGAACTTGAAGTTAAGGCACCGCTTATGCATTGGCTCGACCGATCAAGAGTCTCAGCTGTCAATCATGGTGTCTCAGGCCATTTCTGGCATCAAACAATTAAATTCAATCTGATTAAACTAAACCTTTCAGAAACCAGAAGACTTGAACATACATCAGTTTGACGTGACCTCGCTAAAACCACAGGAAAGACCTTTGAGAGAAATGTGCACTTTTTAGTTTGTAGTCTGTCCCACCCACTGACATAAGGGAGGCAGGGTTAATGACCTGTTCTTCCGTCAGCCACCAGGAGGCGATGGATGTGTTAATACGACTTTGTTGGGAATGTGACAGCTACAGGAAGGATTTGCAGCTTGCTTACCTGGAACTTTTTGTAGAGAGCAGCATCGGATACCAGCATGTCCCTCACATAGGCAATGGAGGAGGCCACGCGGTCCCACACTATGTAATCAGTCTCATTTGTCAGGTACATGGTCAGATTGAAGGCATTGCCGTAGTCTATAATGTCTGCCCTAAACAATGAAATGAAAACAGTGTTTACAGTATGTACATGACTGGTAACACAAATGTGTGTTTGGGAGAATTCTCACCGTGCAAGTGCAAAGACATCATCAATGTAGCTCGTACGATCAGCTGCATCAAACTCCTGTTGAACACAGTACATGGATTCATCATATTTTTGTATCTCTACAAAATGCGAAGAAGGTAGTATGCAAGGAAAAAATTTAAAAAACATGTAAGTTCAGTATGAAGAGGACTTGTTTTGTGTTAAATACTATGTCTATAGAGTACAATAAATATTATGTTCATTGTAATTTAAATGTACAGATAGAGTAATAACTTCATCCAGAATACAGTTATTCATGGTACACAATTTTATAGTAAGAGTTGTGTGTTGTGTTTTGTTATAAGGAAAATATTAAATATATCTATATAACACTAAAACAAGACCATCTGCAATATTTTCAAAAAAGTCAAAAATAAAAATGTCAAGAGTTATAGTAAAAATTCCTAATGTTACTAGTTTGAAAATAGTTGATAACTTGTGCATGTTTTAGCAAATGCTTCTAAAATTTTAGATACATTTTTTATTGAAATACCTTATGGTTGTTTTGAAGTTGTTCGCTGATCGTGCTCCACATGAGGACGTCATGGTTGACTCTGTAGAATCCAATGTGATCATTGTTCACCTTAAGCAGACCATCCACTGAGGGCGTGTAGTTATTTATGACGTGCTCTGAAAATCAACACAGTGATAATAATGTTATTATTAATACAAAATAATGATAATAATAATTATATTATGACTGATTTGAAGAGCTGATTATTTTAGTTTGAATCTTTTGTGATCATTACCGTTGCTGCTCTTGTTAAACATTGTCAACATATTCTTGTCACTTTTCACAGAGTGCCATTTCACTGGGATAGTCCACTTGTACCTGTGACAAAGACAAATTTTTTATCAGTGTATTGACATAACAAACCTTATGGCGTAATTTTAAATATTTGTAGGACATTGTTACAAATACATTTTCATTTGTTTGTTTAAAGCTGCACTCATTATCTTCTATTTGCTCTGCTATGGAAATAGATTTGGCACATAAGCATTTCAATTTTGCTACTGTGGTCACCATCTAGTTTTTAATGCTGAATTTATACTTGTGGTATCTACACGTGTAGGCTGTAAGGTTATACTGTAGTTAATGTGTTAATCCTCCACAAAAATGTAAATACTTTGGGGCTGTGGTGTCAACACATGGGGGCAGCAACAACTGACTGGCTGCTTGTGCTTTACCCTACATCTTTCTGATTTCCATGGAGTTAGTTGACAATGAAGGCAACAATACGGGAGTTAGAGATTGTCAGTGCTCTTCTTCATAGTGTTGCGGAGGTGAACAGTTTTGCAGATGTGAACAGTTTTGCTGTAGTTATCTTAAGCAGCTCCATTCTTTACGTCACTTACTCCAGCGGTGAAGGGGGCTGGCTGAGATCAGCATTAGGATCCAGGAGGAAACGCTTCCGGCTCAGTTTGGTATTCGCTTCTGTGACAGACAGATCCAGCACAGGATAACCCATCTGATTGGTCCATGTGTCCATGACCTCTGCAACTGGCAATTTGCTCACCTGCATAAATAACATATATTGATCACTGTTCTGAAGCCAAAGTTTTGGAATAACCGCATTGTTTATTTCTTTCTGAGAGAGAGACGTTCAGATAGATATCAATTCCACATCTGTGTGCATATAAATGAGTTACTGGAAACAGTGGGAAACAATTAGACTGGTTCTGTGCAAAGTCAACAAAGCAGTTGTTTAACATAGTGTGTCACTTTTTTGTTTCAGTACACACACACACACGCACACACACACACACCCACCCACACACACACACACACACACACACACACACACACACACACACGAGACTTGATATCCAATCTCTCAACCCACCTTCCCGACAAGAGCAGAAAAACATTCTTTTCTTGGTAATTATACTTTTGTACGGAAAATGTTTAGGATAAAGGCGGGACATACATCGGCGAGAGATGCCCAGAAGTTGGCTGTTTTGGCGTTCTTGAAGTGGTAGTCTTTCAAATATTTCTGGTGAGATAAGAAAACAAACAAACAAACAAACAAAAACAGGCTTTTACCAATCAGCTACTGGAGCACTTGAAGCTTACTAGGTGTCATCATTAATGAATCATTGGTCATAACTATCAATGATTTTTCATGAAGCTGCAACAGTGTCTGACTTACTCGACAGCCATCTCTGAACAGATCTCTACCCATCCAGTCCTCCAGCATCCGGAGGATGGACGCTCCCTGTAATAGGTTGGATCATTTCCATTACAAAGGCTTTTTTCTTATTGTATGATACACAATCCATTTAGTCTGAATCTGGTTGGTAACGGTTTCAAGGGATCAGAGTTTATTTTGTTAAAATTTTACATAGCAGGAAAAACTGCAATATAGAAAGTTTTTGGCCTTGAATGCTGAAGTGCATCAAAACTAACAGAGCTCCTTTTAATAAACAAAGAAGAAACCTTTTATCACAAGCAAAAGCCTTACTCCACAACACCAAATAGTTATAATAATAATAATGATTAAAGTTATATAGGAATTCAGACTTTAATCATAAGAAACTGCATAGAACATAATACCAAAGCAACATAATTTAAAAATTTAAAAATTCCAATCCCTGTAGCTGATTTTCAATGTTGCTCAGGAAAACAGGGTTTTTATGGACATTAACACCTCAACTGTGTAAGGTTTCTCAGAAGTCTTACCTTGCTGTATGAGATGCCATCAAACACGGAGGTGATCTCTGCTGGGGTCGACACGTCCACAATGATTGGATGGGAGGAGAGGAGGGCGTCGTCCACCATCACAGGAAGCACATCGCCAACGATCATGATGTCTCGCTGTAAAAAACAGGAAGACACGAGGTATGTGTCAGAGTACAGACTTTCTGTCTCACATATCCACTGTCAGTGTGAGTCTGGTGCAGCCTACCATGCCCCAGGAAGGTTCAGCTCTTTCCACACCGATGTACTCAAAGAAACTGGCGAAGCCCTCATTGAGCCAGAGGTCGTCCCACCAGTCCATGGTCACAATGTTCCCAAACCACTGGAAAAGACAACTAACATGAGCATTGCGCTTCACACAAAGGAAACTTCAAATGGGATTTGTAGGAGGAGGATGCGCAGGTTCCATTCTTGGCAGGCTTTCAAACTGGGTTATGGTCTTTCAATGGAAAACAGTTGCAGACCACTGTGAGCTTCATTGTAGGTTGTTGGCCTTGTACGGTTGCTTGTAGCAAGACACATAACAACAGCAATGTCAAATTCAGGATGACAGTAGGTTAAATGTTACTGAGGTGTCTGTTGTTACCACAGGAACCTGTGCAGATAAGATTAGCATGTCTGACATCTGATCACCTACAAACAACAGTGTGGACAGTCTGTCCTTACGATCTGATTTGATGAACAAATCTGATTTGCCTTTGGAAATTGTTTCCCCCTCTCCCATGTTGTGTGACGTTTCAGTGGTTCTCCCACCATTACATGTAATGCAGAGAAACGATGTTTTAAAGATGATAAAATCTCATTTTCATAATGACCTCAATAAGACACAATGTTTAACAAGCTTTGCATACAAGAGCAAAAACAATACGACTATACAACACACATAGTCAGGTAGTATTGAATGTGTCCATGCAGCTATATGAGATCTAACATTAACTGATACTTCAAATGCAAATTAAACAATGTTTTTCCCATTTGCCTGTTTTGTCTATTTGCACATGTTTTGTTAAGTGTGTTGAACCCTCAGGGCCACCGAACTCCCTGGTATAACTTTGAACAGTAAAACTTTATTGACTGCCTCAAAGTGTCTTAGCTCCCATCACAATAGCTGACATCCTGGAAAGATATGTTCCCAGATCAGGCATCATAAAAAAAAGTTTGAACAATAACTCGAGAAACATTATAAACTTTTACACATGTGAACTGTGAACTCATATATAACCACTTGGTGTAAAATAAAGATAAAAGCCTCTGTAGAACTGCCAGTGAGCTTATTGGATGTATTTGGTTTCATCACATGTGTCTTAATTGCTGCACTGAAACTAGAATAAGGCTGATAACAATCTGCTGTGTGTTGGAAACAGTTTCTGCTGTAGCTGTTTATATGCACTATAATAGATGTCAGTTGACTGTTTTGTACTTTCGTAAGGCAATCTGTTTCTATAATCATTGTGGTCTTAAGTGTTAAGTGTTTGCTGATGGCCTAAATACCCTCACTTTAATTAAATATATGGCCTTTTATTCTCTTTCTATTCTCACAGCCCTGTAGATGCTACTCTACTAGAGTATACCCCTCTGCTCTGAAATAAATTCAAGTAGAGTTTATTAGGAAAAAATGAAAATTATAGGGACAGTTCTCGAGAAATTGCACATTTCAGATATAGTGTCCTGAATGCGATGTACGCATAGTGCACAACAATAAGGTTCTGACAAACAAATATGTGACAATGATTCGAATATTTGCGAGGTCATGAAAATATCCTGGATACAAGTGAGTAGACAGTTGTACCTGGTGAACCAGCTCATGGGCAATAACACTGGCCACTCGCTGCTTGTTGTCGGAGGAAGACTGCTCCTCATCGTACAGCAGGTTGGTCTCCCTGTAGGTGATGAGGCCCCAGTTTTCCATGGCACCGGTGCCAAAGTCAGGGATCGCTATCTTATCTGGAATGAGACAGCTCAGTGATGACATTGAGGCACGCTCTTATCGTATGTTCTATGGCGTTACTGCATTATCAACTCTGTTGTGACATTGATATAATGACTGACTCAGATTGTATCTTGATTAATTAATTACATTATCACCATCAAAGGCGGCAGGGGCATCCTTCATTCCCAGAAATATGCTGCTGATATTTCCTTTAGATGAGAATACCTCACAACAAATGACCCTCAAAGAAGAATCGTATCTGCACGGTAGATTCTGACCACAGGGAGGTGTGGTGATTCTTCTAATGTGAGGAGATGTGACTTTATAGGTGCACATGAGTTCTTATACAATACTGTACTGGAAAATTCCCACTCTACTAACCCTAATTGCCCTTTTTATTCTGATTCAAAAACTATTCAACGTTCCGAGTTTTTTCTAAACCTCTGCTCGTACTTAAATGAGTCATCTGTTTTCAGTGGAAATAACGTTATTGCCAGAGGTTTCCTTTTGCCACGTGGTGTTTTTTCTTTAGCTAGGACAGTTTACACTGTCAAACTTTAGCTTCTATTAACACGCTGGGGGCTGCGGACGAATGCACTTACAGTAAATGGGGCTTTTCAAACATTGTTACCTCAGCCAACATTGACTCTGAGAGGCACAGTTCACTGCACTGTAAAGTCGTAAAGTTTAATTCACTTTTTTTAAATGTGCGTTAAAAAAGGTACATAACTAGAATTATTACTCTTTAGTTAAGTTAACTTCCTGTTAAGTTCCTGTCGGGTTTTACATTTTTTTGTTTGACTGCTTGTTGTTAAGCACTTTGTACCATTTTCAAAAGAAAACTTAATTATTATTATTATTATTATTATTAATATTAATATTAATATTAATATTACTAAGTATTAGTAGTTTTAGTCATACAAGTAAGATTGTTAATATGATTTATCTATGTATTGAAATAGTGGAATTTAGCAAACAGATTTTCTAAGATAAATGATAATGTCCTTGCTGACTGGTTTTTGTTCACTTTTGTTGTTTTGCCTTATTGTGAGAATCACTAGCTCACATCACTGTCCACAGTACTGATTATAACATTTCTTTGTGCTGTTAATTGTCTCTACCACACATTACTTTATAGATCATTTTTAATACATCTAATGCTTTGAAACACATATTTGTATACACAAGTAACTGAATGACAAACTATAAATTATTTCAGATTATTTTATAAGTTTATCTGGAAAGATCTCTAAAATGAATACAATTTGGGGCTATTTTATAACCACAGTTGGGACAGGGATATGAATATGAATGTGAAAACATACCTAGTTTTTGAATGGAGTATGACATGTTGAAGTAATCCTCAAAGAAATCAAAGATGACCTTGGTCGTGTTGGCTGCGTACTCTGCAGTTCCCAACTGAGTCGGCTGAGCGTATATTCTCAGCTGCAAAGGCAGAGGAAGAGAAAACACAGAATGTATCTGATTGTATACATCAACAGTATACATCACTATTAGCAATGGCACTGATGATAAACTCACAGGAATTCCTCGAGCAGAGGTTCGTTCCACGTGGCCGAACTGGTGCACCGCGAAACATACCAAGTAGGTACTCATGGGGACGGACTTCTCGAAGGAGGTCTTCAATTTATTGAGAGCCAGTTGTTGAGGGGGGCCCTGGAGAGGCAGAGAAAAAAAGGCTAATGGGTTGATGTGGATGTCACTCTGTCTGTAGAGCTGGGTGGATCCCCTGGCCCCAAAACACAGGCACAAGATTGATTCCTCTGCTGTTGGTATTCAAAGTGTTTACTCTGAACTCGGCCTCCCCCGTCTTTGTTAACCTCAACCATGGGAAAGTTTGAGAAATCATACTCATTCCAGCTACTGCCACCATTCTGAGTTCAGCAGGATTGTTAACAGTCCTCCTGGTAAAGTGATGCTGTATGTACCAGGAGGTCCGAGCAGTAGTAATAAGGATTTCTCTTTTTACTTCGTAGCTACCTCTAGAAGTCTTCAGAGGAATCATGAAGCCTAGTCAATAAAGTCAAATGTCAATAAAACATGTTGATCAAATATTCAGGATTGGCAGATACTTCCTTCGCCATTTTAATAATCAAGACCTGTGATGCAGTGAAAATCATTTAAATTGACTAAACAGGCTCCCTGAGAAAGCAGGTGCACAGGCAAACTGAAGGTACAAACTCAAAACAACACCAGAAAACAGTAAAGGAAATAAGCAGGAACAGAAGGTAACAGGAGGGAGCAGACGTCAAGCATGAGGTAAAACAAATAGCAGCATGAAGCAGAATCAGAGAGATGAAAAGAAGCACAGAGAATGTGAATAGAGAACAAGGAGTGATGGAGCATATGCAGGAAATGCAAAAGGGAGGCAGGGAGAACTGGACACAAATGAAGCACAACAGGCAAGTAAAATAACCAGAAACAATTAGAGCTCCTCTACATATCATTACACATTTCACAACCCTGACAAATGTCTACAAACTATAATCTAATTAGAGTCAAAACTATAAAACTGAAACATGGTTAATTGTAATGTTACATATTATTACACTATCATATTTTCAAACAATATGTTCCCTTTTACAGGAAAAGGGGATTTGGGGATGAGGACTAACTCGTTGTAAAGCTCCATGTTCACTCTCGAATCCAGCAGTCAAACTGGTGACACTACACAGAGGAAGAATTTATCTTTGTGTTCAAAGAGAGACAACCCTCCAGTTCCAGAGCCATGGTTCTTTATGTGACCCTAAAAAAGTGACTAAACAACTGATGGTGTGACATTTCATTCCTACCTGCAGCGGCATGTTGGACAGAGCTTCATAGTCTGCATCATGAATGATGGAGATGTTGTATGTGGCCTTCTTGTTGGGTTCATCGAAGCAGGGAAATGACTTGCGGGCGTCTGTCGGCTCATGATCAGTCGCAGCAATCTTTCTGGTGACAAAGAGATAGAGAACAAATGATTACAGGAAGTGTTTGTGATCAGCTGATTTACACCTCACCCTTGAAACTGGTGAGGGCCAACACTTTACAACAAAGTAAAATACCTCAGATGCAAAGTTTGTCATCAGGGACTGAGACCAACTCTGATATTTTGGGATGTTTAATTCCCAAGCCTGATCCCACAGAGAGACTTATTTCCTCACGCTGAAAATAATCTACATGTCATAACACTGCAGACCAAACAGACTAGACTCAGGCACTTCAAGGTCAAGTCAACTTTTTTTGTCAGTCATCGTTATACAGAGTGTACTGCTGGACATAAGGTCGTTCCTCAAGGGCCAAAGGGCAGAAGATAGTGGAACATAAAAAAAAGGACAACAGACGTATACAATTAACTAACCCTAACTCTAACCCTAACCTTAATAGATAAATAGTGAATACTACAACATCAACACACTTCTTCCTATCAGGTGTCCAGTCACATGATCAGTATATATGATGTATTGATTCAGCTGGATAAACAAGGACTGTTTGGAATGGCTCAGCATTAGGACTGAGGTGGATAATATTTGATATTTTGTAATCATGCTCTTATCACATACTGTCTAAACATGTGTCACAATTGGAAACCATTGTAACTGCCATGAATCCAGGTTTGAATCCAAGTGGTTGCTGATCAAAAGTTTAATTCTGAGTGGCCAACAGAAAATATAATTAAGTATTCTATCCAAAAAGACAGCTGATGAATGTAAAATGTTATTGTTTGATTAAATATTCCGGAATCAAGGTCCACTTATTTAATTTCTGGGAGCTTTCCACATTGTGTTCGGCATTACCTTTTGAGCTAATTTCACCCACTGATGAAGATCATGTCAAGTTAAAGCTCCTGTAAAAAGCCAGTAAGCAGAACTTTACATGGGACTCATCAAACTATTATGTATTTCATATTACTTTACTTGAAAATTGAAACTTGGGCTCTAAAAGTATCAGAATGATAAATTGGTTGATTAACTGATTGGTCTCTGATGTTTTGAACAGCATGTTGGTGTTGTGGGATATAAAGTAAATGTCCATTAGAGTGATTTATTAATGCGTTGACTGGGAGTTAATTATTGCACACTAATAAGTTTACATAGTAACCAGTGTTATTCATTTTGTCTCTAAGTCCAGGTTGGAAAAATGCTATGTTTTCATTTTCAACCAGGGAGCAACTCTGTGGTTCCTCTATGCACAAGTAACTATGAGTATTCCAAGAGAAAGCCGATGCAGTTCAGACACCCTTACAGTGATGATCAACTGTATCTGAACTTTGCTATGGATTTTATTTTTCCTTATTCTAATCAAGGAAGGTTTAGTAGGAATTAAAGGTAGCCGGATTTGACAAATGGATACTAAATGCATCTAAACAGAAACTGTTGAAGTGCCTCGCTGAGGTGTACCTTTATTTTGATGTACAACAATAAACAAGTGTCTGTCTCAATACACACTAAAATAATAAAAGAGCAATTCCCAGGGAATATTTGCCTCAGACCTGTACAAAGTTGAACGAACTCATTGAACACCACCACTATCTCTTCTTACGTCATTAAGGTTGAACAATCTTTTGCTCAGTTCAAGGGTGAAGAAATAAATAAACAGATTCATTACCTAAAAACTCAATGGGGGCTCTGGAAAACAACTCTGGAGGCCAACTCAAAGCCCATATCACAAGTTAATCATCAAGTGTGACATATACCAAGGAGATGCTCTGTCCCTGTTGTAATAACCTGGCCAAAGAAGGAGATAGAGGCCACTGATATCAAGACAAAGATGCTCCTCACTGTGCATGGAGGGTTTCACCCAAAGTCCAGCACCCTGAGGCTGTACACTTAGCGAAAGGAGGGAGGCCGAGGACAAGTGAGCGTCAAAGCCACTATCCAGCAGAAACCCAATGATGATCAGGAGGAGGACGGCGAAGAGGAACCATCATGGAAGGACAAGCCCCTGCAATAGATGTGGCTGATATCAAGAGTTCCTACCGGTGGTTGGAAAAGACTGGTCTGACTGGCTGGCACAGAGGCACTAATCATGGCAGCACAAGAACAGGCCCTGAGCACAAGATCCATAGAAGCTAGGGTCTACCACAGCAGACAAGACCCAAGGTGCAGGCTGAGCAAAGATGCCCCAGAGACAGACCTGCATTTAGTAGCAAGGTATCAGATGCAGCCTGGGACAGCGCACCCTGAGAGGCATAACAAAGTGGTGGGGATAGTGTAAAGAAACATCTGCGCTCAGTATGGATTAGAGGTGTCAAAGTCCTGATGGATGAGAACAACAGAGCTAAGATCCTGTGGGACTTCAGATTCCAGACTACCGAACAGCTGTTGGCTAACCAACCGGACGTAGTGGTTAAGGACAAAGAACAGAATGCTCGATGTGGCAATCCCAGCGAATAGTAACGTCAGGAAAAAGGAGCATGAGAAGATTGACAAGTACCAAGGGCTGAAAGAACATCTAGAACAGATGTTGAAGGTGAAATTAAATGGTATTGCTGTAATAGCAGGGATGTCGCAGGACATGAAACATGAACATTTATAAAATTCTATATTATTTTAATGAATGTTTTTGATTTTATTATTTGAACAAATTATAATTTAAGATTAAGATCCATTTAGTGTCCCAAACACATGCACAGACATGCAAAGGCACACTCATGCAGGTAGGGAAATTTAACTTCTGCTTTTGACCCATCTGTGTGCAGGACACACAGAGCAGTGAGCGACCATGTACGGCGCTCGGGGAGCAGATGTTGGGGGAGTAAGGTGCCTATGCTTCTAAAAAATCTGTATGTTTACTTCTGCTACAAACTGTCTGGTACTTTTGCACTTTTATCACAAATGACCACTTTAACACTTTTAGAGAACCTTATGCCACTGTACTTAAAATATCTGTATGTTTAGTTAATTATAGAAATGTTTTGTGTTATTTGTTGTGCCTGTGCACTTTATATGTTTCACCGTGGGAGAGTGGGAAACGTCATATCGATTTCCTGTATGTCTTGTACATGCTGAAATTGACAATAAAGCCACTTTATCTTTATCTTGCTCAGGGCCACTAGACAGGGTAGGGAGACTCTTGGATTTTTGGGCAGATCAATCCAGGTTCGTCTTTTGTTGTCTCTCCGTGGAGTTGAACCAGAGACGAACCAGAGACCTTCTCTGCCCATAGTCCAAGTTTCTGCCACTAGACCACCGCCTCTCTGAAGCTAATTTTTCATCTAAATCTTATTTTATTCTACTGCTATTTTTTAATAGTTGACAAGCTCTGCTCATTCCTGTGATTGGTCCGACAGTCCAAACAATCCAGTATTTTCCCAATCCCACACAAATCAAATCCAAACTCATACCATCTCTTTCAGTCATGCCAAATTTGTATCCTTTGGTTCTAGATCACGGTCAGAGAAACCTTAACACCTGCTATTTTAGTTTAAATCCAACTGAAAAGGACGAGACAAAGCACCTCAAGATTTAACATTTAAATGCTCCTACTTGGGTAGATAGGACACATTTGTATGCCTGTCATCCATCCCAGGCAGCATTCTGGTGACTATATACATAAATTAACCATTTTCAGACATCACCTCTGGAGCCTGTCGGAACTGACTTCATATCTGGGGACTAGCTGGAGAAACTCAGCAGGAATTCCTTAGGCTCTAACTCAGATATATGCATTTACACATACAGCCCCACCGGGTATGTCTGGAGGGTCAGTGCACAATCTTAAAGCAGCTAGTGATTATTGCAGTTATAGAGAAACACAATCCCTATCCTCTCCTAAACACTTTGTTTATATGATTTATGACTCAAGTTCAAATCTTGTTAACTTACTTGGTCTTCCCCTCCTCGGTGTAGATGACCCTGTAAAATCCCACCACAGAGCCATTAAGCCAGCCCTGGAAGTCCAGACTCAGCACGTACACCTCTCCTGCGGCAGTGACTGGCAGCTCCTCTGCGACCTCCACCACCACATACTGCTGCGGATTGTATTCAAAACAGCTTTTCACTGGCAGCTCCCTCTGCCCCCCCTGG
Organism: Pseudopleuronectes americanus; assembly: GCA_038501795.1. Lineage (NCBI taxonomy): Eukaryota > Metazoa > Chordata > Actinopteri > Pleuronectiformes > Pleuronectidae > Pseudopleuronectes > Pseudopleuronectes americanus. Next base: position 2,307,805 of record CM076726.1, read on the forward strand.
CTGTTCAGCATCTTCAGTTTCGGCATGGCACTGACGAACGTCTCTCTGATGTGGAGCCACAGGTGGCGGGTGGGCTTGGTGACTTCTAGATGGATGTCCACAGTGCCCATGTAGGTGTCCTCTTCCATGTTCGGCTCCATGTTCAGGTCGTAGTGGACCGGGCTCACGTAGTTAGGGAGGCGGAAATTCCTCCAGTCCCCAGTGGCGTCCATGGAAGGTTGGCAAGGCCCTCTAGTAGAAGGCAAAGGGTTTGTAGGACCTGCTGTGGGGCCTGGCGTGGAGGGGGTGGAGGTAGGGTTGGTGGTCGTAGCTGACCTGGAGAGGCCCACCCCAAGGCCCACCGCCAGAGAGCACGCCACCACCGTCACACATATGATGACAGCATGCTTACCACGGATGCAGTAACGCTTCTGTTGCTTATCATAGTCCATGCTCTCAACCATCGTAACTTCTAAAACCTAAAAATGTCCCTGTGCTAAAACACCCCTTTGCTCACGTGGAGAGGTGTAAAGCTGCACTGAAGTCACAGCTGTAGGCTCCTACTGCATTTACACTGTGAGCTGATCCAGGGCTGGCCTCTATGGTGCTGTGGGGTGGAGAGAGGAAAGAGCAGGAGAAGTGAGGAGAGGGAATCTGTCAGACAGTGTGGAGAATCTCACATGGAGCGAAAGATTTATTCTGCCCTCTGTGCTGTTAACACGCCTCCTCCTGTTAAACATCGACAAATCTGTCTGTAAATCAACAGCTTAACTTTCTGTCTGTGTACATGCATGTGGACAGCACGTGTAATCTGTAAGTAACTTTAAAAATAAGTGTGTGTGTGTTTGAATCCCCATCAGATTTAAATTTCAGTATGTTGGTTACAGTGGAATCTGTCTTGTTTACAGTGTATACCCTGGGGGGTCGGGGGTCTATTGCATTTACTTTTTGGTCAACAAAATTCTGATTGCAACAGAGAGATGTGTGAACCGCAAAGCAACACAATGGCTGCATTGTGTTGCACCACCACAGCAGGATTAACCGTTCAGAAAGGTTTCCCCTCGTTTCAGTATCAGCAGGGCCTGAAATCAGTGCTGGGCCATCAGTGAAAGCAAAGCAAGTCGTCCTCAACCTGTTAAAGTTAAGATAGTAGACTAAATGAAATGATGCCTCTGTGGGAGTGGTATCTGTCCTGACATCTGATCTCAGAATTGCACTATGTATCATAAAGGATCTGATGTTGACTGTTTGTATTCATCTTGATGTAGTATACTGCCCTCTTATGGTGGCAGCCACTAGACACAACTGCACGCTAGCTTGACAACCAGCCACTAGTCCTCATCATTTCAGCGGTGTGACCGCGTTCAGTTGACAAAGACTTGGGTTTGTCTAGAGGAGAAAAGTAATAAATGAATAATGGAATTTAATGGGCCTTTAAAAGGGAAGTTTTCCTTGTAGCCTCTCCACATTATTCAATGTATTAAAAAGAAGATCAAGGCCTCAAAAATTTAAATTAAACCTAAAAGTTCCGACTATGAGCAGCACTTTGGAGACTGTGGAAAGATAAGACTTCCAGTCAATGGGGGCGGTCATCTGGCTCGACCAGTTACGATGAGCGGAGAAAAATGTGGAGAGATGGGTGGAAAAGAGGGGAGAGAAAAGAGAGAGATAGGGAGGAGGAGGAGGAGATAGGGGGAGAGAGGGGAAAGAGACCACGAACAATTGTGTAACAATCACGTTTCAGCTCTGTCAGACTACTTGTTATAATGAAAACAATAAGAGCAGTTGTTGTGGATGTTAAGATGTTATAAATAAATAATATCATTATCATTAATAACATCACCAGCAACAATTCATACATACTAATAGTGCTCAGTGGATGATGGATGTTCCCCCAGCAGTCTAGACTCTAGACCCTCTGCAGCATAACTAGGGGATGGTTCAGGACTCACCTGATCCAGCCCTAACTAAAGTCTTTATCAAAAAGTCTAACCTTAGATGTAGAGATGGTGTCTTTAACATTCCCACCACAGTGGGAAACCTCAGGTTACAGCAGGGATATGGCTTCATGAGAGAGAGAGACCTTTTAGGTTTCGGTTAAGAGGTGATGGTTTCTAGCCAAGAAACAAAGAACCAAATTTATGATCTGATTTTGCAACCTGCTTAAATAATGAAAGGATAATGAGAGTGGAAATGTCATGGACTGAACAGTTGTGAACATGACTGGGAGTCGATCTCCAGCTTGGATACAGCTCACTCACATCCGCTACAAACCAGAACTGCAGGTGCATCACTGACGCTACATCTACGTTTCCATGTGTCACACATTTTACTTTTACAAACTGACAGCATAGCTCTTCAATGAACGGTCTATTATTCTACTGTGTAGAATGCAAAAAAAAATAAAAAAAATAAAGCACAGTACACTTAAACTAAAGGTTTATAAACAATGACGTTTATTGTATCTCCATATCGACCAAGTCAATGACCATGGCTGCCTTCATCATATTACAGGAGTGTTGCTGACAAAAGAGCAGTTGTAGAGTTGTTTGAGGACTCAGATGTAGACTTGGTGGACTTCTGGCTCTTTTTCTTTGCACTGTTCAGTTTAGGCCTTTTAATGTTCTTGTCTACAGGGAGTTCTTTGGACACAATGTTAGGGACAGTCTGGATGTTGTTGGTGGACGGTGGTGAGATGTTTTGGAGTATCTGATTCCCCTTCACTGAGGGGGTGTTGGCAATACCTGGGCTCTGGTTTGGCTTCCGTTTTTTTTGATTTGGATGGAGTCTTTTGGGACTTCCTCCTCGGAAGACGGAGTCTCGTGTTGCCCACTACCTTCAACTTAATCAGGGCTTCGGATATTCCCGCCATGTTCCGTGCCTGGCAGCGGTATTCACCAGCATCCTTGTATGACAACCCATTGAGGCTGATTATCGACCAGCGAACACCCACTCGAGGAGACTCCTGCATAACTGGAACATAAAAGGGTTACAATCTCAGAGGCGATCTTTGAGCCCAGACCCAAATAAATTCAAGTTCATCTACAAATCTAGTAATACAATCCAGCCCAAAACCAACTCATTGGCAACAACTAGTTCTCCAGGTTGTCTGATTCTCATTTCAAATGGACCTATTGTGTATCTATATGTAGAGTGTTGCAAAAAAAAAGTTCTTCACAGATGCTTACGTAATTTGTGTCCTGCATTTACACTTGAGTTGTCCGTGCGTCAGTGAGTGAGTGAGCGGGGCCCGGGGCCTGTGTGTGTGGGTAAATCTGCCTCGCTCACATACTCAGAGGAGATGAGACACAGAGCAGCTAAATGCAGACGCACTCATGTCACTTCACAGATTTTGATTTGCTGTTCAGTGAGTGTTGTTGTTTTTTACTGTATTTATGAATTGCCTCGCAGACCGGATCAAACTAACCTGTGGGCCGCATATGGCCCGAAGGCTGAACACTCCCCACCCCTGACAGTTAATTAATGCACCATGTGCCAACCCTAATGTGAACCGCATATATTATATAAAATATATCTTGAAAGAAACAGAGTAGCACCACTTACAGCTCTCCAAGTTCCTGGGTAGCTGTTCAGAGTTCTCAGGGATCTGTTGCTGGCAACAATCTGTTAAGAGAATAAAATGACAATATGACTAATGCTCAGACATAACTAACGTAAATCAGAAAGTGAATCACCAGAGAGTAGACTAACCTTAGGCTACTTACCTGTGTAAGATGAGGTTTTGATCCAGGTTAGGGTTGGTGTTGGGTAGCCACTAGCGTCACAGCGGAGGATTACATTACTACCCAAAGGAGAAATGACTTTGGTGGCTGAAGGCTGGACCGAGGGCCTGATGCAGCGGGGCAGCTCTGCCTGGGTCAGGAGCATTGCTGACTGACCAAGAGACCTGCTGCACATTAGAAACTGGTCCAGGATAACTACAGGACTCCCCAGAGACATGGACAAGGACATCACCATGGAGATCTGGCAGTCACATAACCAAGGGTTGTCATGGAGACCTGGGTATTGAGGATAATTTGACTTGTTAACACTGATTAAGATTTTTTTTTAAGATGCATTTATAACCTATGTGTCATGCACTGGGTGGGAAATGCCTGAGGACTATGAGATGGCATCAGTGGCAGGTTTTCAACTGTGCACATCAAAGTGTTTTCATTAGTGACACATGAGCTATCATATACAATAGATCATCACTCTTTCCCTCTTTAGGCAGGTGAAAAATGTGTACAATGTGGGGCGGCTGTGGCTGAGGGGTAGAGTGGTCGTCCTCCAACCTGAAGGTCGGTGGTTCGATTCCCAGTCTGAACCATCTGTATGCCGAAGTGTCCTTGGGCAAGATGCTGAACCCCGAATGGCAAAGTGCTGGGATAGATGCACTGTATGAATGTGTGTGTGAATGGGTGAATGTGAAACTGTAATGTAAAGCGCTTTGAGTGGTCATCAAGACTAGAAAAGTGCTATATAAATGCAAATCCATTTACAATTAATGTAATGTTCTCTTTTCAAAAGTAGTAAGTGATGGAACCTTGTCTGCCTCTCAGCACATATGGAGAGGAACAAAACAGAACTGCAAATTCTGTGTGCAAAGATTTCTCCAATCTTCTGAACTGACCGCTTCTCTAGTGGATTGTTCAAGAGAACATTTCCACGAGAGGAGTAAAACCTGATGCTGGAGCTTTATCTATCCCTTTTTGAACTGCTTAACACTTAGATTGTCATTAATGGACCCTTTACGTCAAAAATCCAAACTCAAAGGATCGAGATATTCTAGTTCAACATGTGTGTGGTGTTGTATTACGTTCCAAACATTACAGTGAGTCTGACAGACCGCAGGCCTCTTTGTGTCTTTGCTGATCTACATCAGTTGTAGCTGCATCAGACATTTCTTCAAAACATGCTGTAACATACTGTACCCAATATCCTCCTCTTTACTTGACCCTCCTGTTGTCCTGGCAGAGGAAACCAGAGGTCTAGCAGCTCTGCAGGTAAAATAGTCAGCCTGAGGAGAGGAAATTGAATTACAAGAAAGATTATAAGAAATAGAAAGACGATTAGAAAAACAGGAAAGAAAATTAAGCAAATGGAAGAAGAAATAAAAAGCACATGGAGAGACAAAAAGGGAAGGAAAGGAAATAAAGGAGAGTTGAATATATCTATTGAACGTGACTGACTGCCCTGTAGTTCTTTATATCAGGCTGGCTCCATGCAGCCTGTGGACCCACCTGTTGCTGGACAGGTCGAGGTAGGTGATGTTGGGGAGGAAGAGCACAGCGTGGGCAGGCAGGCTGGACAGACGGTTGTTGTGGAGTCCAAGAGTTTGGAGTTGTGGCATGTCCCTGAGACCCTCCCAGGGGAAGGAGGACAGGAGGTTCCCATCTAGGCGCAGCTCTCGCAGGGCCTTGAGGTTGACAAAGCTGCTTGGGTGGACGGATGTAATGAAGTTGTAGACCAGCCCCAAGAACTGCAGCTCTGACAAGTTGTAGAAGGCTGCCCGGGGCACCCTGGAGATCAAGGTCTTCTCTAGACGCAGTTTGACTGTGTCAGCTGGGACATTGATGGGAACAGATACGATTCCAGGGTCACTGCACTGCACCAACCTGCTGTTGAAAACAAACACAGATATGTATTTATTCACCCTTCGTGATCTTTGTTTATTTTCTGAAAGGTTATAGTTTTTCACTGTACACATAATGATAAATTCCTGTGATATTTGTATCACACATTTGTAGGTAGTTTTCTAACCACACTGTTTTTTATAGGCCTTACATTGCTTAGTGCAGCTCTCACAATAACATTCATAATAGAATTATGAGTCCTCCTCCTCTATTTTATTGGCATATTGCTCCTGTTATATGGGTTTTGGAGTGTTTCATAATAGTAGAGGCTCTACAATAAGTGCTTCTCATAAAACATTTACATGCACTCATTTACAGAGGGAAAAACGTCAGCTTCCACTACCACTTTACTACTATTTAGGTGACAGAAAGAAAGAGAAAGATGAATTTAAATAAGAATTAAACATCTGAACATATTCACGCAAAAAGCTAAAGTAGATTTTGTTTAGATTAGTAACATTGTAATTTATTTCAACATGTATAGTTTAATTACAGAATAAAGAAATTGGAAAGGAATTTTTTTCATTGATTTATTTATAAACTAACGATAATTACACAATGAAAAATTAATTATTGATTAAATTATCTAATCAAAACCAATTATTCCAGTGCCTCTGTCTAGGTTCCACATTATTACCACCAGTACTGGACATTGTACCTTTGATAACTAAAATATAAAAATTTTATTTTATATTAAGAAATGTTATATTTCATGGTATAGATTAATTATTTGATTTGCATCAATACACACAATATCACAGCTATCTAAAAATAGTAATGATCAAATATTTGATGATAAAATGAAATTATGGGATTTAAATGTTTTCAAGAATGAATAAAAATGTCTATTTGACTTTAGAAAATACTCTTAAAATTCAATTACAAATACATATTCGTCAGAAGTCACTTTACTCATATATGTTTCATTTATTACAATTAGGCACCTATGGCACCTAACATTCTCCATACATAAAGATACAACACTAGGAGATTCACTGTATGTGGCATTGTTATAGCATTGATACTTTGCTGTTAGCGGGCACCAGATTTAATTGTGATAAGATGACTGCAGTCCTGTTCTTGTTTATATTAACCACTTTTATACAGAATGTAAACTACTATGCACATGATGGACCGTACGATAACAATTATTTTTGTCATGCAGGATGCTATTCAATGATTTGCAAACATTTGATGAAGTTTATAACATTTGTTTCATTAGCACTGTAGCGTTGGCTCAAACAGAGCTTTGATCATATTATCAAGATAAGAAAATAACAGGCTGAGTTCTATTCATGGAGAGACAAATCACTTAAACACGAACACACACAGATGAGAATGAAGTCAGCCTCACTCAACCTGAGCTGTGCTGTTCCACTGCTCCCAAACGTGCACGCACAAAAAGCCGGGCACGAGTGGACTGCCAACAGAGACGACTGCAAGATGTGAGCAAGGAGCAGCAGATACATCTTTCAACAGACGAGCCCCGTTCTCCGGCAGGCCATTTGTTTCTCCATATTCCCAGTACTCCTCAGTCTGAGATTGTAACCAGGGAGCAGCGTGAAACAGAATCCCAGATTAGCTGGGATTACTCTGTGTACATGCGGCATGTAATCCCACGCCTCACTGTCAGAAGAGGAAATCACAACATCAGGGCCTGACCAAGCATTTAAGGCATCCCAGAAAATGGTAACACCATCACCCTGTAGAGTCCTGAAGACTATCACACATCTTTGCGCTGTTGAATATTTGTATATAGTGGTGAAAATTAACACTGATTTTAATATAAAGAATAAAACACTAATAATTACATTAGTCCATAGTGTAAGAAATGCACACTTTAAAACCATAGAAGCTTTTACTGGCATTAAGCAAATGTAAGTACGTTTTTTGTTAATACGTTTCTCTGTGCATGTTCATTACTGGAAATGTTGGGATTCTCTATAATTTTGGAAGGTCTCAATCTTACTATGTTAAGTGCCTACAAATAATGTGTGTTGTGATATGGCACTATACAAACAGAACTGAATTTAATTCCTATAAACTGACCAATAATGTCATTGTGAGTGATCATTACGTTATAGGCTGATATGGGTAATATGTTGTATGTTGTGACTTTGATCATGTAAGACAGACATGTCATGATATCACAGGTTCAGTTTTTGTGGCTACCAACTCATACTTGTCATTGAATAGTGGATCATTTTGCCAAACACGGATTACTAAACAAAAACAACTGCAATGCCAGGAATTAAAACACAACATAAAATCCAACACATAAGATCATAAACAGTAGAAGAAGGTATGGAATGAAGATCTGAAAGAAAGACATCAACAGAGAGAAGATGGAGTGGGACTGGATCTCACTGGAAATCCTCCAAATTGAAACTGAAGGACATAGGAAAATACGGAGGAACTGGAGAGTTAACTGCCTGTCTGAAACCAGCTATAAAGGAGAGTCCAGTTTAACCTATTAGATCAAATAAGGAAGCGGTGACGCTCCTTGTAGAATTCATCTCTGCTGACAACATCCATGGCTGACACCAAGTTATTATCATATTAAGCACTAGGAAAGAGAAAACGACAGTCTGCTCAAAAGTCCATTGTTAAATATATTGTCGTGATCGGTGAGCCGGTCGCTCCATTGGGCAATACGTTTGCAGAGGCTCATGGGAGCGTTCGGTGGCTGTCACGTGATTAGTTTAGCCATATTATGTTGAGGTTTTGACTTGTTTCATATGTGATCAGAATAGTTTATGTCCAGTTTAGGTTTAGTGAGAAATGTAGACACCATGACATGGTGATGTGGTGTCTTCGAGTGCAGTTACTGTTTTTCCCTGAACTAATTCTCATGATTCTGTTGTATTGCTCTCGCTAATAACTTGACGATCACAACAGCATTGGTGCTACAGAATTAGTTTATTTGCTCCAAACCTTCAATTGAAACAATAACCTCCTACTGAAATCCATATCGATTTAGATCAATTACACTGGATCTCAATTTGAACTGATATACAGTGGCTGGTATTTTTTAAATAATATTTCCAATTTTATTTATTTACGCATACGGTATGCTTCATTTAGTTGTTCTTGACTGACGGACAAACTTGATGAATAATAGGGTGGGACGTCACTTTCACAGGAAGTTGATTTTATTTTGAAATTGTTTTCTTCAGCGTTCTTACCGTAATGCTCAGTATAGACAGGCACCGCTAGGCAAAGCTGACTGGCCCTGCCTGTGTTCCGGAGTGAAGCCTGGCTCTACCGCAGTGGAAAATGTCCGCTGCACCGCCTGTCACAGACCGATATGTTTTTAACCGACGTGAACGTGAGGAGCCCCCGGCGCTGACCCGGAGAGGAGGCGGACACGCTGCTCCACGACAGACCGCCCCACACCTCCAGCGTCACCGGGTAAAGCAGCTCCTCAGCGGATCTCATGCTAACCGTGTCGTCCTACCGTGGGACCTGGGGGGGCAGGTGTCAGGGGGGTCGCGCTGTGTCGTAGCTCCGCTCACGGACGATCTGTGATCGTGCTTGTCATTCATTCCAGTGAAGCTCCTGTTAAAACTAGCAACAGCAGCGCATCAGCCAAGCTCCATTCAGAAATCTGACTTTTAAATAAACAAACGTTCTAAAGCAAGCGGCACAGCACTTTAAGAGCGTGACTCGTGCATATACAGCGTTAACATGATCAAGGATAGAAATCGGGATGTTGATGAGACTCATGTAAGTTTCTCCTCGGTTAAGAGCTGTCTGGTGTAATACACACAATGTGATTCAGTAGTTCAACTCCACGTGAAGGGAAAACTACTTTTGATGTAATAAACTTCGCATTTCCTGGTCTGTTGGGCGTGTGTTTGGTGATAGGGCAGCTCAGCAGCTTAAGATGAGCTGCTGTCTCAGTGCTAACTGTGACATGTTCATCATAACAACCAAAAACCTCATGTGACAGATCCTCATCATGAGCTCAGAGAGAATCTGAACAAAGTCAGTAGGAAGATCACAGACAGTGTGTCATCAGCGTCAGTATGTTGACAGGAGAATGTTATAGGTCAACACTGACTCCTTCCACCAGGAGTAGAGCTTTAATGACTCCTGGAGGTCAAAGGTCATGTCCCCAACGTGACCACAATGGAAGTTCAGATTTACACCAAACAACATCCAGATCTTGGCTGGAAATGTATTTGTTAACTCTTGAATCTTTTATTAGAATCATCTGACTTATACTTTATTAACTTGTCATTGGCCAACCATGACATATATGACTCATGACATATATGACATGATTGATATAACATATGATTAAAATCACAGTCACTCTATTTGACATAAGAGTAATTCACGTGAGTTTGCCTTCCCTGAAATGAAACTTGTGGGACGTTGTTCATGGTGATAATCGTTGTTGAGGAAGTTGTAAGTGCAAAAATGCTTCAGAGTAGGATTTGTGAAGCTATTTCCTGTCAACAGACATTTAAATTGTTAAAGTATCCTGCGACTCAAAGTAGCCACACCCCTAATTACGCATTCAAATTTTAACTGATGAGTTAATATAGATAAAGAAGTCCCCCCCCCTGAATCTAAAGTCAGCCCCTCTAAAGTTGACATGAAGGAGGAATTAGCTGTAAATTCTCTAAACATGATTCATTCTGATGCATAGTGGGTTATGTTAAAACTGTAACTGGAGAAACTGTATTCCCGTTTGGACTTTTGGGTTAGGTTAAGAATGGTAAGACAAAAAGGGGGGGGCCAAAAAGTCCTATGAGCAGAAGGAAAACATCTGGTCTAAAGGAGTTGCAGTGTGAAGCAGCAGCTCTGTTCATGTCTGTAACTTTGTCACCACAGGCCGATGGCAGCGAGACCCGACCAGGACCACCCATTGATCCCAGTGCCGGGTGGCCCCATGTGGAAGACCCCACCACCAGAGAGCCCCTGCTGGATGACTGTGAGCGGATGGGGACTTTGTTTGGGATGCTCAACAAGTGCCTGCGAGCGATGGGCTTCAGCCAGATGTACTTTGGAGACAAGATTGTGGAGCCGGTGTTGATTGTGTTCTTCTGGCTGCTGCTCTGGTTCCTGGGTATTCAGGCCCTGGGACTGGTGGGAACTCTGTGCATCATCATCATCTACATCCAGAAGTAATGAGAACCGACGATAGGCTAAGCCTGCTGTTTTCTTTGGTTAATACTTACACATGCAGGACTGTAATAGCAACGGATGTCATGACGGAATATTAGGTGGATCTTTGGTTTTTAGCTTTGGAGAGGGCTTTACTGCTCTGTAGTGATAGAGACAGACAGACCTTAGCTGCTTTCTGGAAATGCTGTAGAGCTTGTTGAGTCAGGATTCTGGTCTGGAGCGTCTCCAGCCTCAGTAGAAAGCAGGCGAGCTGTCCTGCTGCCGCTGCTGACGTGACACAATGGTATCGATCCTGTGATTTAAAGGAACGGAAACACATGGGGGGAAATGCTTTGTTTCTGTTTGAGTCAGAGGCCAAGAGTGCCTGTGCTCAGGAGATCCAACTGCACACATCTGTGTGGAGTCTCACACTTTGCTGCCATACACTGTGAATGCAGGCACAGCAGTAATATGACTTCAATCACTAAGCTTCAGAAACAGAGTCTGGAAGTAAGCTGACACAGAATGCATAATATGTTCCTGTGAAACCTTTTTAGCTGTAAAACGTTTACTCTGTGAGCAGTTCACCAAGCGCTCTCTAACAGTCTGTCACAAAGTCACCTCTTGAAATAACCTTTGAATATCTTCTGGCCCACCAATCACTGGGGAAGAAATAATTGGCCTGTGGTCCAAACTTACTTATGCTATGTATGCACACTGTATTCTGATGAATGGAAAAGTGGAACTATTCTTTTTGCCCTGAAATTGCACATGTCTAATGGATACAAGTAGAAGTCTTCTCAAGGGAGTAGTCAGAAGTGTGAATAATGTAAATATGCCTTTCTCAAAGTCATGGAAAGGTTTGAAATTGGTAAAATGGATAAATCTTAAAACTGGGATATGTTTTGGAAAATGTGTTCAACAGATAAAATATTCTCATGCCAATTCAACTGTGGATTGAGAGAGTACAATTTTATTCTGGATTGAAATTTACAGTAACGTACAGTTTGCTTTGTCTTCCAGTTAGTCTCACTGGTGTTCATCTGAGGGACTTTCCAGTGTTAATGTTTGCATAGAGCTGGTCAGGTAAACTGATGATGTCAAGATAAGCATATCACCCTGGATGTTTCTTAGGGCTTTGGGTACATTGCAAAATGCTGTGTATATTCAATATGTATCTTTAGTCTGCATGACATTTAGGTTAACTGCACCTATCAGCCTGTTTTATTTAAGGGGGATTAACTCTAAGGGCCCCAACTACCAGGAACAGGGCAGTGCTGAGTGAAATGCAAATGCACTCACCTCCATCTAAGCCCCCTTGGGTGTGCTGGTCTTAAAATGAGGTGTGGTCAGACACATTTATGGTGCATGATATCTTGAGGCAATGGAAAGAGACAGTGGTGCAGAATTTCCCTTTTATTTGAATGCTCATTATCAGACAACTAGTGCACATTCAGCTTGTTGCATACACACACACTCACACACCCACACACGCAAACGCATGATCTCTTTTATCGGCAGAGAAACCCAAAACACTTTTGGATTTTCAGGGGTAAACAGTGTTGCAGGCCTTTTGGGTGAACTTTGCCTTTAAGAGACATACACACCTTTGGAACCATGAGCCTGGTGCAGTGACAATATTTCCTGCAATTAAGCAAACAGAAATGGATTTGGATGCAAACTAAATGCATTCTCGCCCATAAGTTTATATAATTTCAATAGAACCCTGAATGCCTTTTCAAATGCCCTGGGCAAGATGATGAACCTCAAATTGTCATCAATGTGGTTGTGGGATGTATAAGTAATATATCTAAGTATAGACGTGCTGCATGAATGTGTGTGTCAGTAGGTGAATGTGGCTCGTGGCGTTAAGTCCTTTGAGTGGTCTTTAAGACTCCTGCAGTGCCCCCCACAGGGTCACCTGGGTTACACGGCCATAATCCTCCTGCAAGTTTACCAAACCCATGTTGTCTGGATGATCAAACTCCCATAATCCCCTTAGCACTCCTAAAGGGTAAAGAGCTGGTCCAGTGTTCAACGGTCAGGGACAGGGTGGAATGTGCACTATTCTTCCTGAATCTAAAGTTTGACAATCAGTCTGAGCCTCCTCTCCAACATCCTGTCACAGAAAGACCAACCCCAATGTTTAGTGTTCTGTGGGACGTGCTGCTGGATGGATGATTTTTCAGTTTTTGTTTGAGAGAGTGGTTCTCGAGCTTTAAGTCATGGTTGACTCCACAGTTGCTAACATGACCACTATTGTTAATGAGCCATAAGCAAGTGTACAAGTTCCCCCAACAAGATCTGCGGAAATCACCGCGAGGAGTCAATACTTTACTGCTCTGCTCAGATTAAATAAATTCACATTTCGCATATCTTAAAAATATTTGCAGCATCATTTCTCCCCCAAAACTGTTCCCTATTAATGGCTGCATATGAATGTAGATGAATTGTGAAACAAGGACATTGAATAAGTAACAGTGTGGGAACACGTGGAGCTGGATGTTAGCTTGGTTGGACCTTTAATTGTAATGATAGTCTCAGGTAGTTTTACCGTTAATCACATTTCACTCTTCTGTTTTTTTTGTTCATTGTGTTGACATCTTAAAATGTGCAGGCGTCCATGTGAACTGATCACACACTGTAGTCATCTCACTGATTCTAAATGTAACTGCTGAGCACGGTGGGAAGCATTACCACTCGCTCACTGAAACTCATGCTGGATCTGCCCTACTAAGAAAAAATCTATTATTTGTATCATAATTATTTGTTTATAAGGCATCTGTACTGAGAGTTTAATATGCAAAAGTAATGTTGAATTTAAGTGTTTGGCACTTTGTATGATTAAAAGTGAGCGTTCCTAAAAATGTTCTTCGGATGTCACTGTGTGATTATTGCATATTTGATTTGAATTATATTAGCAGAGTCATGTGATCCAAGGCCGTTCCCACAGCCATGCTGCTTTCATAAGTAGCCGTTTGTCAATTATAATAAAACGCTGACAGGCACTTGTGTCTGTCCTGGGAGAGGGATCGCTCACGTGCGACTCTCCCTAAGGGCTCTGCGTTTCCTCCCCTTCTGTTCTTTGGGAGTCTTTCCTCCCCTAGTCCAGGGTTAAGGATTTTGCCCCTTTCACTGAATGTTAAGCTATATGACGACAACTGTTATTTGTGAATATGTACTAGTAAACTTTATTTGTATTAAATTTGAATGGACCCCACCATGCCGTTATTTTAATGACTAAGTCTAATGGGCACATGTTTTTTCTTGCCACAACATGTGCTCTGCAGATTGTGTTGAATGGAGCTGGATTAGATTTGCAGGAGACATGTCTCCAGTCTGAAGTGAATAAACACCTCCCTGACAGAAGGTATGTGTTTATGAGAGTCAGCAAGGTGAGTCATAAGTCCCTGAGTACAGGGTTCACTCAACAGACATGTAGACAGTGGCAATTCCGACTTTATTATTACCGACAAACATTTCTTTGCAAATGGTGCTTGTGTGCATGAAGCAGATCCCACTGAACACAAATATACTGATAATTACAAGCACTCTTATATTTACAATCATATACATATACACAACATAAGCAGCTTCAACTGAGAACCCCAGGTAGACCATTTGGAGAATCACAGCTTGGTTCAGTACAAAAGGACAAAGTAAACACAGAAACACAGGAAGGTGCTGCTATACACAACTACAACCAAGTTCAACTAAATACAAACCCCCTCAACTAACAGAAGTGTGTGCCTCTTGAATATTGTAATGTTTGTTCATGAGATAAATCCCTAACCAGCTTTGATAAAAACCCACTAAGATGTAGCACCTACTACACTTAAGTCATCTCAGGGTTTGTTTTATTATAAGAGTCTGCTGCAGCCAAGGCTTTTCCCAGCACCTGAGCAAAATAACTTAACAGATTTCTAACTCATCTGTCATTTATGGCTTGTTTTGATCAAGACAAACTGATAAATGATACAGTGAATTCAAATTATACAAAGTGACATTAACATAGAAAAACAACCTTTATAAATTTGTCTTGTGCAAATCAAGGAACGTCATTTTCATTTGAGGAGTAATGGAGGATTTCTCAGAAGTGGGTTTTCAAAGATGCTCAGGGATGTTGTTTTGAGAGGAAAAGATGCTCAGCTCTGTCACCATAATGTGATGGTTCAATGAGACTCTCCTGGCTGCGGCAAACTTCTATTGCACTTTGGTATATACATGAGGCCTAGAGGAGGTCTGAGATACAAGGCCACCTTCACTCGACATTTATATGCACGGTGTTTTACAAAAAATATGTACAACATTGAATAAAGTGCTAAAAAAAAACACCTCTCAGGACACTTTGGGATGATGTCAGACGGATATAAGACATGTGAGTGGTTGCTGCTTCTCCACTGGGAGCATTTGCAGTTTCAATCATTCTACACGGAATAGAGTTCATTTGTAAAACTAAATGAGACACACTGGATTATTAATGACTAACACACTGATGTCTGCCATTTCTATCAGACTTCTGATGGCAGCAGCTCAGTGGCCGTTGCCGCCCTCAGAGAGGATACGGCTTGGCTCGGTGAACTTTGCCGTGAGGATGTAAAACAGGGCGGGGCCGGGCACCAGGGCCAACAGCGGTAGGTCCTGCTCCAGCTTGCCCAGTCGGGAGATGGAGATGATGCCGTACGCGTGGAGCAGCCAGTGGCTGAACAAGACGACCAGACGCTTCTTCTTAGCAACCAGGTGTTTGAAAGACTGTGGTGGGGGATGAACAGAGGAAAGAGGTTAGGACGAAAAACACTGAGATCAGCTTCCAATAGACACTCATCAAGTGCTCTATGAGTCTGAAAGTGTTTTGTAAGGCCTAGAATTTAGAAAGTCAGAAACTAGAATTTAAATTTAACAATGGTTTATGATAAATGATATGATTCAGTGACACAATAGTAAATTAAATAACAAGTCAGATGTATTCGTACTGAAAAGTCTCACTCACTCCAGTATTAAGTATAGAGTAAGGATGCCACGGTGTGGAAATCTTCCCACAGGTGGTAAACTTGTGAGAACTTGTTACTAATTACACCGGACATTTAACAAGTGTCTGTGGCTCAATGTCTTTAGAGCGTTAACTGACTGAGATCTGTGACGTTAGATTTCACTTGAAGTTTTGTGCAGTGTTCAATTACACAGACTGTGAAAGTCCACTTTGACCACTGATACACAAAAATAAAGTTTTATGTCTTGAAAAAAAGGAAACAGACGGTGTGGCTAGCACACTACCACATCAAGCCCACTTTAGAGGAGGCACAAACTGGTCAGTTCAATTTACAGGTGTGACGACACTTTGAATGTTACTGCATACGAGTAAGATATGATGAGTACGTATGACTAAGAAGCATGTGCAGTGAGTGTTGTTACCTGTATCTCAGTGGCAGACATGTAAACAGCGAGTGTAACCAGAGACAGCACCAGCATGATGTAAGGAAACGCATAGTCTGAAAAAACACAAACAAACACACACATGTCAACCTACACAACTAATTCTTATTTTAGGTGAGACACTACATGTGCATGGGTTTCTAACTTTTTACCCATTAGATATCCGCAAACTTCCCTTTGATCACTTACAAAACAAATATTTCGTTGTAATACACATTCTCTAAAATGATATGTTTAAATATGGAAATGTTACATTATCTAATTATATGTGCTCTAATTTACATACATCTCTCAAACAGAAATCTGAAAGAAATGCATTTTGTTGACATATTAGTTTGGATATTTCTTTTTAACATTCTTTAAAAATGAAAATACTGGCAATATCCATGTAAATTAATTTTCACCAGCGAAAAGGGGTTCTCTAAATCACGTAGGTGATATTGAGAAGGAGATTTCTGGCTCAGAGCGTTACAACAAACTGATTTCGAGAAAACCGCCTTCAAAGATAATGCATGTATTGTATATATAGTTAAATCTAAACATGCAAATAGAAGTTAAGTTAAATACAACCAAACATGTTTTTTATCACTGGTCTGATGGAGATTTTTTAAGCAAAATAACCCCAAATCTCAAAACTGACCAGTGCATGAAAAGAAATAACACCATAACCTGACATTTTTTAACCGCTGTGTAATATGGTCCCAAACACATCAAAAATGACACAACTCTCCAACAGTAGTTCAGGCTGGAATATTAACTCACAGAGCAGCCCTCCTCCCACGGCCTGTAGCACTGTCAGGATGGGGAAGAAGTAGAGAGCAGCGTAGATGCTTTTGAAGCGGTCAGATTTACCCAGACCACAAGCTATCTTCTTCACCAGCAGAGGGCGCAGCAGCATCATCAGAACCAGGCAGAATGCATAGTAGATCAACACAATAGTGTAACTGGGGACAGAAAACCAGAAAGCAGTAATGTCACAAGGGTATGTTATGGTCTCAAAAGATACACTGAGTTTCCCCTGAATTATCAATAATTAGATGATTATTGGTAAAACATACATGTCACACAATACAAGGAAAAAACAAGATTCATATCCTGCAAGATGTTGTATTAAGGTATAAAATACTTTGACTTGAGTGGCTACGTTTATAAGGTTTATCATATGATAAGTGGCTTTACAGTGTGCCACAGAGTTTGTAATTTGTTTAAATAAATGAACAAAAATGTTCCACCTGATTATTAAAAAAAACTGCAAGAACAACTATATATAAATCATGTGTTATTATGATCCCCGACAGGCAGATGACAGAAATCCCCTGGCATCCTCGCCCATTGTTACCACAATTATCACGAGATGATTGAGAGTCATCAATTTTAAAGGGTTCATTTACTTGGCAACAACTATATACTGTTTCAAAGACTTCTCCTTGCTGCCATCTTTTTGTTTATATGTTCCATTTTCTGTCTTCAAATGCATAATAAACACGTTTTTTACAGCAACCCAGACATCAGCACTTACAGTGGGTAGACAGCCTCCTGGGTGCAGTGTATGGTGTTGATGTAGTCTGGGCTGGGGTTGTATAGCATGGTGTACCAGTCTGACAGCATCTGGACACCACAGGAGCGGATACTGAGTATTCCCACCGGATCGGTGACCAGCAGAGTGACCACGGCCGACACGCTGCACTCCACCATGGCTGTGATGTGCTGTAGAAGAGCGCTGGAACTAAACACAAACAACACAAACACAAAACTAAGTTTCACACCACAGACTTCAAACAAAACATATGGAGAGTAAGTATTCCAGGAACAAAAAGAACAAAGTAAATGAGATCTTTCGGAACAGGTAGAGCAGCAGTAAGCTCAAATTAAACTCATCCCCACTGTAAACACAGTCTACTGTCTGAGGTAATGGGTTGGCCCGTGCATTACTACTAGGATTGAGAGTTTGCTGTAAAGGGGGGACAAAGAGAGAATGAGGGAGGACATGCATATATGGCTGCGGGTCGGAATCGAACCAGGGCCTCTGAGGGTTGAGGCAATAAAATATAATATACAGCGTATTATCAGAGACTGATTTAAAAAGGAATTTGCTCCCGTCTCAACACTGCAAAAGTAACGCGTTACACTGTGGCTGCTCACACACATCCAGGGTACTTCCACAATGATGTGCTTTGTTTTAAATCAAAACCCTTTTTGCATTTTCTGATCTCCACCCTACTCTGGAGTTTTAAGGTGCTTATAACTGACTTTTAAAATCATATAGTCACAGGGTGACCTTTCTGACTCATGTGAACCCTTTTCTTAAGAAAACAAATGGGTTCATGCAACATGGATAATGACCAACAAGCAATCCCTACTCTTACTTTTCTTCATTACAGTTCCTCATTTTACATATTTTTTGCAACTAAGCAGTGAAGTTTACATGCACAACGTGAATGGTCATGTGTGTTATTGTGAACTGAGATTACAGTCAATGTGTGTGTGTGTTTGTGTGTGTCATATTGTGCGTGAGCCCACCTCTTTTTTCCAGAGTACCACTCAATGAAGAACCAATGCAGCACCAGAGGCAACATGGCCATGAATCCCAGATAGAGCCAGTCGTAGAGATCAGGCGATTCAGCGCAGCGTTCACAAACCTTCTGAAGGTTGGACCGCTCTCCACGAGGACACACCTGGCAGGACACACACAGACAGCTGAGATTAGAACTGTGCAACCCCGCATAATTGGCTGCTTATGCCCTCACCATAAGTAAAGCAAATGAATTGGGATTTTCCCAGTTAGAAGATGTGCACCAGGCCTGCCTTTGGCACTGAGTGGTCAAATTAGACTTAAATTAAATGAATATGTCTCATCACAGTGACTGGGATTGCTTTGCATGCATCTCTCTCTCTCCTCTATTTGCTAACACACTCAGTACACATTTGCATGTATTCACACATACCCCTTGGTGCAGAGATAGTCTGGAAGCAGGAGCAACACCACAACTTTGTTTCTCACTCTCTCTGTTCTCACAGTTGAGTCAGCCATGTTGAGCTACTGTGAGACACTGTCGCCCACATGACCTGCTACTTGCTTGTTTAGTAGATTGCCGCTTGTGCTCATGTTGGCTGGTTGGGGCTGTAGTTGGAATACTGCTCTTTGTTAACTAGGGGTCAAAGTGATTGTTTTCTTATAAACAGATGTATTTTGTGAATATCTGTGCATCCCTCCTATGACAACAGCTGGTTCCTGTTAGTGTTTGAATTCATGCCTTCACTGTTCAGCACATGAATGTTGTCCCCACACTTTAAGGAGAAAACAAGTCGGAGATTTACAGTTTGGTTATCGATACAGAGGTGGTGCCCTGTAATGATTCATTCCAATAATACAATTATAAGTATGACTATTTGTCGTGTACTCCTACATGCAATTGACATACAGGTGTTAGGTATTTTTTTCATTTTCGATGCACATTCTTTACTATTAAAGTATTGTAAATTATTTCAATATAACATGCTACATAATTAAGTAACTGATGAGTTTCAGTGAAAAGATATATTGAGTATCAAAGCACAAAATTATGTTTTAACAGAACAATTTTCAGCAAGCCAAGACCTGGCAAATATACAACTGTAGGCAAACCATTTGGGTTAAATACGTGTAATAGTGCTGAATAAAAAAATGTCAAACATGTGGCATGAGCAGTTCCAAAGTGAGGGGGAGAGAGAGGGTTCAAGAGAGGCTGAACCAGGTTGGTGTACCAGGCCCGGGGCATGGACCCAGGGAGGGCCAGTGTGCACACAGCCCAGCCACAGCGCCTACAGGCCTGGGGCAGACACCCAGGGAGCCATGGACAGACCCACTCACTCCACCTACAGACTTCATTTTGGTTCTTATTAAGATACCTTGTTTTATTATCGTCCTGTATCAATCATGCACACACCCATGCTATATGAAGGGGGGAAATTTCCCCACTGTGGGACTATTAAAGGATCTATCTATCTATCTTTCTATCTAAATTCAACCTCTGCTTTTAACCCATCCATAGGTAGACACAGCACATGGAACACAAACACACAAGGGCAGTGACCACACAGAGCAGTGGGCAGCTATATACTGTATTGGAAAGTGCCCGGGGAGCAGATGTAATGCTCTTTCAGTAATTTACTGCTCGTCTCTGTCCTTCTATTTTCACTCTGCAAACCGTGAGCATACATTAACTCAATTTACAAATTCGATTGTTTTTACCCAGACTGAGAATGTTCGAGGACTGACTGACTGTGTGTGTGTGTGTGTGCGTAGCTGTCTACTTATATATATAAATATATATATCGCAGAGGAGTCAGTGTGTGTGTTTGTGTGCATGTGTTTATGTGGCGTGTTTATGTGGCGTGTTACCTTTCGCTCAAGTTCTGGGACTATCACACAGAAGCTATGCAATTATTTTATAGTAATTAACTGCTTACAGTGATGACTTTGGCCTGAGACAAGTATGATCTCCATAAGCTGTTTCCACTGTACTACAGTTTCCTCCGGGAGGCAACATGAAATTTGATGGCGGCAGCGCCTCACAATTCTCTATGTAGGAAAAACCCTGATGTGGTCTGAGTGATCGGATGTCAAGGCGCGATTGGCTGCGTTCAGACCTGAATGTAATGCTTGTGATCAGGTCCCTCAGGACGGATGTTAATATCAGGTCTAAACTGGGTCGTAGCAGATCTCTTTCATAGCACTGATGGATGATGGACGATGTCCCACAGACAAACACAACATAGCAGACAGACAGCAGTAAATATGTTGTTTAATACTCACACCACACTCTCCCTCCACTGATCCATTGACCGTCATCCTGCCACAGTACAGGCCTGGACACGTTGAGCTCATGGACACAGCTGTAGGGACAGACACACAACTGAGACAGCAGCAAACACTTTGACAGCACAAGCACTTTGTTACAGGTTTTTAAGTATGAACACAAATTTGTTCATTCATTAACATTAGTCAACATTCATATCTGGTAGCTAACGTGGAGATGTGTTACGTATCTGACAGGGTTCACATTGTGTCAGACAGAGGAGGAAATGTGCGTCTCTCGTTGTGTTACTGTCAATAAATACAGGCGATATCTATACAGCAGTATTTCGGGAGAGAAACGTCATCTTAGCTCGAGACCAAAACAACCAGGAGAACTGAACCACACTTCCGCCACTAGGACACAATTACATTGTACTAGTCGCTGTTTAACCACTGTTTGAACACATAGTGTCTGTATTCCTATACAGAGACATAACCTAATGAAGAGTTCGGACTAGTAGAGAGATGTGGGATGGAGTTAGCTAGCTGGTTGACAGGTAGCTAGTGTGGAAACCCCGTTACTAGTACGTGCGGTGAAAGACTTCTAAGAGGAGAACTAATCTCACATTAAAGACAAGTCTTACTTACACATTTTGGACCGATGAAGACTAAAACTATTTCCTCGCCTCGGTGCAGCTAAACTGTTTTATGTCGCTCTTACGATACACCCATCACTAAACCGGATGTGGACGAAAAATACATGCACCACAAACAGGACCTCTTTTTTTTGTTTTATGACGGGTTGCAAACAGTGATCATAAAGTGCACACCGCCACCTATCGCACTGGGGTGTTACTACTTTCAACTTGAAGTGGTCCGATTTCGGTTTAAATGCATAATGATGTGTTGTGACCTCTATGAATCTATTTCCACAATAACAAAGAAGAAATTGCGATAATTATTTCTAATGTTTATTTTCAACAGCACAACAGGACCTGTTTATGGAGGGTTTAAATGTCAGGTAATATATTCAAAATTGAATTCCCATTTAGACGTCAGCTCCATACCCCACAATTGATTGTACAAAAGTGGTGCGTATTCTTCAAATTTTAATAAGATAAGGTACGATAAGATAAGATAACCCTTTATTGGTCAAGGGATGGGACAATTTGCAGTATTACAGCAGCAAGAGTCAAAAAGGCATCATCAAGTCATAAGTGCATGCAATACTTAAGTGTAAGGAATATAAAGTGATCACCTTTATCCAACAATGAGGGAATACAAACAGTGTAGTGTGTACAGTATAAATCACTGAGCAGTAATAACAATACAGCAGCATAAAACAATGGAAATCACAGAAAGACAAATAAATACATACATACATGTAAAACAAGCAAGTTGGGCGATGCTAGGAATTTGTTTTAACACTCTGTTTTAAAACTCTTTAACATTGCAAGATATTCCACATTGTTGTGGATTCTTCCGACAACAATCCATTGATCGCGACGAAACGAATCAGGCATATTTAGAGGACCAATATTTCCTCTAAATAGTGGGTGCACTGTTGTGCATATCAAAGTAAAGTATTAGGCTTTGGCAGAGGTACATTCTACGCAGTGCATATACTAGATCATCACATGGATGCTCACCACTTATTATAATTCATCATAGTGCAGGTTATCTGGTCAGTTTTAGGTTCAGTGAAGCCAGATAACGAAAACATGTCCTGGCTTTGTTCCACTGATGAAATCACCAAACTGTCGTATTTGTACATCCAGTGATACACAGAGTGACAATCCATGTAAACAGTATTTTTTGCTACAGCTGCCTACCCATACAATGTAAGCGACTGTCTACCACGTTACAGGGGCACAGAAGAACACAAAATCTATCACCAGTTGCCATAGCAACTGTATTAAACGTCAGACGAAGCTGTGAGCACGTTCGTGTGGAGGGCGTGGCCACTGAGAGGGATCGTAGTTTCGTGAAGAGATGCACAATCTGCTCCACATCTGGAACCAGTGATCTGCTGAGGTCCACTCGCTGACGGAGACACTGAGGAGGAGGAGGAGGAGAAGAAACGAGACGAGGTTGCTTTCCTCTTTCACCAGGAGAGATCAACAGGGCGGCATCAGCAGCTCTCTGACGATGTGTATGTGTGTGTTGTGTGTGTGTGTGTTTTTCTTCTCTCTGCTCCTCCCGCGGCGTTGATGGGCTAAAAAACAACAGGCGGACCGAGCTCCCTCTCCTCTTCTCATGAAGGACTGCAGAGGTCCAAACGGTCAGCAGCGACATTAACAGAGTTGTGTGAACGCGTCGTGGTTCATCCTGGATACACAAGCTGCTGTGTGTCTGAGATGTTCAGGCACAGTCAGGAAAACAGAGAGACAGACAGACGCAGTTTGTGTCTGTGTAGAATTGATGGCGGGCATTTTAGATTTAGCATGCTTAAGTAAGACCTTCCATTATCACAGAATGTAATCTAATAACACAACGTCCAGGTGAGTTGTTGAACTGGAGGTCTTCTTGGATATTTTTTATATTTAAAAAACTTTAGCATAGCATTAAGCTACACATGAAATAGATGCTATTCCTTACTAGCTTAGTGTCGCTAAAGGTTTCACTAAATTCTGCATTTCACATTGTGTCAGACTAATAACTGCTGAAGGTGATTCATTTAGTTTCAACGTGTATGTTTATGGAATTATCAATCGATTTCCACCAAGAGACTCGAGACGCAAAACAAACTGATTGCAGCCTAGTATTGTTGTAAGCTTCATTTATGACATTGAATTAATGTGAAACAGTAGCTTAATCAGAACACATGTATTAATTATGAAAAGCTCCTGGGGCCAATGACCTGTGATATTCTCTGAACTTTAGTAAAAGAGTGCCACAGGGAAATAATGTGGCACAGACAAAATGAACAGCCAGCAGCTGATACAACATCAAATTCAACAATCGTTTAGAATATTGGTATATAATCATTCCAAAAAGTGCCAGACATTGCACTGTTTACTTTGACCTCAGACGCTTTAATTTTAATCCTACATTAAAACTAATGTCACACAATGACAGATAGTTCAAACTAACCAATAGGTCCCTCTTTGGCTATTACCACAGACTTGCTCCTGTCTTTTCATGCTTCCTGTTGATGACTATGGCGAAAAATTCAAACTGCAAATGGATGAGGAGGAGTCACCTACCAGCAGCTATGTGTGAATCCCGGAAACCAAAACTGACGGACAATATTAGGACTGGACGCATGTGAGATCGGGGATGAGTTTTGTTGTGTTGTTTTTGCACATTATCGATGGATTCGACTGTTAGCACGGCCCTGTGGGGCAGCAACTACACAGCTGAAGACTCCAGGCTAAGCTTCACCGACCAGCTGGTGACTCCCTCACCTGTTGTGCCGAGGTAATTTACTCACTCCATCCACTCATCCAGCTGTCTGAGAAATTCAAGTTACATTTGTGTGAGTAGAGAGAAGCAAGATGTTATATTGCAACAAAGGGGCACCTGCTAACTGGCACCTCTGCTATCCACACCTTTTCCTGGAGCTGACCAAAAACATTTTCAATCATATCGCCACACTAAGCTCATATCAGCTAAGATACAATTAGCAGGAGAATAAGGGTGGTGGGGTAATGAAGCTTGTATACATTTTATGTATGTACAAACCATCTTTTCCAGTTTTCAATCATCACACATTTAATTTCAGATGTGACACCAAGGTACAAGTACATGGTTTGCAAGAGTCAAGTTTCTCTGATCACATTTATTCTTTTCGTAGTCCCTCTTAAAAATGCTTGTACGCTGGCCTCATTTCTGCTTTGTTTAGTGATTCAAACAGGTAGGTGGTAGTTGACCTATAAACCTATTTTGTAGGCAGTATTAAGAACCGGGACACCATCTTGCTACAGGGATAGATAGCTTCTGGTCTACACTGACTTCACAGTTCAGTCCGAACCACAATAAAGGTGCCTCAGACAACAGTGCGGACAAACGCACCAACATTTGGTCTGACCAAAAAAGATGGTCTTGGTCCAAGTGAAAAGCACAGTTAACATAGTTTGCTATGTGGTTTTACTTTCGGACCATTTGAAGGAAGATGAGACAGCATTAAACAATAGAAGAAGAAAAGGAAGAGGAAAGATTTCTTGTAGTCTTTACCTCCAACCAAATAATGTTTCAGTGATGATAAAGTTAATTTTGGCATTAGTGTTAGGGATTATAAAATAGATTTTTATTCAAAAGGGGAAACAACCTCTTTCATTGCACTTTATTGTTACAATAAACACATTAACAACACACGGTGAAACACAAAATAACCAGGTGTCAAACCTTGATACTGTTTTGATTGTGTCTGCAGAAGTTTGTGTAGAAACTGTCAGCTACCAAAAGCTTGCCACACACTTTGTCAGATGATTTATAATTTTTATGATATTTAATATATATTCATATTTATATATATTACTATTACATTTTTTGCCATCATTTCATAGTGTATTTAATTAGGCTATTGGTGCGCTGTACCTTAGAGATAGTCTGGTACTGCATTACACAAGTATTTGATAAGTTGTATCAACTTCCAGCCGATATGACAATGTTAAAGTTTTAGGGATTTACATGAGGCGCTGTTGGCAGTTGTGAAAACATATTTTCCCCCGACTTTGTTGATTGCAGAATGATTTCTCTTTCTTTTATGGTTCTTTAGGGTTGTTTCCATAGTGACCCGCCTAGTAACCGCCACCGCAGAGGCCACAGTGGGAACCACAGGAAACCTATCGGCCTTCAGAGACGAAAGAGGGAACAAGCTCAGTCAGACCAACCAGGCATCGACCCCGTCACTGCTGAGTACTGCAGAGGGCAACTCTTTCCTGCAGGGCATCACAGTGGCAGCACAGGCCCTGGTGCTCCTCTCCATCTTCCTTCTCTCTTGCCTTGGTAACTTTGCAGTCGTCATCGTTATCATCAAACACAGGCAACTTCGAACGGTGACCAATGCCTTCATCATGTCGCTGTCACTGTCCGACTTCCTCACAGCTGTTCTATGTCTGCCTTTCTCCTTCGTCATGCTCTTCAGTAAGGACGGCATCTGGATGTTCGGGGATCATTTCTGTGTGGCTAATGGCTTTTTCAATACCTGCTTTGGTATAATTTCCACCCTGACTATGACTTTGATCTCCTTTGACAGGTACTATGCCATAGTTAGACAGCCACAGGCTAAAATAGGGCGCCAGAAAGCAACTCAGTTGTTGATAGCTGTGTGGGTGACTGCTGTCGTTTTCTCTTTACCTTGGTATCTACTAGTTCGGACACCCATAGAAATCCATAAGAGAGGGTTCTACCATTGTATGTATGTGTTCCACTCTGGGACTTCACGCATGGGGACATCTTACAGCATCTGTCTGATCGTTATTTGTTATTTACTGCCTTTCTCCCTCATGTGTTTTTGTCATTATAACATCTGTAAGACAGTGCGGCTCTCAGAGATCCGAGTCAGGCCAGTGACCACATACGCTTACTTATTGCGATTTTACAGTGAAATGAGAACAGCCACCACAGTTCTCATTATGATTGTTTTCATAATTTTTTGTTGGGGGCCATATTGTTTAATGGGGTTGGTTACAGCGATGGGAGACTACAAATTCAACCCTGCAATGGACACAGTGGCCATCTGGTTCGCCTGGGCAAATGGAGCCATCAATCCTTTGATCTACGCCCTGAGGAACCCCAATATATCCATGTTACTTGGACGGAGCAGAGAGGAGGGTTATCGGACCAGAAATATTGCTACGTACCTTTCAAGCCAAACCCAGAACCGTGAGAGTCGGCTTAATCAAGCGGAGAGGATTAGGGACCGCTACGTAAGTCGCGTGGGGGTGAATAATAACAGTCGGATCTCCAGTTCAAGTCCTGGAAAAGGAGGAGAGGTGGCAATGTGGGCCTGTAAAAACCCTGCTGTGTTCTTCTGCAGGGACGGCCAGCCTGACACTGCAAGTCTACCCAACTCTGTTAGCACTCGTAAGATGAAGACAGCTGACACCAGCCTGTGAATTTCTGGAACACTTCTCAAACATCTTATAATGCTTTTTATCGTATCTGAATGTATTTATTATTATTATGGATACAGAGACTGCTGTCACCATTATCGAAAATACCTGATTTCTGTCTCGTCAGATCACAGTGTTAAAACCACCAGTGTTCTAAGAATCAACAGGATCATGAGTATAGTACTATTCATTTGAAGAACTATTCCAACAAGGGGACGACAAACATTTTGAGTCATGAATTTATTTCAAGCAGCTGTTTTCTGGGATCCGGTCATTGATTTAGTGCCAAACATCCCTGTTGAGAACCATGATATGTGTTGATACTTGCGCTGCAAAGATCGTCATGTCAGATATGTTGATGAAGCATGTGGAATTGGAATACTGATAAAGGGTATATAGTATTTTCTTCCTCCCATGCTTGACATGTATTTGTACTTTAGCCTACATGTCTTTGTCACACCAACAAAATTACATCATTAGCCATTTGTTTGAATGCATAAAATAACCTAAAGATAAACTTCCCGAACAATCAACCCCTTAATCTCTCAATCTTAACTGGCACCAGGAATTGGTCAGTGAAGTTCATCCACACAACCTCGCAGGAGAGGTGATTTCAAACCACTGCAGCTGGCAAGCTAACCGCTAAAACACTAAGCAGGGAACATCATTTCTGCTAGCTAGCTTATACAATAGACACATGTGTACCCTATGACTGGTGCCATAGTTGTCAACAGTTTATGTTTGTTAGAGCATGGTTATAAGTGGATGGTGCAACACAACTATTATCCTTTTCAGGTCACAGCTAAGAAGATGGTTTGCTAGTGGATCAAGTGAGGACTCCCAACAAGTGAGTTGCAAAGTTAACTGCGACTTTGTCCTAGTGGGCCAGTGGACTGATGAGACCTCGTGAGACTTTGATGCGTGTGTGTCCCAGGACCGGGCTCACAGGGTATTCAACCAACAGTACCTGTAGTATCATGCTGCAGGGATTGTTTAATTTGTCATCACTGGTCAATTTAACATATGCCCCTCCAAGCAAAAACCACATTAAGTTATGATTCTGCTTGTCATGGTCGTCAGTTTGGTCTTGAATTCCAAATTCTGTTGTTTTCTCTCTTGTTCAGCTCAGTAGTTCTGAGCTTTGTGAGAAGCTTTGTGAAACTAAAATGGCTCTGCCAAGGCCCAACAGATGCCTTATAAAACACATTTAATTTCACTACATCTTGATCTTTTCAAAAATCTCCTAAAATACCAGATTTTATATAATGAGATTCATGGATTATGCTATAAATCCTTTCTTGCAATGTTATAGAAACTGAAAGAAATTGTCCCATCTAGCCAACAAGTTTCATAGTTCAGTTGTTTTTGTTAAATCTTGCTTTTAACAAACCAGACAAATGGAAATGGGTGAAAACAAAACTTCCTTGGAGTTAATCATTTGAATGCCTTTACTTGCAGCAGAGTTATCTCTCATTAACTCATCATTCGTTTTATGGATATGTGATTATCTTTCAGTTTGAACCAGTGTTACAGCTGAGGTGAAACGGCTGATATGGTGTTCTGATTTGTTGGCAATGTAGGTCGAATTCCATACAATAAGTTTGATTAAAGAACATTGGATCTTCTAACAAAAAAAATTTGACCATGTTGTAACATTCAACAACTGCTGCACGATTTCAAAGCAGAAAAATATTTTTGCTGAAAGCATGAAATATCCTAAACAAAATGGGTTGAATCATACAAGAAAAACCTTTATTACAAACTGGGCTTTTTGGCCTGTCAGAGCAAGAGACGCTCTCTACTGTGTTGAACCAGCTCTGGAGAACAGACCTGTTGCACCTACTATCTTTATTTCATACGGGAAAATGTGCACTGGCTTGTTTGTATTTCTTTAATCCAATCACAAGATCGACCAAGTTCTGTCACAGGGAACCTTTTTTGATGGGGTATTTGTACTTGTGGAGGTGATCAATGCCTTGAAATGGGTAATGGGCCTGGCTAATGGCTAATGAACCAACACCACAAAAACAGTAAAAGACGCACATCAACTGTGTGATTCATCTTTTGCACTATGTTCAGCATGTAGGTTGGTAATTCAGAGGTGGTTGATGTTGTCGTCAGAGTTGGAAGTATCTCTCAGAGGCTACCAAACGAAGAGACATTTCTCTGTCATCATAAGAAGGGTTAGTCTGACCTCAGCAGTATAAAAGAAAAGGATTACAGAAAATACGTTGTTGTATTAAGCCAAGCTCTGAGAGTGTGCACTTTTTAGTGCTGATGTCGCCAAAGCTTCAACAGGGAATATGATTCAGGTGCCAAGCAGGAAAAGGTTATATGACATATGTGTAAATGCATCATCTTTTGTCAAAAATAAATGGTTACATTTTTCATCTTCAAATTCTACTTTTGTCCCATTTGTGAAAAATGAGTTTTTCATCCACCCACCCAGACCAACTCCTCTTCGTCATGGAAAAAGACACTTTATCTTACAAGTGCTCATTCTGTATATGGATTTATCAGGTCACATCCTGTCCTTCACCTAAAGGTCATCTACTCTTGAAGACTGTCGAGTGCTATTTATAGACTAGGAAAGGAGATCTGAGAGAGGACACAAAGTGTGACTAAACAGTATAAAGTAACAAACAGACAGATGAATCCTCCCGAGGTTAGCTGAGTAAACCCTCTTGATACAGTCAAAATCAAACAAAGTTTCATCTCATATTCTTGTTGAAATATACAACTTTTTTGTTAATAATTTTCATTCAAAGTTCCTTTCAGGTGAACAGTTTTCAGTTCATGTACTAAGTAAGAATGTGAACATAAAAAAAAAGGATGATGTGCGCTGAAGGATGATGTCACCGCAGTATGTGCGCCGCACAGTGATATGCGCTGCAGGATGATGTGCACCGCACGGTGATGTGGACCACATGGGGATGTGCGCAGCAGATGATGTGCGCCGCACCATGATGATGCGCCGCACCATGAGGTGCCCTGCAGGATGATGTGCGCCGCAGGATTATTTGCACCGGACAATGATGTGCGATGCAGGATGATGTGCGCTGCAGGATGATGAGCGCCGCAGGATGATGTGCACCGCACGGTGATGTGCGCAGGACAATGATGTGCGCTGCAGGATGATGTTGTGCAATAGTAGGTAGATATGACGTTGGCTAAGAATTAATAATCATGAAATATGATTATTAAAATAATAAAGATTATTTATCAAAAATAATAAAAATGTTAAGTATCAATTTAAGAATAGTAAAATAATTAATTAGAAATGATACGTTACATTAAAAATAGTTAAATAATTAATGAAAACAATACAATTCTTAATTAAGAATGATACAATCTGTAGTTATAACTTTGCGTCGCAGGGCACCACCCTTTTCAGGGACCAACAAGTCAATCTTTAATTATCAGTCTCATTTGATAAAAGTAAATTAATAATCTCAAATAGTTAATATAAAAGATTATATAATAAAAGGCGTTTTAAGTTCGAGCATAGGCTATAGTAATCCAGCTGTATTCACATACAAATGCACAAATAAACACAAAATCCAGATACTTTAAGTATAAAAGGATTTATTAAAAAGGGGAAATAAAGTTAATGTTATTCAATGATTCTTCATTTAACAAACTCCAATATTTCAAAGATGACGACAGCAGCAGCACCTATCACAATTAGGAAAACACACATGTAACTCTGATAGTCTCTGTGTGTGATCGTGTGTGTGTATGTGTCTGCCTGTCTGTGTGTCTAGGTATGTGTGTGTCTGTCTGTGTAACAAAGAGAAAGGGGGGTGGCTATGGTATAATGAGGGAGTCACGTGGTGACGTCCTCTGGCCGAATTCAAGGGGACGTTTACACATAATTTCAAGATGGAGGTTACCTAAGTGAAACCACGTTGCGTACACAAAATGGCTGCCGTTCACGGTCTTTAAAACACAGGAATTTTCAGACAAAGAGATTTCTTATCTCCTGTTTCTGGCGCCGAAAGGCGGCGAGATGAATTCTTGCTCTTCAAGTCTAGATTTATCCAGGTAACATGAAATATGTGAAACGAGAGGTTGGGACGTGTGTAAAATCAGGTTTAAGAGTAAG
The DNA here is from genome assembly GCA_038501795.1 of Pseudopleuronectes americanus. Lineage (NCBI taxonomy): Eukaryota > Metazoa > Chordata > Actinopteri > Pleuronectiformes > Pleuronectidae > Pseudopleuronectes > Pseudopleuronectes americanus. The sequence continues at coordinate 2,338,909 of CM076726.1, forward strand.
GAGAGAGAGAGAGAGAGAGAGAGAGAGAGAGAGAGAGAGAGAGAGAGAGAGAGAGAGAGACACGGTTACAGAAACTTTACCACTCGGTGCCCAAATTGGAGTTGTGCACCGATCGTTTAATCGGTAAAGTCTTTGTGAACCCAGTCGGACATTCACAGTGCTGCCGGAGGCTCCTCGTCACGGCGCCTGGCACTTTAGAACGTCCAACACAGTAAACAATGAAACCGGAAATGACGTCTCGTCTCGCCGTGATTTACACGGCCTGGAATTAGACCCGTGGTCTTCAAACAATTATACACTCAAACAAAATGACACGCTAAGTATTTCAACTAAAACTCTGCCCAGACAATGATAACGCCTCCTACTGTGATCCTCGCGGTGATGCGTTCGACGTCGGGGTTCTTGCGGTCAGCGGATGCCCGGAATTAGATGAAGGAGTCGTGGCCTCTTAGGCGGGGTCCCGCTGGTTCTCGTGGTTACAACGGAGGGCAGCGCCGGGCCGAATGGAGGAGCGGATCCTTCTCGTGCTCTTTGAACGGAATGCACGTCGCTCGTATGACGGGATGGGCTTCGCCTTCTTCTGCAGGGATAACAGCTGTGGAGTGGTGGCTTGGCACGATGATGTTCTCCGCAGGATGATGTGCGCCGCAGGATGATGTGCGCCGCAGGATGATTGGCGCCGGACCATGATGTGCGCTGCACGCTAATGTGCGCCGCACCATGAGGTGCCCTGCAGGATGATATGCGCCAGACGATGATGTGCGCTGCAGGATGATGTGCGGAGCAAGATGATGTGCAGCCCACGGTGATGTGCGCCGCTGGATGATGTGCGCTGCAGGATGATGTTCTCCGCAGGATGATTTGCGCAGCACGCTAATGTGCGCCGCAGGATGATGTGCGCCGCCGCAGGATGATGTGCGCCGCCGCAGGATGATGTGCGCCGCCGCAGGATGATGTGCGCCGCCGCAGGATGATGTGCGCCGCAGGATGATGTGCGCCGCAGGATGATCTGCGCCGAAGGATGATGTGCGCTGCTGATGATGTGCCGTCCAAGTTTGATGAAACGCCATCAAAACAGGAGCTTCTGTATCTCAGACATTTTTGGTCCAATCGACTCCAAACTAGACATGTAAGACAAGAGTGGCAACCTAAAGACATCTACACCGAAATCGCGACTTAAAATTCTAGCACCCTCTGGTGGCAACAGGAAATTTCTTGTTGTTGGAACGTCTTACACTTGGATGTATTTCTCCTCATTCAAGATGCAGTACATGTCAAACTGTGTCAAATGGGTCTCAAGTAATTGATATTGTAGCCATAAGATAACTGTGACTTTTCATCATGCAAATTATTAATGGCGTGGCATCAAAGTTTTTCAGCTCGCCATGACATATGAAAACACTGTAACTTAAGTGTTCATGGGCCCAGCTCCCTCAAACTACTTGTGTAGTTTGAGGGAGCTGCCTGAAGATATACAGATGGTTTTAAGGAATGAGCGTGGCAAAATAACTGACTAGCGCTCCCTAAAGGGCAGCCCCGACAATATGATTGGTCTACAGCTACAAAAATCGATAGGGACATATGTCTTTGCATTACAAATAATTAAGTCTCTTGGATAGATCAGAATCAGGTTTATTGGCCAAGTAAGTTTGCACAAACAGGGAATTTGACTCGGTAAAGTGGCTCTCAGTTGCTTACACAAAATACACATCACAAGACCAACAAAACAAAACAAAACAATACAATACAAACAGTCCGAACAGTGCGACGATCTAAGAAAAGAAGTGCAGGTGTGCGTATTTCAATTATACAGTGAGGGTGAAATAGTAAACATTATTAAATATAATTATAATATATATTATATATAATATAATATAATTCTGGGAGTAACTGTACAGTGTTTATTATATAATAATAACAAATTGTAAAGGTAAAGGTCCAGAGTTATTGCACAGTGCCACAGAGGGTTGGCTGTTCAGGAGTGAGACTGCGAGGGGGAAGAAACTGTTTTTGTGTCTGGTGGTTTTTGTTAACAGAGCTCTGTAGCGCCTACCAGAGGGGAGAAGATTGAAAAGATGGTGTCCAGGGTGTGAGGGGTCTGCAGTGATCTTTCCTGCCCTTTTCCTGACTCTGGATGTGTACAGTTCCTGGATGGTGGGCAGGTTGGCACCGATAATCTTTCCTGCAGACCTGACTGTCCGTTGGAGTCTATTTTTATCCAACTCGGTGGCCGATCCAAACCAGACAGTTATTGATGAGCAGAGAACAGACTCGATGACTGCAGTGTAAAACAGGATCAGCAGCTCCGGAGGCAGGTTGTGCTTCCTAAGCTGGCGCAGGAAGTACAACCTCTGCTGGGCCTTCTTGAGGATTGTGTTGATGTTGGGTCCCCACCTCAGGTCCCGGGAGATTGTGGATCCCAGAAACCTGAACAATTCCACAGCCAACACAGTGCTGTTGTATATGGTGAGGGGGTGCAGTGCTGGGGGGCTCCTCCTGTAATCCACTGTCATCTCCACGGTTTTAAGCGTGTTCAGCTCTAGGTTGTTGCGACCGCACCACAGGACCAGCTGTTCGACCTCCCGCCTATATGCAGACTCATCATTATCCTGGATGAGGCCGATGACTGATGTGTCGTCTGCAAATTTGAGGATTTTAACAGATGGGTCTCCTGAGGTGCAGTCGTTTTTGTAGAGGGAGAAGAGCAGAGGGGAGAGTACGCATCCCTGAGGTGCACCAGTGCTGACTGACCGGGTGCTGGATGTTATTTCACCCAGCCTCACCTGCTGCTTCCTGTCTATCAGGAAGTGTGTGATCCACTGACGGGTGGAGGCAGGCACAGTGAGCTGGATGAGTTTGGTGAGGAGGACTTCTGGGATGATGGTGTTAAACGCCGAGCTGAAGTCCACAAACAGCATCCTTGCATAGGTCCCTGGGGAGTCGAGGTGTTGCAGGATGTGGTGCAGCCCCATGTTGACAGCATCATCCACCGACCTGTTAGCCCGGTAGGCAAACTGCAGGGGGTCCAGCAGGGGGCCTGTGATGTCCTTCAGATGGGTCAACACCAGTCTCTCGAAGGATTTCATGACCACAGACGTCAGGGCGACGGGCCTGTAGTCATTCAGTCCGGTGATGGAATGTTTCTTAGGGACCGGGAGGATGGTGGAGCGTTTGAAGCAGGAAGGGACTTCACACAGCTCCAGAGATCTGTTGAAGATCCGTGTGAAGATGGGAGCCAGCTGATCCGCGCAGGCTTTCAGACAGGAGGGTGACACACCGTCTGGGCCTGGTGCCTTCCTTGTCTTCTGTCTCTGAAAGAGCTGGCACACATCCTCTTCAAGGACCATCAGTGCTGGTGGGGAGTCAGGGGGGAGGGGGGAGGTGATAACAGGGGGTGCAGATGAATGTGTGAAGTCTGAGTTGGAGCGGGTGAGAGGTGTTAATGTGGGGTGATCAAACCTGCAGTAGAACACATTCAGATCCTCAGCCAGTTTAGGGTTCTCCATGGGGGCGGGGGGAGGTTTTCTTGTAGTTGGTGATGTCCTGCAGGCCTCTCCACACTGATGCAGGGTCGTTAGCTGAAAACTTGTTTTTCAGCTTTTCAGAGTAGTTCCTCTTTGCCACTCTTATCTCCTTAGTCAGTGTGTTTCTGGCCTGATTGTACAGGATCCTGTCCCCACTCCTGAAGGCCTCCTCTTTGGCTTGACGAAGCTGCTTGAGCTCTGCTGTGAACCAAGGTTTATTGTTATTAAAGACTCTGTACGTTTTGGTGGGTACGCACATGCCTTCACAAAAACTGATATATGATGTCACAGTGTCAGTGAGTTCGTCCAGGGATGAAGATGCAGCCTCAAAAACACTCCAGTCAGTGCAGTCAAAGCAGGCCTGTAGCTCCAGCTTTGACTCTTTGGTCCATTTCCTCACAGTTTTCACCACAGGCTTTGTAGATTTTAGTTTCTGCCTGTAGCTTGGGAGGAGATGAAGCAGGCAGTGATCAGAGAGTCCCAAAGCTGCACGGGGAACAGAGCGATATGCATTTTTTTGTATTGTGTAGCAATGGTCCAGTGTGTTTTTGTCTCTGGTGGGACACTTAATGTGCTGCCTGTATTTTGGAAGTTCACGGCTGAGGTTTGCCTGGTTGAAGTCCCCGAGGATAATCAGAAGAGAGTCCGGGTGTTTTCGCTCCGTGCTGGTTATCTGGTCAGCCAGGTGCCGCTGTGCCTCGCTCACGCAGGCTTGAGGTGGTATGTACACGCCGACCAGAATAAAGGAGGAAAACTCCCGCGGTGAATAAAATGGTTTGCAGTTTATGGAAATGGCTTCTAGCTGAGGAGTGCATATTTTCCATAGCACTGTGGCATCTGTACACCAACTTTCGTTGATGTAAAAGCAGATTCCTCCTCCCTTTGTTTTCCCCGTTAGTTCCGTAACGCGGTCCGCGCGGTGGAGTTGGAATCCCGGCAGATGAAGGATGCTGTCAGAGATGCACTCACCAAGCCAGGTTTCAGTGAAGCACAGCGCAGAAGATCCGGATAAATCCTTGTTTATCTTCTTGAGGAGCAGCAGTTCATCCATTTTGTTGGGCAGAGAGCGGACGTTTGCCAGGTGTAACGCCGGGAGCGGAGTTCGGAACCCCCGCTTACGCAGTCTAACCAGCGCTCCAGCGCGCTTCCCTCACCTGCGTCTCCTCCAAGCTCCACAGAGAGCTGCGGCTCCTCCGACCAAAATCTCAGAAAAAGTGTCTGGGTCTATAAAGTCCGGTGAAAGGGTTACAGGAATAGAACGTCGAGCATTCATAAGTTCTTCTCTAGAAAAAGTAATCATAGAGGGAGTGCTGGAGACCGTACAAATAAAAAAAACATGAAAAGAATGAGAGAGCGCAACACCGTGGCCGCCGTCCGCGGCGCCATCTTATCTTATCCTAGAACAAACAGGAAGCCCGCCATTCTGGATTTGGTTTTTCACCAAATACTTATTTTCCACCACCATTTGCAAATAAATTGTTAAAAAATCAGACAATGTGATTTTCTGGATTTGTTTTCCATATTTTGTCTCTCATAATTGAGGTTTACCTATGATGAAAATTACAGGCCTCTCTCATCTTTTTAAGTGGGAGAACTTGCACAATTGGTGGCTGAATAAATACTTTTTTGCCCCACTGTAAATTATATAATTGATTTAGCCCTTGCCTTATACAGTATGTCTATCATCTCTATACAGTTATACAAAATAAACAAATGTAAATTCAAGTAGACAGCAGATTTGTTTATTATTCTTGGCTATTACAGAGCAGATGAAGATTAACAGTATGTACAAACAACTATTTACAAAGCGGACATACAAATACAAAAGTTATAAGCAAAAGGTAAAGATAACAAATGTATTAAGGTTATAGGAAAAATAATCGTATTGTTGTTCATACACAATAGGCATATATACTCTAGAAATGTGCACTCGCAATACTTAGCCGTCCAAGGTGACAGATCCGCTCACACATGCGTAATCGGGCCTGCCTCTGAGTGGATTCGTGGGGACTTCTTAGAGCTTCGAATTAGAAATGTAATCTATCATCAAACATTAGTATTAAATAACATGAATAACATTCACGATCACTGAACGACACAACGCACGCAAGATGATTCAAATAGCAAGCTACACGTGGTTTACAGCATAGTTCATAGCAACCATCATAGCAACGTTAAAAACGGGACATTACTGCGTATTTTCTGGCGAGATCTGAAAAAATATTTGTGATAACTAATAAAATATAGATCATAAGCATAAACCGGGTGAAGATTGTGGAAGCAAAGAGCACATTTCTCGCTGGAAATGTGTTCAGAATGTATTTTAATGTACAAACTATATTATAAAATGACATTTTTATCTGAAAACAGATACATGTTTTTGTTTTAAGAAACGGGAACTTGAGAGTCACGTGGGCACAGCCCAATGCAAAACAATGGGCAGGCAAAAATGTATCTATCTCACAATTTGAGAGGCCAAATTGTGAAATGCCTGTGTTTTTCCAAGTAGACCAAAGTAGCTATTACACGTTTTCTGATGAGACTGGGTTGTTTGTTGACATCAAATAACCATGAGTTGAGTTGATACAAAGAACTCTGCCAGTGAGGTTTTACAATGTAAAGCAGCCAGAACACTGGAAAGAAGTTATCATGTTGACTCCGTTGAATTATTTTAAGGATGTCGAAAATTTCCTCCAGGCATTGCTGCTGTAGAGCTGCTGTTTTTGGTTGAGATCAGGAAACACACAACATGCTGGGGCTGAGTTGGTGCTCGGGCCTAGAAGGACTGGATCTGAGACATGTGGTGCAAATTGTGTCTCCATGAACACATCTATGTTGTAAAGATGAACACTGGATACCTGAAGGCAGGCTTCAATATCCAGTGGGTTTTCAGCCTGAGGATGTGAAATTGGGTAATGAGTTAATTCAATTTAATTTGTTTAGCACCAAAGCACTGACGACTGTAGAGAGAGAAAAAAACCTCTTTAATAGAACTAAGAAACCTCGAGAACCAGATTCAATGTGAACGGTGTCATGGCAATTTCTACAATCGCACTCTACAAACGAGGTACGAGACACAAATTCTCCTACAGTATTGTCGCACTTTAGTGCTCAGAGCAAAGTGCATAAGACAAAGGTAAGTTTGTCATATGCACATAGATGGGAAACAGTTCTTTGTCTTTATACATTGGCTAAGCCCTCCCACTCTGGTTGGGGTTGTTACAAAGTCAAAGGTTGGGATCTTCTGATGAAATCTAAAAGACAATGCTTTAGTTAAGCAATCAGGCCAAGATTAATTCAGTAGCACAGGATACAGCATGATCATGGATTTACATTGTATGAGATGCAATCATGATCAATGAAAGGGGAAATAAACATGATCATATTGTGGTCAAGTGTTACAATTCCCTTACAGCAGCCAAAGAGAAGAGGAGAGGGAGAGAAGGAGAGAGAGAGAGAGAGAGACCAGGAACCATTATCAGACCGGTTTTTCATAATGAAAATAATGCATAGATGATAGCAGTATAATAATAATAATAATCATTTATTTATTTTTCTTCTCTTTTCATCTTTATTTTCATCTGATCTACATATTGGATGGAATAAGGGCAGATCACAACATTAATAGATACAAATTTCAAACATCCTTGTCACAGAGGTATCATTGGATCCACAGTGTGACCAAGACAAACAGACATTCATTCACTCACCACATGCACAGGGGCGGAGGCAGAGACCAGTCTTGGTCAGATACGATCAGAACTCTCTTCATAGTGTGATGCTTCCACAGGGAAATGAGAAAAATGTTGTTTGCATATTTGCCTTTTTGCATAAAGAATTCAACGGAACACTGCATATTTACAGTAGAAGAGAAAGTAATGGTTTTACATTTCCCTAGATCTACACTAGAACTAGTTATGATTGGTTGTAGTGGTGAACACTGGCACAGTCAAATTATACTATAGTATATACTTTACTATACATTCCTAATGTTTCACACCAAACTGAAACGTTAGGCACTAATATAAAGAGATAAAAAGAGATAAAAAGATAAAGTGGCTTCATTGTCAATTTCAGCATGTACAAGACATACAGGAAATCGATATGACGTTTCCCACTCTCCCACGGTGAAACATATAAAGTGCACAGGCACAACAGATAACACAAGACATTTCTATAATTAAGTAAACATACAGATATATTAAGTACAGCGGCATAAGGTTCTCTAAAAGTGTAAACGTAGTCATTTGTGATAAAAGTGCAAAAAGTACCAGACAGTTTGTTGCAGAAGTAAACATACAGATTTTTTAAGTACAGCAGCATAGGGTTTTATAAGATGTAAACATAGTCATTAATGTGATAAAAAGTGCAAAAAGTACAAGACAGTTTGTTGCAGAAGTAAGTATACAGATTTTTTGTGTAGCAGCATAAGGTTTTCTAAGGTGTAAAAGTAGTGAATTAAAGTGATAACAGTGCAGAAAGTACTAGAGACAGTTTTGTTGCGGCGTCCTGAGTGTATGGGGCTCCTGTCTGACTGGGGGATGTGGCTGGGGGGAGTGAGGGGAGAGAATTTAGCTTCCTAACAGCTTGGTGTATGAAGCTATTCCTGAGTCTGGTGGTCCGACAACGGAGGCTCCTGTACCTTCTTCCAGAGGGTAGGAGGCTGAACAGAATGTGTGCGGGGTGGCTGGTGTCACTCACAATCGAGGTGGCTTTCTGGGTGAGGTGGGTGGTGTAAGAGTCTTGCAGGGAAGGGAGTGAGACACCAATGATCTTACAAGCTGTGTTAACTCTGCTCCATGGTAATTATTAACAAATGCCTAATACTTTTCAATTCTGAAATACTAAAATAGCTCAGCCCATACCTTTCCACGAGCATCAGCTGTTGTGGAGAGTGTCAGGATTCCCGCAATGATGACAATGCCCGCCACTTACTCTGGTTCTGATTGGCTAAACCCTGACCCTCACTCTGACTGTCCTCATTCCTAAACACCAATACATAGCTCTGGCGCCAATAAGGATTACTAGCCAATCAGAGGGAGAGTAGGGCGGGTCATCATGCTTTGGGGCTCTTTTTCTGCAAGGGGACCAGGACGACTGTTCCGTGTAAAGGAAAGAATGAATGGGGCCATGTATCGTGAGATTTTGAGTGAAAACCTCCTTCCTTCAGCAAGTGCATTGAAGATGAAACGTGGCTTGGTCTTTCAGCATGACAATGATTCTAAACACACCTCCCGGGCAACGAAGGAGTGGCTTCGTAAGAAGAATTTCAAGGTCCTGGTGTGTCCTAGCCAGTCTCCAGATCTCAACCCCATAGAAAATCTGTGGAGGGAGTTGAAAGTCCGTGCTGCCCAGCGACAGCCCCAAAACATCACTGCTCTAGAGGAGATCTGCATGGAGGAATGCGCCAAAATATTAGCAACAGTGTGTGAAAAGCTTGTGAAGACTTACAGAAAACGTTCGACCTCTGTTATTGCCAACAAAGGGTATAAAACAAAGTATTGAGATGAACTTTTGTTTTTCACCAAATACTTATTTTCCACCACCATTTGCAAATAAATTGTTAAAAAATCAGACAATGTGATTTTCTGGATTTTTTTTCCATATTTTGTCTCTCATAATTGAGGTTTACCTATGATGAAAATTACAGGCCTCTCTCATCTTTTTAAGTGGGAGAACTTGCACAATTGGTGGCTGAATAAATACTTTTTTGCCCCACTGTAAATTATATAATTGATTTAGCCCTTGCCTTATACAGTATGTCTATCATCTCTATACAGTTATACAAAATAAACAAATGTAAATTCAAGTAGACAGCAGATTTGTTTATTATTCTTGGCTATTACAGAGCAGATGAAGATTAACAGTATGTACAAACAACTATTTACAAAGCGGACATACAAATACAAAAGTTATAAGCAAAAGGTAAAGATAACAAATGTATTAAGGTTATAGGAAAAATAATCGTATTGTTGTTCATACACAATAGGCATATATACTCTAGAAATGTGCACTCGCAATACTTAGCCGTCCAAGGTGACAGATCCGCTCACACATGCGTAATCGGGCCTGCCTCTGAGTGGATTCGTGGGGACTTCTTAGAGCTTCGAATTAGAAATGTAATCTATCATCAAACATTAGTATTAAATAACATGAATAACATTCACGATCACTGAACGACACAACGCACGCAAGATGATTCAAATAGCAAGCTACACGTGGTTTACAGCATAGTTCATAGCAACCATCATAGCAACGTTAAAAACGGGACATTACTGCGTATTTTCTGGCGAGATCTGAAAAATATTTGTGATAACTAATAAAATATAGATCATAAGCATAAACCGGGTGAAGATTGTGGAAGCAAAGAGCACATTTCTCGCTGGAAATGTGTTCAGAATGTTTTTTAATGTACAAACTATATTATAAAATGACATTTTTATCTGAAAACAGATACATGTTTTTGTTTTAAGAAACGGGAACTTGAGAGTCACGTGGGCACAGCCCAATGCAAAACAATGGGCAGGCAAAAATGTATCTATCTCACAATTTGAGAGGCCAAATTGTGAAATGCCTGTGTTTTTCCAAGTAGACCAAAGTAGCTATTACACGTTTTCTGATGAGACTGGGTTGTTTGTTGACATCAAATAACCATGAGTTGAGTTGATACAAAGAACTCTGCCAGCGAGGTTTTACAATGTAAAGCAGCCAGAACACTGGAAAGAAGAGTTATCATGTTGACTCCGTTGAATTATTTTAAGGATGTCGAAAATTTCCTCCAGGCATTGCTGCTGTAGAGCTGCTGTTTTTGGTTGAGATCAGGAAACACACAACATGCTGGGGCTGAGTTGGTGCTCGGGCCTAGAAGGACTGGATCTGAGACATGTGGTGCAAATTGTGTCTCCATGAACACATCTATGTTGTAAAGATGAACACTGGATACCTGAAGGCAGGCTTCAATATCCAGTGGGTTTTCAGCCTGAGGATGTGAAATTGGGTAATGAGTTAATTCAATTTAATTTGTTTAGCACCAAAGCACTGACGACTGTAGAGAGAGAAAAAAACCTCTTTAATAGAACTAAGAAACCTCGAGAACCAGATTCAATGTGAACGGTGTCATGGCAATTTCTACAATCGCACTCTACAAACGAGGAACGAGACACAAATTCTCCTACAGTATTGTCGCACTTTAGTGCTCAGAGCAAAGTGCATAAGACAAAGGTAAGTTTGTCATATGCACATAGATGGGAAACAGTTCTTTGTCTTTATACATTGGCTAAGCCCTCCCACTCTGGTTGGGGTTGTTACAAAGTCAAAGGTTGGGATCTTCTGATGAAATCTAAAAGACAATGCCTTAGTTAAGCAATCAGGCCAAGATTAATTCAGTAGCACAGGATACAGCATGATCATGGATTTACATTGTATGAGATGCAATCATGATCAATCAAAGGGGAAATAAACATGATCATATTGTGGTCAAGTGTTACAATTCCCTTACAGCGGCCAAAGAGAAGAGGAGAGGGAGAGAAGGAGAGAGAGAGAGAGAGAGACCAGGAACCATTATCAGACCGGTTTTTCATAATGAAAATAATGCATAGATGATAGCAGTATAATAATAATAATAATCATCATTTATTTTTCTTCTCTTTTCTTCTTTATTTTCATCTGATCTACATATTGGATGGAATAAGGGCAGATCACAACATTAATAGATACAAATTTCAAACATCCTTGTCACAGAGGTATCATTGGATCCACAGTGTGACCAAGACAAACAGACATTCATTCACTCACCACATGCACAGGGGCGGAGGCAGAGACCAGTCTTGGTCAGATACGATCAGAACTCTCTTCATAGTGTGATGCTTCCACAGGGAAATGAGAAAAATGTTGTTTGCATATTTGCCTTTTTGCATAAAGAATTCAACGGAACACTGCATATTTACAGTAGAAGAGAAAGTAATGGTTTTACATTTCCCTAGATCTACACTAGTACTAGTTAAGTTAGGTGTTAGTGGGGAACACTGGCACAGACAGTCCACGGAGCAGCATCAGGATGGAAGGGATCTTCATTGGTGTCTTGTGTCTCTCAGGTCAGTGAATTTCACTGTTTGTATGATGGTTAACATGAAATCTGAATATAGAGATTCATTTGAGTCCTCATACATAACACAAATAATTGTTTTCATCCTCAGGGTGCCTCACCTTCTCCACATGCCTCCTCCATCAGTACCACTTTGTGTCTGAAGCAATGAATTGGACTGAAGCTCAGAGCTACTGCAGAGCGACGTACACAGACCTGGCCACTATTGAAAACAGTGAAGAAATGAAGAAACTTACGGACACAGTTTCCTGCGCTGGTGACTGCTCTAAGGTTTGGATTGGCCTTTACAGTCATATTGACTGGAAGTGGTCAGATGGGTACAACCAGAGTGGAGCTGAATATAGGAACTGGGCTGATGGTTTCCCAAACAATTTAGCAGCCAAAGAACTCTGTGTGATGTACTATTTTAGTTGGTATGATAAATTCTGCCATCACCTGAAACCATTTATCTGCTACAGAGGTAATGATGTGCTTTATATTGATCTTTACTTTACAACATAATGTATCAGATATAATTTTGAAAACCATTGTGTTATCTCAACTATCCCTCTTTTGTTCTTAAACTTAACTGCAGGAGCATTAGAGGATTCTGACTTTGTGTTAGTGAATATAGCAAAGAATTGGACTGAGGCTCAGAGGCACTGCAGAGAAAACTACACAGATCTGGCCACTGTGAGGAACGACGCTGACAACAACAAGATAAACAACTTGATCATACCTTTGTATTCATGGATGGGTTTGCACAGAGATCCTCAGATTTACTGGTCCGATGGGAGTGACTACTCATTCAGCTCCTGGTCTTGGGCTTACAACCCACTTGGCTCGATGAAAGTCGCATGTGGTGTTGCAGATTTGGAGAACAGAGGAAAATGGAGGTTATTTTCCTGTGAAGAAAGAAAACCCTTTGTCTGCTACAGCGTCCCAAGTGAGAATCTTTTTTGTATTGTTGTGCAGCTTATTTTAAATTTGTGAGTTTTCTGACACGCCTGACCAAACTGCCTTGTGGGCAATATGCCGCCCAGAGACCAGAGGTTCCTCACTCTGTGTTTTAAATCAAAGATCTGATTATCTCTATCTCCACAGGAATAACTGTAGGTTTCACAAAACTATACCAACATTCAATGTGTGTTTTGTTTCTCTCCTCGTTTTTTGTCTAAGCAGCAGTGAAGACGTTGGTGAAGGTGAGGGTGGAGCTACAGGGCTCCTCTGGGGACCTGAATGACCGTACGGTGAAGGAACAGATTCTGAAGCAGGCAAGTCTCCAAAATCCAACCTGAAACATGAACTCATTCATAGACCCTGGACAGATGTATTACAGAGTTTGACATCATCAAATAACTATGAAGGAGACGAGTGAATGTAAATAAAACTGCAGCCACAGATGATCCTCAATGCAAAGCAGCCACAACAATGGAAAGAAGAGTTATACTCTAATTATGCTTTAATTATTTTGACAGATTATTCTTCCAGGTACTGCCAATGTAGATCTGCAGGAAACATGAATCCTGATTTTTGCATGATTGCTATGTGACGATAACAAAATACAAACTTCCAGCAGACAAATATCTTGGTAGCTGAGTAGTTACAGCTCCTGCCACGATATCATCTTTTCCATAAACACCCAAAATGCCTCAAAAGAAAAAGAAAGTGTCCAGATTATTCAGACAAACAACAATTAAATTATTATTATTATTATTATTATTATTATTATTATTATTATTATTATTATTATTATTATTATTATTATTATATGAATTAATAGTCCTGTCATTAATAACATCTTTCCACGTACTATTATCACTCTTGTTAGTCTCTCTCTATTTTCTCTCTCCCTCTCCTCCTGTCTCTCTCTTCTCTTCCCTCTTTTACACCCCCCTCTCCTTCTTGCCCACATTGAGTCTAGTTGTAGAGGTTTCTTCCAGTTGATGAGGTAGTTTTTCTCTCCACAGTCTCCAAAGTGCTGCTCGTTGTGAGAACTGTTGGGTTTCTCTTTACATTTTAAACTCTTGACCCTTTATGTAAAGTGCCTTGAGATGATATATTATGATATAAATGGTATATAAATAGAATTAAATTGACTCAAAACACATAACTCTTTGTCTTAGAGAGCAAAATAATTTGTTAAAAGTATTTCAAATAGTCTCCATTTTTGTTTTTCAGCTCCAGAAAAGATTGGAGGATAACGGACTGAATGGAGTCACCTTGAAGTGGAAAGAACAGCCTGATGGGAACGTTTTCCACAAGGAGGAAAAAGGTTCAGACACTGAGCTTTAAAAAGTTGACTTTAACTTTTATTGCATGCGCTAATGTTTCATGTCTGCACGTACACGCACCACTATGACTGTACGCAGTTAAACCATGCCAATGAATGCTGTTGTAGAAAAACTAGCCTTTGTGTGCTTATATGCTTAAACTGTGCGTCTCTGTATAAAGAGCATCACAAACCTTATGCTGCCCGGAAAGAATGTCTAATTAACAACAGACACAGGGAGAGTCTCAATCGGAAGGAAAATGTAATTAGTTTCTAGGAAGGTTAATAATTTTACAGCAGATTATGTCTTATAATAAGGGAATACCCCCAGCACTGCAGCTCAAGCCCATGCAAAACAGATATCTGGTTGCAACTGTATGCTTTCATCAGACAGCACCTCCAGCATTAATAAATGTATTAATGTATGTGCCCTTAACCTATATATAGTATGTGGAAATGTAATCATTAAAAAAAATGCAGATAGACATCACCCGAATCTAATGGAGTCTGGAGACAGAACTTTCTAAATCGAGTAAGGCCTGAAACAGAAGCCTCCAAAAGTCCAAGATTTATCATTTCGGAGTTTCAAAGTTAGACCAACAACCACAACTTTAATACACCATTAGAATCGACCCCTGATGTAACTGTAGGGGGACACATATTCACCTTGGCAAAGTATGACACCATTAGGTTCGGGTCGAATCAGAAGTTTTGAAATAATCAGGAGATGGAGAGATTCACCTCCTGATTGGTTGAATGTGCAACAGCAGAGACAAGGATGAGCATATAAGCAGAGGGTTTGAAGCTCAGACTTCAATCAGTTGGGTTCCGGAGCCAGCTCGGCTTTACAACTTGTAAAAGAATAAACACTATACTGCATTGAACTCTGACCATCTCCAGTGAATTATTTTGCACAACTGTATCCTGTAGAAGAGTCTGACCCTCTTAATTAAAACTGTTTATTACACTTTATAAACAAATCTTTTGTTTTCTCACTGACAGGTTTGCAAAGGGGCAACAAATAACCACAGGTTTTTAAAATCATCTCATCATCTCATTTTCGTCCGCTTATCCGGGGTCGGGTCGCGGGGGGAGCAGCTCAAGCAGGGGGCCCCAGACTTCCCTTTCCCGGGCCACATTGACCAACTCTGACGGGGGGATCCCGAGGCGTTCCCAGGCCAGTGTTGAGATATAATCTCTCCACCTAGTCCTGGGTCTTCCCCGAGGTCTCCTCCCCACTGGACGTGCCTGAAACACCTCCCAAGGAAGGCGCCCAGTGGGCATCCTTACCAGATGCCCGAACCACCTCAGCTGACTCCTTTCTAAGTAAAGGAGCAGCGGCTCTAATCCGAGTTCCTCACGGATGGCTGAGCTTCTCACCCTATCCCTAAGGGAGACGCCAGCCACCCTTCTGAGAAAACTCATCTCGGCCGCTTGTACCCGCGATCTCGTCCTTTCGGTCATCACCCAGCCCTCATGACCATAGGTGAGGATAGGAACGAAGATCGACCGGTAGATCGAGAGCTTTGCCTTGCGGCTCAGCTCTCTTTTCGTTACAACGGTGCGGTAAAGCGAATGCAATACCGCCCCCGCTGCTCCGATTCTCCGGCCAATCTCACGCTCCATAGTACCCTCACTCGCGAACAAGACCCCGAGGTACTTGAACTCCTTCACTTGGGCTAAGGACTCATTTCCTACCCGGAGTAAGCAATCCATCGGTTTCCTGCTAAGAGTCATGGCCTCAGATTTAGCGGTGCTGATCCTCATCCCAGCCGCTTCACACTCGGCCGCCAGCCGATCCAGTGAGCGCTGAAGGTCACAGGCCGATGATCCAATGAGGACCACATCATCTGCAAAAAGCAGTGACGAGATCCTCAGACCACCGAACTGCAACCCCTCCCCACCACGACTACGCCTCGATATCCTGTCCATGTATATCACAAACAGGATTGGTGACAAGGCGCAGCCCTGGCGGAGACCAGCACCCACTGAGAAAGAAACTGACTGGCTGCCGAGGACGCGAACACAGCTCTCGCTTTGGGAGTACAGGGATTGGATGGCCCTGAGGATAGACCCCCTTACCCCATACTCCCGCAGCACCTCCCACAGTTTCTCCCGGGGGACCCGGTCATACGCCTTCTCCAGATCCACAAAACACATGTAGACCGGATGGGCATACTCCCAGGCCCCCTCCAGGATCCTTGCGAGAGTGAAGAGCTGGTCCGTAGTTCCACGTCCGGGGCGAAAACCGCATTGTTCCTCTTCAATCTGAGGTTCGACGATCGGCCGAACCCTCCTTTCCAGCACCTTGGAGTAGACTTTACCAGGGAGGCTGAGAAGTGTGATACCCCGGTAATTGGTACACACTCTCTGGTCCCCCTTTTTGAACAGGGGAACCACCACCCCGGTTTGCCACTCCTTTGGCACTGTACCCGACTCCCACGCGATGTTGAATAGGCGTGTCAACCATGACAGCCCCTCAACACCCAGAGCCTTTAGCATTTCTGGCTGGATCTCATCAATCCCTGGGGCTTTGCCACTGCGGAGATGTTTGACTACCTCAGTGACCTCCACCAGGGAAATTGACGACGAAACACCATCAACCTCGAGCTCTGCCTCCAACATAGAGGGCGTGTTATTCGGATTCAGGAGTTCCTCAAAGTGTTCCTTCCAACGTCCGACGACCTCCTCAGTTGAGGTCAACAGAGTCCCATCCTTACTGTACACAGCTTGGATGGTTCCCCGTTTCCCCCTCCTGAGGTGCCGGATAGTCTTCCAGAAACACTTTGGTGCCGACCGAAAGTCCTTCTCCATGGCCTCTCCGAACTTCTCCCACACTCGCTGCTTAGCCTCCGACACGGCAGCAGCTGCAGCCCTTCGGGCCTGTCGGTACCCTGCAACCGAGTCAGGAGTCCTCCAGGATATCATATCCCGGAAGGCCTCCTTCTTCAATCGGACGGCTTCCCTGACCACCGGTGTCCACCACGGTGTCCGAGGGTTACCGCCCCTTGAGGAACCTAAGACCCTGAGGCCACAGCTAGCCACCGCAGCTTCAGCAATGGAGGCTTTGAACATCGCCCACTCCGGCTCAATGCCCCCAACCTCCACAGGAATGCCAGAAAAGCTCCGCCGGAGGTGTGAGTTGAAGATACCTAGGACGGGGGCCTCCTCCAGACGTTCCCAGTTCACCCGCACTACTCGTTTGGGCTTACCAGGTCTATCCGGAAATTTCCCCCATTCCCTGATCCAACTCACAACCAGATGGTGGTCGGTTGACAGTTCCGCCCCTCTCTTTACCCGAGTGTCCAAAACATGCGGCCTCAGATCAGATGACACGATCACAAAATCGATCATTGATCTTCGGCCTAGGGTACTCTGGTACCAGGTACACTTATGAGCACCCTTATGTTCGAACATGGTGTTTGTTATGGATAATCCATGACTAGCACAGAAGTCCAATAACAACCGACCGCTCGGGTTTAGATCAGGGAGGCCGTTCCTCCCCACCACGCCTCTCCAGGTGTCTCCATCGTTGCCCACGTGGGCGTTGAAGTCACCCAGCAGAACTACGGAGTCCCCTACTGGAGCCCCATACAGGACTCCATTCAGGGTCTCCAAGAAGGCCGAGTACTCTGAGCTGCCGTTTGGTGCATACGCACAAACAACAGTCAGAGTTTTCCCCCCTACAACCCTTAGGCGCAGGGAGGCGACCCTCTCGTCTACCGGGGTAAACTCCAACACCGCGGCGCTCAGCCGGGGATTTATGAGTATCCCCACACCCGCCCGGCGCCTCACGCCCTTGGCAACTCCGGAGAAGAATAGAGTCCAACCCTTATCCAGGAGTACGGTACCAGAGCTGAGACTGTGCGTGGAGGTAAGCCCCACCAGATCTAACTGATAGCGCTCCACCTCCCTCACAAGCTCCGGTTCCTTTCCCCACAGCGAGGTGACGTTCCACGTCCCCAGAGCCAGCTTCTGCCGCCCGGGTCTGGTCCGTCGAGACCCCTGACCTTCGCTGCCACCCATGTGGCTGCGCACCCGACCCCAACGGGTCTTCCCACAGGTGGTGGGCCCATGAGATGAAAAGAGGGGGGGTGCCACGTAGTTTGTTCGGGCTGTGCCCGACCGGGCTCCGTGGCAAACCCGGCCACCAGGCGCTCGCCATCGAGCCCTCCGTCTGGGCCTGGCTCCAGACGGGGGCCCCGGGCTTCCTCCGGGCCGGGTCACATCTCCTCTTTTAACGATATTCATTGAGGTTTTTTTTGAACCATTCTTAGTCTGGCCCCTCACCTGAGACCACTCTGCCATGAGAGACCCTACCAGGAGCACAAGG
The DNA here is from genome assembly GCA_038501795.1 of Pseudopleuronectes americanus. NCBI lineage: Eukaryota > Metazoa > Chordata > Actinopteri > Pleuronectiformes > Pleuronectidae > Pseudopleuronectes > Pseudopleuronectes americanus. The sequence goes on from CM076726.1 coordinate 2,357,121, forward strand.
CTCCAGACAACACAGCCCTCAGGTTCACAGGGACACGCAAACCTCTCCACCACGATAAGGTGACGGTTCCAGGAGAGGTAAAATGGTTCTGAATAATGTCTGAAGAATTAGACTCACATTCATCCCAGAAATCCAAGTAATTGACACTGATTAAATTCAATGCTTTAGGAGACAATCTCTTGCAGCTTTTGATTTGCCTCTACTGACCACTAGGGGTAAGATTATGAACTGCAGTTGCAATGCAGGCAGTTGCAGTCCCATTTACCCCAACAATCCTGCATGTACAATTTGTAATTTGATAACTTTATTAAACATGGCTTTTACATCTGACTATAGAGTGTAAACATTGTGCTGCCATGAATACAAGCAACTACAGATCTCACAGTTTACATTGTATGATATGGTTGTCAGTGTTACACTCGAGGTATGACTCTTAGTGAAGGGGTCCTGAACTTACAAATCTATGTTATTGTCTTATGATCATATTAGACTTTTTCTGCATGTGTGTGTGTTTCTTGGAGGAGTCCTCCTTCCTCTTCCTGCTGCCGTGGCTGATCTGCTGCAGCCTGTATATTTTCCGAGCCTGGGCTCTTTCCTTCTCCAGGACCTCTGTGTCATCAAGAATCTCCAGATCAGGGATCTGACTGATGACGTTCTGTCTGAAGAGGAACAAGATGAAGACAAATGAGAAACAACATTAACAGGACATTGTATGCAGTTTGACCTTATGTATATAGAACTTTAATTAAGTTGATTTATTTTCTGGTAATTTTCAATTTGACTCCACTTCATATATCAGCAAATAATACAACTATATTTCAATAATGGAACTATTCCATTGATTTAATTGGAACAGGCAGGTAAGATTAGACCATGCATCCTGCAGCAGTAGCACTTGTGGGAGAAGCTTCATGTAAAATGGATTTGGAAGGGGCCACCAACAAGACTCAGTCGTGAAATAAACACCGTCCATGACTGCATTTAAAAGAGATATATGACAGTGTGGACTAGCATTGTGTTAAACAATATACAGTAGACAGAGCAGAGAATGAGCTGCATTTTAATACTTTAAGTAGATTTACTTAGGTTTACTGTCGCCATAGTGCTTACTCATTCTGGAAATTGTTGGGTTACTCTGTTATATTCAAGGTCTGGACCTTAATACGTAAAGTGCCCTGATATAATGTATGTTGCAATTTGGCGCTATACAAATCAAATAGAATAGAATTGAAAGAAGTACTGGACTGCATTAGATTGAAGAGATTCAGATTCAAGATACAAGAGTTTATTGTCATATGCACAACGATTACATTAAGCATTCGCTTGCCATGAAATGCTTGGGTCACAGGCTCTCTTATAGCAATGCTCAGAATATTACAAGCAGACAGAAACAAATCTAGTAAAATAAAATAAAATAGAATATACAAATTAAAAATAGAAATAAACACAGTGGGAGTCTCAGGAGTAAACAGTGTTGCAGCCAAATCCGATACAATTGAAATAGCTGGTGATCAACTTCAAACATAAAAAACAACAGAGATAAACTGAAAATGCCTCCATATTGCTCCTGTTATGTGAACTTCAGTGTTCTCTACAGCAGCAACACATCCAAGGCCAAGCTAAAATGTCAAGGCACACCTGTAATCTTACTTTATTAGTGTAAGACACATTTTTTTAAGGTTTCAAGGTCTTCAATATGTCCCACACTAATAATTCCAACCATCTGACAAATGCACAGTCAAAATTAACTTATTTCATAACTTTTTGTATCAGGGCTCAGATACTCAATCCTTAACATTGTTTGTAGTGGTTTGCCTAACTTTTTCTAAAGCATTCTCAAATTTCACGTAGGACTATCACAATAATCAATGTTTTGTGTGTGTTTCTGTCTGCTCGTCACATTTACAATATCTGTAAATACTAGGGTTGAGCCGATAACGCGGATGAAACGAGTATCCGGTATTGTTCTTTTACGAATACCAATCCGAGTAAAACGTGCCAATATCCATACTCGTGATGAATGAAAATTCTGATCATAAGAGTGATTTTATAAACTTCAGTAAATAAACTTCAGTGAATAAATGAACACAACACATGCAGTATTAAGAAGTATTATGTAAAATGCAGGTTTTCCTACTCAACATGCCGGGCATGGTGCACTCTGACTCAGCCAGTGGATGCTGAGAATGTCATAGATAACAACATTACAAGTAAGTATCCCTGTGGACAGAGTGGCTGTGACAATGACATGATTGTGTTGTGTGGTGCTGCTGGCGCAGCAGCAGTGAACTTTTTATGGGCTCTGTGTAGGGGAAGAGCTCTGTGTGGCTTGCCTATCAAGGAATGATGTGGACATAGCTATCCAATGAAGATGTTCATTCATCACGAGTATGGATATTGACACATTTTACTCGGATAGGTACTCCTGCCTGTAAAACTACACTTTCCGTACCGGAGGCTCGTTTCATCTGAGTATTCAGCTCGACCCTACCCCCGACTGCTCTACAGAAATCAAACATGAATCCAGTGGGACCACTGTGATGTGGTTGAACAGGAGATTGGCAGCAAGAATGTGCAAGTGACAAATCTAACAAAAAATGGTTGAATGAAGTCATGTGAACACAGAGCAGAATCTCAAGGTTAAACACTGACCCAAATCATTGTTAGAAAGATATTCAAGATAAAGCGCTTGGTGAGTATGCATAAGTAAACTGAACAATGGTTTGGTTTTTAGTAGTTTGTATTTTTGCTCAGAGCAAAAATAGGGAAGGAAAAAACAGGTCACGGGCCGAATTGGATTTTGATATTTAATTCATATTATTTGTTTGACCCGAATGATACACAGATTGAAACTTCATAATAAATGTTAGTTTTTTTTAAAGTTCTAAGTTATGAGCTGACTGCTCTCACCTTAAAGGCTGATATACCTACTGCAAATCAGATGTCAGCGGGCTTTTTTTTCCTCGATGCTTGTCTGCACTGTCTCACTTCCATTCTTCACTTGCTTATTTGAGTGCAGAGGTGCATTCACACAGTACAGGCAACATGTAGTGCACGCCAGTTAAACAGTTGAGGGTGAAACAATGGACTCTCACCAGTCGCCATCTTGGCTACGTATTATAAGTGAAGGAACCAACAACATATTATCAAATTTGTAAAAATGACAGCTAAGGAAGAAGCACACTTCATCAGCAGCGTATTTTCCATGTCACATGACAAATGGGGAAAACGCATGAAAGTCAACTGTTTGCTTTTATGTTGATCAAAGCAGAAGGCAGGTATGATGCCAGGCCACTATTGGGAAAAACTTTAGACTGTATACAAAGATGGAGGACATGACCTTTCCCCAAAAGTGAAGCCAAAGGTTCTCCATCATCACATGGTGGCTGGCTGAAGTATAGGTGATAAATCCTACCTCCTCCTTTTTAATAAATGGGAGAAAGACCAAAGTTAAAAGTAAAATTTCACGTTATATATTTTATTCAAAGATTGTCTATCTAATTTTATGTAGTTGTTAAGACACAGATGTATGTTAAAATGCACATTTTCCCTGTAACTTTCGTTGCCCTGTTACTTTTGATATAATTATTTATTTCATGCTATAAAAATGCCATGATTGACAGCACGGACTGACTAGTGATTGGTTGAATGGATGTATCGCTGGTACAGTGCTGATGTGGCTCCAGCACATCGGTAATGCATCAAATAGCAGCATTCGTATCAGGGATATTTAGCATAATGTCTGGATAATGGGAGAAATTGGAGTGTTGTCCATCTTTAGTGTCTATAAGAAAATGTTTACAATCATCATTACCGGTAAGTGCACTACGTGTTAGTGCACTGACCGGACTATGCCTTTTGGAATGTAGCATCTTTTTCTGACACATGCTGCCTTAAAATGGGGCCATGTTAACTGTGTACATGAGAACAATGATGGATGCCACAAATTTCTTAAGGCTTCAACCTAAAAAGTTGAGATTTGTTTGCTGATGCGTTCAAAAATAGCAGAGGCTTCAGAACTACTATTTTTGTTGAATGGAAATGGGAAAGGTCAACTGTCATTACGTCTTCGCATGTCCTGCATTAACTTGCGCAATTGTGTCTCCTAGACGTCCCAACAACATTAAACCTAGCGTCTGTGTTGCTGTTGGCTTGCAGCAGCGTTCACATACTGTCCTCGTCACAACCGCAAGCTCACAAGTTCCATTTGAAGGCAGAAACTATAAGGAAGAAGCATCAGAGGCCTGATGACGCTTTGTCCGCCCATCCCTGGCTTAGTCACTTACAATATGCTAATTACAGAGCATGGGCCATGTGAGAGCAACAATGCTAATTATGTAAGCAAAAGTTGGTAAAACTGGTTGTGAAGAGATGAGCAACAGTGAATGTGAAAATGTTTCTAATCTGCTGATCGACACCTGAAAAATCCGTTTTTTGATATGATGAGATGCTACAGATATCACCACACAGACTGTCCTCTCTCTCTCTCTTTCTCTCTCTTTCTCTCTCTCTTACACACACACACACACACTGTAGTGGGTGAGGTCGGGGCGTGACTGCCTCCACCAGGAATGCGGTCGTGTGTGTTTTGAACTCTCCACATACTGTATAGTCTCACTCAGGCTGATCTGTCAGTTTCCCTGTGCCCGACAGATACTGAGAAGAGGAATACAGAGGTAGAGAAGAGCCGGCCCTGTGTGGACATAGATGACGATTTTTGATTTTCTTGGACACCTGCACACTTCTGCCAAACTCCCAGGAAATCCCTCTTTGAATCAGCTCTTGGTGACACTTCTTTCTCTGGTGGATTTTGTATTTATCTAATTTCTATCTTGAAAAAACGTATTGTGGATTATAAAAACGCCTTCAGACATTGATTGGACTTTTTGAATTCAACTTTATCTCTGCTGAAAGTCCCACATACTCATTCAACTTCTTTAAAAAAAGGTTAGGGTAAGGATCTTCGCCTCGACATCATCTGCATTGTTGCGTTCTTTCTTTGTGTTGTTTGAAACACATCCAGAGATTGTCTTTACTGATAACCAGCTGTTACAATGTTGGAATGACATTCGGGTTCGAGCTGCACTGATGGCGGAGTGAATGATCTCTGCTACAGATATTCATGTGACACCTGACTGATGCTACACACCTTGCTGAAGCTGAGCATGCCGTCTCATTGGATCACATAGAAGAGGATATCAAAGGTAATTTTTATTTTTACAAGCATGATGTGGCATTAAGTACCCCTATACTATAAGTATGTTGCTGTACTCCATGAATGATTCAATTGTTCACTGTTTTAAGACATGTTCTACACCTGTTTTACACTGCTGTAACCCATATCCTCACTTTGGGAAGGATTCTCCAACAAGCGTAAATGTACCGTAATCCATTTATACGTTCCCCAGAATTTCAGTATATCAATAGCACTGTAGTAGGAATCTGAAACTATTGGGACCACACTCATTCAATATAAATTAACCTTAAAGTAGCGAACTGAGACGACAGAAACAGTTCCTGCTGTGTTACCTGGGAAGCTAATGGTTTTCTGGTCTCTGAAACCTGATTAATCCTCTGTGACAACTCTTTGGATTTCAAATGTAGACATGGAGACGTCTGTGGGCATGTTGGTGCAGTAGTCAACTCTGTCGCCTCACATGCACAGCAGGAACGTTATGGGTTTATGTGTTCTCATCGTTTTCCCCCCACAGTCGACAAGCAGGTTAACGGAAAACTCTTAATTGCCCATAGGTGTGTATGAGAGTGTGGATTGTTTGTTTCTGCATGTTGGCCTTGTGAAGGACACTTAACCTATCCAGGGTGTAATCCGCCTTCGCCCAAAGTCACCTGGGATTGGTTCTATCGCCTGGCAACCCTCAAATAATAAGTGGCTTTGACCTTCTGAATTAGGATTAACTGTTGGGAAACACCTAGAGTCTCCAATATATATAACATACCACAAAATGAAAGTGTTCAAGATTTATGCATTGAGAGAATGGAAATGGAACAATCTTGCTATTGTGTTCAAAAGTTTGTTTAGGTAAAGGGGAAAAATGCATTTAAAATAATTAAATTAAGGAGAAATTGAAATATGTCTTGAGACTAAATAATAATCTGATGGATATCTATTTAGCACATTTGGACCATTCATTTTTAGACTGGTTGGAACTTCTAAAGTGTGGTTACACTTCATGAAAGCCAAAGGTGACAAACTTCAGTGCTACAAGTGCAACAACTCTTTTGCATGTGAAGGAAGCACGAGCACATGTCATCTACATCCAGTTTAAGTCCTACACATACAGGTCAGGAAATGTTCTCCACTACTGCCCATAGTTCATGTGTCGTGGTCCCAGGTTTATAACGTATTCAGCAGCCTGGAGCCCACATATGGAGTTAACTAAACTAATTACATAAAATGGACATGGGTTAATGATTTACAGTTACTCATGCAGCTCATGCAATGGGTGTATACAAATATTTAGTCTGACATGTTCAGAAAATTATCTTAGTGGCTGTTCAGAAATAAAGAGCGTAATTTTCAGGTCACTAATAGAAGGGCTGGCTGTAATGAGTGGGGGGCTGCAGACCACAGTCAATACAATGTGAAAGAAAAAGTCCTGAATTCACTTAAAACAAACCTGATAAGAGAAGCGTTAGAGCACGAGGTCAATGACTGTATGTGAAAGCAATGCAAGGTTGTTGCATCCAAAGCAGAGCAGACAGGTGAGAGGAAAAGAACACTGGTTTCATCTGACTGAATTATGGAACACACAACATTTTGGTTGCATTTATCTCCAGTTATCACCAGTTTCCTTCATGGTATTCTGAGCTGCAGGGATAAAATGAGATTGAAAAAGCATAAATCTCCAGTAAATAAACTATCTCTGCATAATAACTCTGGAACAACTAAACACCAATCACCCAATTTATGTAATAATTACCCACACACCATTCAATTTTTGTCATGATCATAAATCAACATGTCAGTGCGACTGAGCTTTAGCATTTGTTGATTGTTGAGCTTTGGCAGCAAAAACCGTCTGACATTAATATACCTATTTTTAGTGTAAATTCTTCCTATCATAGTAAATCAGACATTATTTCTGATTGTGTAATAATATTGAATAAATATCAAACACTGTCACTGTAACACAATTTACCTATAGGTAAGATTCTCATATCATATTCAATGGTCTAATCGTGGATCTGATGATGTTGCTTGTAAGTAACAACTCTAGGATATATGGATAGACATAAAAAGGTAGGAAAACCCAGAGTAGTTAGTTTTGTACAGGTTATCCAAGATGATCAATGTTAGTGAAGCCAGATAACCTTATAGTAATGAATAAAATGACAGAGAGGAAGGGGAACACAGAGGTGGTGAAACCAATGAACCACAGGGGAAACCACAGACACACAGGAATGTGAAACCGTGGGATGAGTGACTAAAAAAAAACAGGAACAAATTCAACCTAGCAAACAGGGAAACATGACTGAGGGAGAGGAACGGTACATGACACAGTGCTTCCCATAGAGCTGTGGAACTGTTGTTCTGTTGCTGACACTGACCTTTGACCTCTGTGTGGAAGAGGGGCAAGAGAAAACACAGTGGCCCTGCAGGGATCCATACAGAATTGATTAAACCCGGCAAACTCTGAGCTGAGTGGTTGAGCTGGGAATCTGGATGAACAATAACTTTGTCATCAATCAATACTGAAAGGAACCCACACACAGCTGATCATTATTTGAGTCCTGCAGCAACCGCTGACACGCTGTTATGTAAAAAAAAACATTTAGGTGACTGAGGCAAGGACACTGCCTCAGTGTTTGTTCCAGGGATGTACATGTAAAAGCTAATTTCCCTGTCTAACAAATGGAGATTTGTAGAGACAGAAACTAGTCAACTTGTCTCAGAAAGATAACTCACAGAAAACAACTAAAACAGAAAACAATCTAGTTGCTATCCAAGCCAGTGTCACAATGTCATATTGATTTGTTGTGTTTGGCTGATATCAAAATACTAGTACTAGCAGCCTTCCCTCCTTGTTTGTCATCTGTGAGCTTCTGTAAAACCTGCTACTTCAGTTCCTGGCCAATGGGCCCGGAAACTCCTTGAATCAGGTGTTTAACATTTGTCTGCCAGTGAGTCAATCTGTCCGGCACTTTGGTTTTTGCCAAAAACTGTATTTGTTATTTGGATGTCATCCAGTACATAATGATTTATGTCCTCTCAATTCCAACATGGGAAGAGAAACAGAAGAAGTTTTGAGATTTTTATTGTAAACAAAACCAAAACAATTAAAGACAGCTGGTAGACTTACTGGACAGGGAACTGGGGCTGGGGTTCAAACAGCTGGGCAGGTATAGGTAGAACTGGTTTCCTTATAATCGACCAGCGGAGGCAGACGCGGAATCTTATTTGTGTTTTCATCACTGATCTTAATTGTTTACTCCGACACCAGTGAAAGGATAATTTTCCGATTACACTTTACCCTAAAACTGCCTTTTACTGTCCGACATGTTTTTTCTTCTGTTGTGTCTGCAAACAACACAGTCAACTTTAATTTTCCTTGACGCAGATATTTGTTTTTATTTTTCATCCTGAGCACCATGTCATTTCTTACTGTATGTCCCAGTTAATGATGTGTGAATGGACAGCTCAAATCGCCTTTACAGTCCCTTACACACAAATTGACTGGATGTTTCGATTTTTGCTGCTGTGCTGCTTTTACTAAGCCAACCATTAACTCTGAGGATTTCATCTTTCCTTGCAAGGCTCAGTTTTTACAATATATTCTGGAGCAATTATGGAAAACCTCCTTTTAATTAGGTAATTTCAACCAGTCTTTGTACAAACAGAATGATTGCTTTCTCATCTTGAGCACTTCTCATTGAGATAAACGTTGTCCCCCGAGTGTGGCTGTGACGCTCTGGATTATTCTTTCTGTTCATGTTTTTAAATCTTCAAATTCTCTCAGTGAGCCCCACAATACAAAGCTCCTTCCTCTTTGACCTTTAGAAACCAAGCAATGGATGGTTGTAGCTTTATCCAGAGTAAGGGATAAGGCTGTTGGTGGCATTTTCTGAATCATTCACGACAACGTTGATAACTAAGTTGTGTCAGAGCAAGGAGTTTCTAGAACCTTTGAGACCTGAGAAAGAATTTACACTGCTGATTTGACTCTTTGTTCTCAACAGAATACCTTTCCCTTTACCCCTCAAGTTCATTTGACAATGCAACTTTATTTGGGCTGAAGGTGCATGTACTACCAGAATACAAAAAAATACCAATGTCTACACACTACAGCAACAGACACGATGGAATCATCAGGTGGCTTAGGCTCATCAGGTATAGAGGGTTGTCAAATAACCAGAATGTCAATGGTTTCATCCATCAGCTCCTACAGTCTGCATTAGCCCCGGCAAAATACTTACACCCCAATTAACCCCTGTTGGCTGAGTCCACAGTGTATGAATGGATTGTAATGGGGAAAAAACACTGCGGTATGAATTTGTACATGAATGGGTGAATGTGACTTGTACTGTAAAGCAAAACGTTTTTTAACGTTTAGTCACAAGGTAAAACACTTTTCATTAAAACTGGGCGATAGCACTAAAGCGTAAGCACACTAGCAGACGTTGTGAATGAAATGCTAAATCCATTAAATAGGACAAAGTGAAAGAGTTTAGGTCAACAGAAATCAAAAGGACAGCACGGCACCAGACTCACACTGTAAAAAGAGTTGTTATATATGCGGTGCTAACCGTTTAGTGTAGTTAGATCTCCTGAGCCATCTCTTGTCTCAGAAGGGAAATAAACTTGTTTTTTAAGAATATTAAGGGTGTAATTATTGTAATAATACACTTGGATGGAACATTTGAACTAAAAGCTGTAAAGTTATGAAACATGTAACGAATGCAATATGTAAACACCTGTGTCTGAAATCTTAAGATTGGAAACTGTTTTTGTGACTGAATATTCTCCTCTTCAATATAACAAGTGTTATATTTTGCAGTATAGACAAAATATTCTGTGTTTGTTCTCCTCTTCAACAATTATTTGATATTATTTTTATAATAAATATTTTAAATATTATGGTAATACAACTATACAACTGTAGTATTAAAAAGATGATGTGGCAGTTGACCTTGCCACGAGGCTCTCACCACAGCAGCCAGAGACCAACCTTTCTATTCTTAACATTTTTATCGCTCAGAACACACGTGCACAAACACAAATATTCGTTACGGGCCCGACCACTATGCCATGGGCAGGGGCGGCGCGTCCCATTGGGCAAGTCGGGCAGTTGCCCAGGGCCTCGGTCACTGCATTTGGGAGACCCTGAGGTGAACTGTCCCCCGCGCCCCCTCCCCTTCTACCTTCTCACACAGCATCAAGCAGGGGCGCCTGCAGTTGCCAATTCCCTACACAGTGATATGATAGATAAAAGAAAACCGCTTCGCCGGCCAGATGTTTTTTTTTGGGTGTTTGGTTAGTGCAGAGGTTGGCAACCTGCGGCTCTTCAGCCCCTCTGCAGCGACTCCCTGTGCAGTGTTCTGCATGTTGCGCATATTTTTCGCGAACGGTGAACTGAACTAATCAGTTTTCATATGATGAACGTGAGTGAACGTTACGTTCACGTCAATTTTTTAAATCATCATCGTATCAGTCCGTCATGAAATACCAGGAGCGGGTAAACGTGTGGGTGCGCGCTCCCAGAGAGCGGACACACACGTACGCACCGTAGCCCCGCCCCCTGCCCCAGCTCACTCGCTCAGAGACAAAGTGAGATCAGAGCTCGTTCTAGTGCCGCTCAGTGACTGACGGCTGCTTCTTAACAGTGGAAACAGTGAAAACACAGAGTTTCTCAATAGTGTCCGACCCCCGCCTCGGTAAACCCCCCCCCCAAAATAAAATCTGGGAGGAAAATAGAATCACTGCCAACGAGGCAGGTGTACCTGTCTCGTTGCAGGTGTACCTGTATGCTTGATATGTGGCGAGGAATTAGCAAACAATAAGAAATGTAATGTTGAAAGATATTTCCAGAGCGAGCACACAGCAATCTTTTGAAATGTACCAAGCTGGAGCTGAGCAAAAAAAAGCATATTTTTGTATTTCATTTATTCCAAAGTAGGCCTACACATGTATTTTGTTCTCCTCTTCATAAGAGTTTGGTGTTTTCCTTTTTTGTAACAGGTAAAATAGCAGTTAAATGTCAACAGTTTTTTTATTTTTGTTCTATAATTTAATAAACGCAACAAACTAGTTTTTATATGTATTGTATAACTATATATATAACCTATTTTATAACCTGTGTTATCAAATATGTTTTGCGGCTCCAGACAGATTTAATTTGGGGGAAGAGGGGGAAAAATTGCTCTTTCGATAGTAAAGGTTGCCTACCCCTAACAAACACTAACTCTCTCACTCACCTGTCTCCCTTTTTCACACAAACACACACGTCTCCATTTCACACACACTTAGTTTCAGGCACGTGCACAGATAGACCCCTAGTGGTGCTCAAGCACTGGCCCTTTTGCCCTGGATGAGAAAAGTGCCCTTCTGCTGGAGGCCAATTTTTTCTTCATGCATCAATATTTAAGAATACAAATTACTCTCTCTCTCATCAATTCCCCCAAATGTCTGTGATATCTGAAGGGCATTTATTTGAGTTATTTTGAGAATTTCGCCCCGACATGCTCCGCGGCGCTCACAAGCCCCCGCCGCGCCCCTCCCTCCCTCCCCTTCCACTTGGTGCTCATGCAGCTGAGCGCCAAACGGCTGCAGCCTTCTGACCGCAGCATCAGACAAACAGGTAATGACGGTGTGTGTTGTTTGGTGATAAATTAACCACAACATTAGCGCGCTGAAAACATTACGTCGCAACTGGTCCGACGTTTCCTTAAAAAATAATCAAACAAAAAACTCACGAAATCCGTGATTTCAAAGCCTTGTCCAGCTGTTTACTGACGAGAGAGAGGGAGAGAGAGATACAGGCAGACAGACAGACAGACAGACAGGCAGAAAGACAGGCAGAAAGACAGACAGACAGACAGACAGAGCATTTAAAGGCAGTTTTACTGTTCTACAAATTAGACAAGTTCACTATTTTTGTTTCATTTAAAATCTTAATTATTGAAATGAAAGGTAGGTCTTAAGTTGAGCTAGATGACAGTTTGGTGAGAAATATTGTGGTATATTATTAGTGTAATGCTGCTTATGCTTCAACTCTGTCAGATGGCCTTGTTTTGTCTGTTATTCATTTATTTTTTCAATTTGATCATTTGAGTTAGTATGTTCACATAAACAAATATATAAGTTGAAAATATCCTACTGTGTTTTTAATTTATTTATTATTATTGTTTTTAATTTCATAAATAGTTTTGGCGATGGGTGCCCTTTTTTTGGTTTGAGCACCTGCCCCCCAAAATGTCTGTGCACGTGCCTGCTTAGTTTGTTTATCTCTCTCTCTCTCTCTCTTTCTCTCTCTCTCTCTCTCTCTCTCTCTCTCTCTCTCTCTCTCTCTCTCACACACACACACAGTCAAAATAGATGTTAAAGTCAGCCGTTTTGCTGTAAAGTTAATCATTATGAAGTAAATAATTGTTTAGTCGTTTCTATTCACAATAAATGTCAGTTTCACATAACATGGCTCATTAAGTGTGTGTGTGTCTGGGTGGGTTTGGGGTTGAGGGGATTGGTGCTTTGGTGGGTCTCCAACTAGCCAGAACCGCCCCTGGCCATGGGGCAAAAGTAAAAGTCAGGTCTTGGGTGGGAGAGTCTTTCCCTGGAAGGAAAAGTAGTTCAGTCTTGTCAAGGTTAATGTTCAGGTTGTGTGCAGACATCCACTGAGCGATGTCAGTCAGACAGGCAGAGATTCATGCTGTTACCTGTGTTTTAAGATTGGGGAAAAGAGACGATTAGTTGGGTGTCATCAGCGTAGCTGCTGTAGGAAAAGCCATGTGAGTGAATGACAGAGCCGATAGAGTTGGTGTACAAAGAGAAGATGAGGGGACAAGGGACAGAGCCTTGAGGGTCCCCAGTACTGAGAGGACCAGGTTCAGTCACCGATCCTCTCCAAGTTACCCGATAAGTGCGGTCATTGAGGTAGGAGAGCAGGGAGAGAGCAGAGCCTGAGACACCCAGGTCCTGAAATGAGGAAATAAGGATCTGCTGGCTCACTGTGTCAAATGCAGCAGAGAGTTCTAGAAGGATAAGGACAGAGGAGAGAGAGGCTGCTCTAGCAGTGTGAAGTTGCTCTGAAACAGCAAAGAGGGCAGTCTCAGTTGAGTGGCCTGCCTTGAAACCAGACTGGTGAGGCTGTTATGGTGAAGAACAGCCTCTCAAGTCTGGTAATCAGTCAGATAATCACTGCAAGAGGAGCCCAACCTCTACCAGATCCAACACATCTGTGTAACCTTGAAAACAAAAGGTTGTTTGTTCCTCGCTTAGGATACAACCCATAGCTGTGTACCAGTAGTGCAACAAACCAAATGATAAATCACATTCCTTATTGAATGAACATACACATGACGGTGTTGTCAGTGCACTGAGCCACACCTCGTGATTCACCTGAGCAGGAGTGGTTCCAGTTATGTCTTTTACATCACACCCAAACAAATTTGTATGTCTGACTGTGTTACTTTGTGCATATGCTTGTGATTGATCATGTCAGTGTTAGTACATAGGGGATCTTTGTGCAACCTTTGGAGACCTGGATAACTAACCACACATTTCACTGCTGTGATTATTCTTACCAGCGAATACTTCTGTTTAGGTCCCTGCTATAACCATGGCATCCCGGGTGAAGCAACCCCAGGAGCGCAGCTTGTCCTCTCTGTTTTCTTGCTGCTTCAAAGGAAGGGACCAACCAGAGATCACCTACTGCCATGATAACATTGTGGCTTCAATGGAGCCCACATTGCCCATGCCCCCTCCTCAGGAGCTGGACTCAATGTTCACCGAGCTGGTGGTGAGTACAATGCATTGTTCATATGCTCAACACTTGAGTATTTCTAAGTGCCTTCAAACATCCCTAAGTATTTAAGTGCTTTTCTTTCACATCGTCCCTCTGTATCCTCATTATCTCCTTCTGTCCCAGGATGAACTGGACCTTACAGGGGAGCACAGGGCTGCCATGTTTTCTTTACCAGCAGAGAAGAAATGGAACATCTACTGTAGCAAGAAACTGGTAAGAAACTATAAATACACCAGAAAACATATCTCTGCAACCTATAGCGTACAGTTCATGTATCATGACCTCATCCGCCTGTGTGTCTTTCTGTTTTTCAGGAGGCAGAGGAGAACAAAGGAGCAACCAACTGGCCAGAGTTTTATATTGACCAGCTAAGGTCCATGGCTGCCGTGAGTCACACAAGAAATTCTGTTTTCATCCTGCTATTACCAGTTCATTCACAGAAAAAAATCATTGACATATTTTGGCTCCATCTCCATTATTGCCCCTGAATGAATTATTGTGTTTGACTCCATATCCAGAGGAGGTCTCTACTGGCGCTGGAGGGTGAGGATGAGCAGGGAAGACTAAAGATCGTTGATGGTCTTAAAACAGCTCTGAGGACACAGCCAATGAGGTGCAGTTCCACCTCTAACACACATGTTTCTGTGACAAAGAATTACCTCCAACTTTCACTCTGAATGATCTCCCCCCAGGTTTGTGACACGATTCATTGACTTGGACGGCCTGTCGTGTATCCTGAATTTCCTCAAGTCAATGGACTATGAGACCACTGAGTCTCAAATCCACACCTCACTGATTGGCTGCATCAAAGCTCTGATGAACAATTCACAGGGTCGAGCTCATGTCCTGGGTCACTGCGAGAGTATTAATATCATCGCACAAAGTCTGGCCACTGAAAACATCAAAACCAAGGTACAAACAGTACATAGCTTACTCTGTGACTTTCTTTATTCTCAAAATCGTGAAGAAAATCTTTAGAAGCGGAGTGATTTGATGAATGTAATTTGGTTTGTGAATGCTGGTTTGAGATTAGGAACGTTTGTTTCCTAACATGTTAGTTTGTTAGCATCACTGGGTGGGCCCATCTGGTCAACATGTCTTGCAAGATAATCAATCAAACAAGTTCAAAGGGTCGCAAGGCAACTGCAACATGACCACAAAGTGGACAACCAGAACATGACATAAATGAACACAAAGAAACAAAAGCAGAGATGAAAAATTACTACAAGATAAACTAAACAACCACTAAGAGACACTAAATAACCACATGACATATACAAGAAAAAGAAATAGAAAAAAAACACGTTGAAATGTAAAAGGACTACGAGATCTGAAATGTGCACAAAGGGATAGCACTGACCTAGCGTGTTTGTGCATTGCAACTCATGTTGGTTTCATGATGGATTTTCTTTAAGGACAAACTTTACTCAGATCTGTGAAATCAAACTTTCCCTGTTAATAGTAAGTTTTTTTTTCCTCTTCTTCTTTTGTTACTGACCTTTCCTCTCTCTTCTTAGGTTGCAGTGTTAGAGATCCTCGGAGCTGTGTGCCTGGTGCCAGGAGGCCATAAGAAAGTGCTAGAAGCTATGTTGCACTACCAGAAATTTGCCTCAGAGAGAACACGTTTTCAGGTCTGATTTGTTTTTGTTTGCTATCTTTTCATTTTCTTTTCAAAATGCAGATGTGAAAGGACGAAATACAGTAGATTCATCAGTTTTCTTGCCATGACCACTCATAGCTTAACGGGCAGGGCAAGGATTTTCTTGAGGAGTCAAAATGCTGAATTGGGATTTTACAAAATAAAGTTAAATAATTAAAAAAAGCATTGATTCAAATGTTGAATTAATGTGATAAAATGTGTCGTACATTAGGTATCTTTCAGATATCCATTTGCTCTTTGTATTGCTTGTCTCTTTTTTATGTCTGTCCCATCATTTGGAATCATCCTCTTCGTGGTCGGACAGATGAACATGCTGACAGTGTGTGACACAAAGTGATTAGCTACAGCCAGACTAACAGAGAGAGAAGACAATGATTTTGAAGCTCACCTGGTGTCAAACATCCAAAAGACCAGCAGCACTTGGTCACTGTACCAACACAATGTATGAGTCTATAACCGGAGTGTTTTCTGTCCTGTGTGCAGAGCCTGCTGACAGACTTGGATAGATCCACGGGCCGCTACAGAGATGAAGTTAATCTGAAGACTGCCATTATGTCCTTCATCAATGCTGTGCTCAGTCAGGGAACAGGAGAGGTAATGAACAAACCGTCTCAGTCTCTTTGAAGGGGCAATCATATGCATACAGTGTTAAGTACCATCAGTTTGTTGTTTGACTGTATGTTGTTTATTTATATTTTTTCTTTTGGTGCCATTCCTTCGCTCCTGTGTTAATGTTGTTTTTTAAAAACACCAAAAATTTACTTTATAACTTCCCCACGAAGAATGTGGCTGCAAGCCCCAAGTCCACTTGTCTTAGTGAAAATGTAATTTTAGGGATTTCCCTGTTGGCAGATTTTTCTGTAGTTGTTGATGAATTTGCTGTACAAGTGATCGTGTGTGTGTGTGTGTGTGTGTGTGTGCATGTGCAATAACAAAGATGAATATGAATAATATATGTGTTAATGTTGTGTCGATGTGTGTGTTCAACAGACCAGTCTGGAGTTCCGTATCCATTTGCGCTACGAGTTTCTGATGTTGGGCATCCAGCCAATTATTGACAAACTACGTTCCCATGAAAACGCCACCTTAGACAGGTACCGTACATCCGGTGCACCTTAAGGTGCAAACATGGAACTTTATCATGGAACTAACAAATAGGCACCAGGCCAAATGAATTGATTTATACATAAACAGAGTTTAAATGTTCTTTCTGAGTTTAGTTTTCACAGCTTGTTGTTGTCTTCCAGACATCTGGACTTTTTTGAGATGTTGAGGAATGAAGATGAGCTTGTGATTTCCAAACGCTTCGATGCTGTAAGTCATTTAGAAAAACCTATACACTTTCCAAATGCTCTGACGCACACTTTTCTTTATGTCACATCCTTCAGATCCAGCTAAATTTCAAAATGTTATAGATGAACAGATTTAATATTTAATAAAAAAATTACATTTAATATTTGAAATGTTTTTTTTCATCATTCCAAGCAACTTTGTATTTGGTACACACAACAACTTTAGGGGATGATAGAAACCAAAGTCACCTAACAATAATAATAAATCATAATAATTAACAGTTATATAAGCTGCATGTTATTGGTGCAAGTTTAGGGAGCTGTGTTTTCCAGTCCTTAATAATCAAATCTGCTTGCTCCAGCACATCTTCAGCATGTCACATGAACATACAAATAAAATATGTACTGTGTTATAAAGCCAGTAATAAATGTCCTCTGCTACATTCCCTCAGGTCCATATAGAAACCAAAAGTGCAAGCCAGATGTTTGAGCTGATCAAGAAGAATCTGAACCACACTGAAGCTTACCCTCACCTCCTGTCAGCGCTGCAGCACTGTCTCATGATGCCATGTAAGACTCTCTGGCTGCCTGCACACCTACAGTTCACTGAATGATCCATGCTAGTAGAAGGTTCTCTCTTACTTGTCTCCTTTTCTGTCTGCAGATAAACAGAACACCACCACACTTCAGTACTGGGTGTTGTTGGACCGGATAGTTCAGCAGCTGGTTCTGCAGACGGACAAAGGTGAAAACCCTGACGTCGCTCCGCTGGAGGACTTCAATGTTAAAAATATTGTTCGCATGTAAGTGTGCAGGCATCCTAGCTCTGAGACATGAACATAGCCCATTAATGTTAAACAAAACATTTCCTGTAGAGGCGGCTCCCGACGTTGCTAAACACGATAAAATCAAACATTTTAATTTGCTATTTATCGTTGATACACAAATTCGATTTTGTTTCAAAAATACAACAAATCACAAATATTGGTTTAATCCTTATTTAACATATTAAATATTTGTATATATATATATATATATATATATATTCTTACTTCTTTTTCAACACCTATCATCAAAATGGGAAATTTGTGCCTGGTAGAAAAGACATGTAGCTCCATGATAATGAGTTTCCAGGGGAATAGTGGACAAACGTCCGTTTTTGTGTGCGTCTGTGTGTGCACACGTGTGTGGTGGTGGTGGTGGTGGTGAAAGGCGCAAACTAACTTCTCATTTGTGTTTGTATGTGTCTTTAGGCTCATCAAGGAGGGTGAGGTCAAACAGTGGAAAGAACAAGCTGATAAAATGAGAAAAGGTAAATATGTCCAACATGCACAGCATTAAAAGGAAAAAACTTGGTTGGTTGTACAGTTTTGCTTTTACTGACTCATCAGCTGATTATGCAGCAGCAAGATTTATATATAAATTTGTCTTCAACACTCAGAGCTTCATCTTAGTTACATGAATAAACAAATACAATCTATTTGAACTAATAATACACAACTCATTGTATAGTTCTTACACATCATTCAAACAGCTAATGAAATCAGAGTTAACAAAGCTACAGTCCAGCAGATGTTTATATTAGAGCTCCTTTGGTTTATAAACATACTCACAATCATTAGAGCTGGTTAACCTCTCTATTCATGAGTTGACAATCACAAACAATAATGCATGGTTGCTAGAAGGACACCATGGAGAAGCTGTTGCTTCCTAGAAAACATCATTGTGGGCCTGAAGTTTTTTTTCTACAGATCTAAAATGCTCCTCTGGATGGAGGTAATTTTCTTTTTGAAATGCAATTTTGAAATATTTGATGGAGTTAAAAGGGGGTTGCATACACATGTGAAAACAATCATTGATTTTAGAATATGAATAAGCAGTTCTGTGTGAAGAACGAACTACACTACACTAGTTGGATACCTCCGGGACCGAGCTGGTAACACAATGAATTTCCAAAATCACAATCAATGTCTTCCAGCCTTTGTATTTCCAGACCTATACCTCCAATAACTCAACCCCAATTGGTAGAGCGAGAGCTCCTGTGAGTTTCTAGCTGTCTCACCCACTTTTTCATCCAGACCAGCAGAACTTACAGCAGCGTTTTGACAAGAAAGAGAGGGAGTGTGAGGCCAAGAACAAGGAGAAAGAAGATATGATGGCGATGGTGAACAAGATGAAGGTCAAACTGGAGCAAGAGGGCAACGACCACAAGCAAGCGAAGCTGCAAGTGGCAGGACTGTCTGCTCGTCTCCAGCAGCTCAGCTCTGTATGTTCACCAACACAACAAGCTCGCTCGTCTGTCTGTTCAGAATTTGTTTTCATTGTTTGCTTTATTTTCTCTTGTTATCTTCTTAGAATTCCAGCATTCCAGGAGGACCTCCTGTGGCTTCTGGAGGTTTAGTCCCCGCTGGTGTTTCCCCGTCCATCCCCTCTCCTCCTCCTCCACCTCCTCCTCCTCCAGGTGGCCCACCATCTTTTGGAATGGGCTCAGGTGCTCCTCCTCCTCCTCCGCCTCCTCCTCTAGGAGCTCAACTAAACGCTGCCCCGAAGAAGAATATTCCCCAGCCATCCAACCCAATGAAATCATTCAACTGGAGCAAACTGCCTAAGGTATATTGGTGCTAATTACTATTACTATTGATACTGTCTTCATTAACTACAGCCAACTGCTGATGATCCACATTAATTAGTAATTACCATTTATGTATCAATTTCTTACCTAAAATAGATGACAGAGGTTGGGCATGTCAACTACTGACATCCTGACCCTCTGGACAGCGTAACAGAACTTGAGATGCATCAGCCTTTACAACAACAAATAATACCTATCTGACTTTTTCAGAGGTGAAGAGCTTGTTCAGCCATATACTCAATTTGAAAATGTGTCTCCTTTACATTGAGCAGGTTTTGATTTAAAGTTGTGGGTCTCCTTTGCAAAACTTGACAGGTGTTGATAAGTTATTGTCGAGCTTTATATTAACCCAATAACTGTATAAATCCTACACATGTTTATATATAAGAGTACTTTACTGATAGCTTATTATTTATTTATTTATTTAATTATTTATTTAGTCATTCATTGTCATTCATTCATACTGAGCAGGAGTGATCAGGTTTGCCATGTTAAGGTTTTGTTACTCATTTGTTACACACAATGAGAAGACAACTGTGTCCTTAACTTCCTTTAAGGTTCAGTGTGTAGGATTTAATGGTCTGCATTTATATAGCGCTTTTCTAGTCTTGATGACCGCTCAAAGCTCTTTACAGTACAGTTTTGCCAGTCACCTATTCAAACACAAATTCATACAGTGCATCTATGTGCAGAACTTTCTCTATACCATATCAATAACACGCTAGCGGCACACTAGTGAGGGCCAATATGTAGTTCAGTATCTTAAGGACATGTCAAAATGTATATCCCTCACCTTACTCTTCCTTACTCCCCTTTCAACTGTGTTAGAGAACCTAAGGTGGCGCTCAAGTTACATTTAACCGGGATCTTCCCTCTCTAAATTCAGACTTTAGTTTGTCTATTATGGGTTCGTGTAAAAACATAGTGGACTCAGTGGAAGTGGACCTGCTCTCTTCGTAGATATGAAGAGCTGATTGTAGGGTAACAAAAACACAGTTTCAAGTGATAACATAACACTTGTTATAAAACATTCTTATTCACACTGGACCTTTATTGTTGTGTTTATTTTCAATCTCCAACATCGCGACGAGTAATATGAGACATGTTCATTCTCCCTTAAATAATCTACAAGCTGATACTGACAGTAGCAATCAAGTTTCAATCAAGAAGCAGCCAAACGCTATTTTTTTTCTTACGTTTTATATTACTACACCACTATGAAGTGGGCAAGGAACTGGTTTAGCTTGTAGTAGTGGTGGAATCCATACAGATAATCTCTACAGAGGTCAGAGTCCTGTCACAGAGTTGAAATCGCAGGGTAAGTTATTAATTGGACCTCTAATCAAAATTATGTTATTAACATTGTTTATTTCTGGAAAAGACTGAAGGAACCATATGGAAAGAGATTGATGATGTGAAGGTGTTCAAAGAACTGGATCTAGAAGAGTTCCAGAGAACGTTCTCAGCTTACCAAAGACCACAGGTGACATAGTGAATACTGCACTGACATGAAACACACAATTACATATATTGCATTTGACGTATCAATCCATTGATATGTTATCGAATATATTTTCCCAGTTCCGAATTATCGCTGGGTTGTGTTGTATAGTTTTTTGTTGCTATCTGACAATTCTTTTCATATAGCAGAAGGAGGCTGAGGATGATCGCACGATTGCCAAGAAGGTCAAAGAGCTCTCAGTGATTGATGGTCGCCGCGCACAGAACTGCATCATTTTGCTCTCACGGTCAGTGTGTGGACACAATTGTTGCTGCTGGAAAAGTGGATAAAGCTACCTATGGGCTTATTCCACAAATTATGGCATGACCATTGGGTTCAGCACCTCCATATGTGGTCTGAGTGATTTGATATCTCCTTGTCTCATCTTGGGTGCATTCACATTTCAGCTGACTGTCAATTGCATTCAACATTGACAGTGATTATGATTTACCTCAGTGCACCTTCACATCTGGTGCCCAAGGTGGGAACTGACCAACAACTTCACGAGTCCACTGCCTCATTGACCTCAAAACAACAATGACATTCCTGCCTGAAAGTCTGTAGTTAAGGCTTCTATGTGTCCAGTTTTTGACCTGATTCTAGCAATTATCAAATGGTTCTGATAGCATAGATAAGGAGTGTCAACCATTGGCTGTTCTTGTCACTGATTATGGGATGAACATTTTACCAACATAGAAAACCGAGGCCTGTATGTTTTTTTATTGTATTTGAGTTAAGAACTAGAACAGCATTCTGCTGAAGAGTCCTATACGCATGGTGTTGGATTGGTTAAAAAGTTATTCTCAGGCCCAAGCCCCAACCTCCACAAGGTTTGGTGGAAATCAGTTCTGTGCCTACCTTTTTGTAATCCTGCTAACAAATAAATAAACCAACAAATAAATCAACAAACAAACATGGGTGAAAAAATATCCTCCCTGTTGAATAGTAGAATAATGATTTACAAAACTGTTTATGGTTTGTATACTAGCATAGATGTTATATTGTTTTTATAAGGTTATAATAACAGTAGTTTATTTTTTATACTTTTTAGTAACAGACGTTTCACACCCTCAAAAAACAATATATCCTGCTTGATTTATAATTAATTAATCAAAGTTACTGTTGTTGACAAAAAAAAATTGCTGTTATTGTAAACAAATTGTGTATCAATGTCAATATAAGAATCCGACTTTAGAATCAGAAGAACCTAATTGATTGGTCAGTAGGATTTAACAGTTACCGTACAGATCCATATAAAAAGAAATACAAAATATAAGTATAGAAGGGAAAAATAAGAGGTACATATATCTAGTTTGCTACTATATGTATAGAAAGAATAATATATATATTTATATATAATAAAAATAATAACTTCCAAATATGTATAACACAGTTCTTTACTGAAATATCAGTAAAGAATTTATCTATTTTAAATTAATCAGCTACATTTACATTTCAGGTGTTTTTTATTTGCTGCTATTTGCTCTCCTCTGACATCGGTCAGACATTTTATTTCGTTTTGGTTTCAGTTGCTTTGTTGTCTTTTTGTAAATGACATATTTGATACTAACACAGGGAGTCACCAAAATCAATTTCACAAATGACACACGACAAAGGAGCTTTATTATTTTGGTTGCATATCAGTGTGGTATGTGTTACTTAAGGATATTTTATTTGCATATTGTTTTATCCTCTGATTACAATTTATTTAACAATCTCAGTTGCTACATCCCTGAGGAGATATCTTTTTTTACTTGGATCTCCCAGGTGTTAATGATTTAAGGAAGGTTTAACAAACAACAGAAATGAATTCCTCCACAGTGTTCTAAAAAACACATCTCTCTTACAGCCTCTACACAAAGCCAGCATGGTAAATGTTAAACGTGCAAGTGATTCACAACTGAAATACAATCTATACTGTGTTACAGGTTAAAGTTGACAAATGAGGAGATCCGTCATGCAATCCTGACCATGGATGAACAGGAGGATTTACCTAAAGACATGCTGGAGCAGGTGCTTAAACGCACACATTCAAAGGGAACACAACCCGCAGACACACATCCCTGTTCCTAAACATTGCATTCTGAAGAGTAGGGGGAGCATCTGTTGTCCAAGGCTCCTAGTGTATTTGTAAAATCCATTCGAGTGCCTTGCTGTTGGAAATTCTTCCACACCAACATGTTGATATAACGGAATTTTTTTTTCTATGCTTGGCAATTTGGTGTTCAGTATCTTGCCCAAGGACACTTCGTCACTGATAATAATTGATCAGTTTACTGTAGGCTCATATGTCTGATAATTATCAACCAACTGATTGACAAAGTTTTCTGATCGTTTGTGTGTATGTGTCCTTGTGTTTGAAGCTTCTGAAGTTTCTTCCTGAGAAGAGTGACATTGAGCTGTTAGAGGAACACAAGCATGAGCTGGACCGTATGGCCAAAGCAGATCGCTTCCTGTATGACATGAGCAGGTACGTACCAAAATAACTGGTGTTCTGATCACAGTTTGACGCAGTCATTTGAATATTGGTGATTGAAGCAGTTTCTTTCCATCAGAAATGCTAAAAGCAGAAATCCCCAAGTTTAATTCCCTGTCTACTCTATTCACAGTTGTTGTCTGTTTTGTGTCCACACCCAGAATCAGCCACTACCAACAGAGACTGCAGGCTCTCTACTTCAAGAAGAAGTTCGCTGAACGAGTGGCTGAGGTCAAGCCTAAAATCAAAGGTACCCTCCCTCT
This sequence comes from Pseudopleuronectes americanus, assembly GCA_038501795.1. Lineage (NCBI taxonomy): Eukaryota > Metazoa > Chordata > Actinopteri > Pleuronectiformes > Pleuronectidae > Pseudopleuronectes > Pseudopleuronectes americanus. The sequence goes on from CM076726.1 coordinate 2,380,924, forward strand.
CTCTCTCATTTCTCTCTTTAATCTCTGTTTCATGTCCTCTGTTGAGGACATGATACAATACTAATTTGCAGTTATGGCTTGAGAGCGTTGTGTTAACACTTCCCTCCCTCTCTCTGTGGTTTCAGCTCTGTGCCTCGCGTCCAGAGAGCTGGTGCAGAGCAGGAGGCTGCACCAGCTGCTCGAAGTGGTTCTGGCCTTTGGGAACTACATGAACAAAGGACAGCGAGGAAATGCCTACGGCTTTAAAGTCTCCAGTCTGAACAAGATAGCCGACACCAAGTCAAGCATAGACAAGTACAGTTCTCAGCAAGGCCTCCTACATCATTAGGTTTTTTTTCATTGAAGACTTTTTGACATGTGGAAGCAGGAAACATCCTTGTGCCGACGATATAATGAGAGATGGCTGAATATTAAATACACCTGTGGATGGAGTGATGGGTTTTTTCTACTATTATGAGTCAAAATGTGTCCTGGGATAAAATAAGGCCTTTACACATGTTCAACTACTTGTTTTAAAAGAAGTAATGTGATCGTTGATTGATTGTCAAATGTGTGTGCTGTATGTTCGTAGAAACATCACTCTGCTCCACTACATGATCACCGTACTGGAAAAGAAGTACCTGGGTGTTGTGACCTTCAGTGACGAGCTACAGAATGTGCCAGAAGCTGCTAAAGTCAAGTAGGAATCAATCAATCATCAATCAAATTTGATTTGTGTAGCCCATATTCACATATCACTTATCTAAAAGGGTATGGGAATGAAGTAACACACACAGACACGCACACGGCCATGAAGGTGATGGGATGTGTCTCTAATGATCTACAGATTCAAAAGCATCATGATTTAGCAGTGCTTTATATCTGGGGATTCAGTTTGTCTCCTCGGAGTCTGGAGGTTTGACAACAAACACTGGGCCACCTTTTGTTTTCAGTTGAGACTCTGTGACAGATAGCAGAGATTTGTTCGAGGATCTCAAGCAGAAAGTTAGTAATAGGAGGAGAGCAGCTCTGACATATAAGGGCGTGCTAATCCAGACAGAGTTTGTGAAGTGATTGAGTGTAGTTTAAACTTGGTCCTAAAGGAAATTAAGGTTGTGAGGCAAAAATAGCTTTACTATGGCCAGATTTTTGGAAACAGACAGGAAGCGAGCTTCAGCACTTTGAATGAGTTCTGTGAGAGAAATCTGTACAAGGTCATTAATATATGCAGTGTATAATTTGGCCAAGACTTTTGAGGGTTCCATAAAAGTCAGCTGGTGGTCCAGTAGTTCCAGCTGCAACTCACCCTAAACCCACAAATAGCATGTGTTTGTTTTACTGTCTCCCGTCAGTATGACCGAGTTGGAGAAGGACATTGGCAATCTGAGATCTGGTCTAAAGAGCGTAGAGGCGGTAAGTGGGCTCAGTGGAGAGCTTGAATGTTTTGTTAAAATGTCCTGTCCCTCTGTCTGATGTCCTGTGGTCCATTTGCAGGAGCTGCAGTACCAGCAGGCTCAATCCTCTCACTCTCCTGCTGACAAGTTTGTCCCTGTGGTCAGTCAGTTCATCACCGTGGCCTCCTTCAGCTTCTCCGAGGTAGAGGAGTCGCTCTCCGAGGCCAAAGAATTGGTGAGTGGGCAACAGATAACTGCCTTTCAGATTCACTGTCTGATTCATTGTGATTTAAAAACTTTCAATATCATCAGAACCAGTAACCAGAATTATAGTTGCACATCTATGAGAAATTCTGGATCAGACTTCCAGTTTTCTACTTCCTCCAGTTTGATATAGGGATAGTTCACAGAAAATCTCATTATTTACTCACTACTATGCCGATGTAGGGGAGGGTGATGTGTTTTTTTTAGTCCACAAAACACTTTTTGAGTTTCAGGAGTAAAGATTCTTGCAGCCAAATCCAATCCAATTTAAGTATCTGGTGACCGTCTATTCAAACGTGATCAAGAAACAGGACAAAATCCGAAAATGCCTCCATACTGTTTCTGGGGTGTCAGCCAAGCTCTTTCCCAAGGTCACGTGTGGGGCCAATTCCGCTAACATCGGACATTTAGGCTTAAAAATTGTGTAAATGACACAGATTTGGTTTTAATTTGAAAGTGTTTCACTGACCAAACTCTTCTACTGCACCTCCATCAGCATAGTGGTGAGTTGACAATGAGTGAATTTTCATTCTTCAGTGATTATCCTTTTATTCTAAATTATAAATTAAGTAGATGCAGATGCATTTTATTTATCCCACACACAGACATGCAAACACACACTCATGCAGGTAGGGAAATGTAATCTCTGCTTTTGACCCATCTGTGTGCGGGACACACAGAGCAGTGAGCGACTATGTACAGCGCTCGGGGAGCAGATGTTGGAGGAGTAAGGTGCCTTGCTCAGGGGCACTAGACAGGGTCTAGAGAGACTCTTGGATTTTTTGGGCAGATCAATCCAGATCAATCCAGGTTCGTCTTTTTGTTGTCTTTCCTTGGAATCGAACCAGAGACGAACAAGAGACCTTCTCTGCCCATAGTCCAAGTTTCTGCCACTAGACCACCGCCTAACCCTAACCCTTACTAAACATACATACATACATCTCACATCATAACGAATGATGCAAATAAGCACATTAGCCAAATTGTTGTAATTTTCCTTTAAGACGGTATTGGGCTTGCGCAAATGTGAAGCGAATATCGTGGATCATAGTTCACCAACGTTGCATTCAAGGGGAGTAATGCTGCAATTTGCTTCACCACAGGGAGGGGATGTTGTATTTGTCTCCTTGCTCATACAGATTGGAAGTGAACAGGATGTTGGTGTATGTGTGACCAGTCCGAATACTTATGTTTGCCTCCACACTACATAGCAGCATTAATTTCACACCAGTATAGAGCAAACCAAATCAGCTAGTAGATGCCTCCCATTTCCAGTTTGTATCAAGTGATTATTTTAACCTGATGACATTTACACCTAAAAAAAATAGGTGTCTCCAGTGTCAACACTGAGATCTGCTTGAGATATATATAAAAAAAACAGATAGAAGAAGAGTAGACAAATACAGTGACCATGAGTGAAGCAGTTTTTTCTCTCTTTTCGTTTGGTGTTTCGTTTTGATCCACAGCTGTCTTCAATAACCTGAGGACAAGTGATCAAGCTCCAGTCTGATCATTCAAACACCAGGTGTAACTGGGACATCCCTGTCATGAGGGCTGTGGGATCACAAACACACTTTGCATTGTAACTGTGCTCTGTCTTTGTCTCTTCTTGTAGTTTGGAAAGGCACTGAGACACTTTGGAGAGGAAACATCCAGCCTGCAACCGGATGAGTTCTTCAGGATATTCGACACTTTCCTCGTAGCGTTCTCTGAAGCCAAACAGGACAACCTGAACATGGCCAGAATCAAGGAGGAGGAGGAGAGACGGGCACTCATGGAGGCACAGGTCAGCAGACATTATGAGAAAAAGAGAGGGATGTGCTGTCAGCAGATGTGAAAACATTCTTTTGAAAGGATAGGCAATTTATTACAACTGCTCTGGACCAGCTGTTTGTTGGTGGTGCACTCTTTTGAAAATGTTGAGATCTGCACAAACTTTAATGTTAACTTTTGAGAGCTGAAATCTATGACAACACCTACCCACTTTCCAAATTCCAATAGGTGTCTAATGATCACCTCATTCATGTATGGCTAAATGTACAGTTAAAAAATCCTCATCCATCCCTGTCCCTGTCACAATCTCTGTCACTCTCTTTGCCTCTAGCTGAAGAAAGACCGAGAGCAGAAGGTGAAGAAAGCCAAAGCCAGTGAAGAGGAGGGCGAGTTTGATGACTTGGTGTCGGCCCTGCGCTCTGGGGAGGTGTTTGACAAGGATCTGTCCAAAATGAACCGCAGAAAACAGCGAAAACTCAACTTGTATGAAGGGAGCCGAGAGAGGCCAGCAGCAAAACTGAAGTAGTACCAGGAAACTTCACAAACAACAGCATCTCACCGGGACTGTCCCATTGGGGATGTCTCAGTAACAATATGGTCGTACAGGAAGTTCCACTTTCATGGTTCAAGGTTGTGCAGATACATAACGTATAGTATGCAGAAACAACCTTTGCCTGCAAGGATTTTTGTACTTCAGCCCTTTATTGCATTACCAATGCTTTATGGAGAGCTGAGGCTAAAATTAATATTGGTTGCTGATGACTTTTTATGCTGGACCTACATGAATGTGTTTTGTGTGTCTGCCGTGTGCTGATGTTGAGACACAACATTTGAATTTGGGGTTTCTTCCCATCAGTGGTCAATGCAATGCTGAATAGAAGTACAGTGGACACAGCCAGATGAGCACTCACCTGGTTCAGCAGCTGCATCTACCCCCTCTTTCCACACTCATTGATGGTTGATGACAGGCAAGATATGTATTTGCTTGCGCCTGCACATAAGTGATTGTATGAACACAATTTGATTGGCTGCTGCAGCACTTTGGTATTTAATAATTTCATTTATTGACGGTCTGTAAATATAAAGAAATTGTTTCCAAAACTTGTATTCATTAGGTTGCTGCGTTATTTTTCGAATAAATATTTTTTGTGTGTACTCCTTATAGATGTATATTTTAACAGGGAACATCTTCATGATCAGTTAATGTGGTCATATATTTTAACATGTGTAAAGTGATGAAATGAAAAGTGATATTACTAAGAATAATCACAGCACTATACAAGGCTCAAGATGCTCGTGAATTACCAGCTGCTGTAAAATGGTGTTCCCCTCAGCAGTGTTGTGGACCTTTATTTATCTGTTTCTGTGTAGAGAATGTGGCCTTTAGATATTGAATGTCTTTTGTTTTGATGTTGGAACCTCTATTGCAACATCTCAGAGGATAGAGAGGCTTGTGACTACTTGCACAAAAAATATAGTTTCATGGTTTCTTAGCCAATGATCTTGACACATTTATCCACTGAAAATAAAAATATATATGCCTCTTCGCTCTGTTTAAATGCTGTGTTGTGGTCACCAATGTCAAGTAAAAGCGGTAATAAGAATATACCTATAATGACGTGTTTTTTATTTGTCTGTTTCTTTTATGTTAAAGAAAAATATTGTATAAGATAGAGTAACAACTACTAACAAAATAACAATGATGAATAATCAAATCTACTGTGTCAATTCAAGTTTGATATCATAATCCATGTCCATGGGGAAGTGGCTTTGTGAGATGTACCAGACTCATTTTTTGAAATCTTTAACTTTTCACTTAACATGCCTAGTATTAAAAGCTTTAGAAGTATTTTCCAATTTAGCAGAAAAAACAAGTAATACATGTCTTAGGGAAGGCCTCCTGGTCTTATTTTGGAGAAGTTATGTCAAACAGCAATATTAGATTATTGTGTTTGTTCACTTGTTAGTTGTTTAGATTGGCCTGTTGCCCCTTACAGTAGTTGAAGTTGCTATGAGTTTATAACAAGGAGAGAATGGAGATCAACCTCTATGTGAGAAAGTGGTTAGGAGTCCCAAGAGGTCTGATCAGCATGTATTGACACAGCATTGTGGAGCTGCATATCTCAATTCTCCTAAAAGAGTTTAAATGCACCAAAACAAGGCTGGAGAGGACGCTCTCGGAGTCCTGAGACGAATATACGGGCTGTTGGACCATCATCAACCTATGACGTCCTTCCCTCACCCAAAAATCTGAACGAAGATCCATCCGGCCCACTATGATAAACTCCAGCTACCCTCAGGCACATCCTCACTGGTTGTAAAATAAGTCTCTACCAATATATATGTGGAGACACAACCGGGTACTCAAATGCCTTGTAGCAACAATAGAAACAAAGAGAACTGCGACCAATGCCTTGCCATCAAAACATCGAACTCAGTTCAAAAGAAAACATTTGTCTTTGAGTGGGAGCAGGGACAGTGATGGCCTCCTCCACTGACCAGGAGGTCAGTTGGAGCAAGCCAGAGACTGGGAGCTGTTGGTGGATGTGGGCCAGCGGCTTACAGTCCCCTCACATATTGTCACTACCACCCTAAGATCTGCACTGATACTCAGGTCCAATACATCGTCCACTTTGTAGAATTGAGAGTACCCTGGGAGGATAAGGATGATGAAGTGAATGAGAGGAAAAGGCTTTGGTATGCAGACATGGCATTTGAGACACAACAAAGTAGTTTGAAAGAAAGAGTTTGCCCTGTGGCGGTTGGCTGCAGTGGTTTCCGCCAGCAGGTTGATCAAAGATCTGGGGTTCCATGAACAACGCCTGCACAAGACCATACAAAAAAAAACACACACACTGCAGAACACTGCAGCCAATGGCTCTAGATCAGAAGGAAAGATCCCAGCAGGGCCCCAAGATTATAGGGACATGCACCTAGGTCTGGTCAATCTGTGGTGGGTCTGCCTGTAGAGGGTGACTTGTGAGTTAAAGGCTGAAACACCTGATGACGATAAAGTACACAACTGAAGATATGTCCCTAACATCTGCTGGTCACTAATTTCTGATAACATCCACTCGCAGTAGGCATTAATTAGTGCGGTAGAATGTAAAAGGGATATTCTCCAAAAGAAAAAGACATATAGGTAATGATTTCTGATCTACTGAGAGGGCCACATGGTTTCCAGAGTACTGCCATACAAGCCAGTAGCCAGTCAGATTTACCTTTAGCCTCAATGTAGCCTCAATGTAGCCCATAAAGTTCGGCCTGTATCATTAATAACAAGGCTAAAACACTATACTACTATATTGTGCTAAGGTGCACAACTGAAGCTATGTCCCTAACATCCGCTTGTGGCAGCTAACACCTGCTAACATCTACTGATAGTTGGTAACTTAAATTGTGCAGAAGACTGGGACATACCTGTCATGAGAGCTGTGGGATATTTACCATCTCCTGTATTCTAAATGTTTGTTCACTTGTTGAGTGTAATCATTAATTAATTAATTAAACCTTTATTTTACCAGGTCAGTCCCGTTGAGATGCAATTATCTCTTTTTCAAGGGCAGCCTGGCCAAGACAGCAGCATACAAAAATGTCAAACAATCACAGGACACACAGAAATCACGTAACACAGAAAGAAAAAAAGAAAAAGATAAGGCAACAGGACTAAAGCTTCGGATTTACACTAAAACAAGAACAAGTGCGGTATGAAGCCGCTCCAATTTCTCTAACACGAGTTTTAAAAGTTTCAAGATTTAAGAGCTCCTTTAACTTGAGAGTTTTTTGAAGTGTATTCCAGGCAGCAGGTGCAGCGAACTTAAAACAGTGCTTACCAAGTTCAGTATGAACCTTGGGCATAATTAATAAATAAAACTCAGTCGAACGTAAGCAGTAACTGCTCCGGGATTTAAAAATGTAATTACATAAGTAATGGGGAAGCAGACCCATCATGATCTGATAGACTTTAGAAATTAATTAAGGGGTGGTTAGGGGGGGATCTTTTCAAGATTTGTCTAAAGGGGAGGTCACATAGGCTATTATAAATATTTAATATTAATAATAACTTGTATTTTTATTATTAGTATGTAGTAAGACTTAATATATTTTGCACTTTTCGTACACACACACACACACACACACACACACACACACACACACACACACACACACACACACACACACACACACACACACACACACACACACACACACACACACACACACACACACACACACACACACACACACACACACACACACACACACACACACACACACACACACACACACACACACACACACACACACACACACACACACAGGGTCTTAATAGAGCACTATACAGAAACATACATAGAAATAACAATATCAATTTGCAATGAGGAAATACTGGAGGAATAAAAACAACAACAATAATCATGATGATGATGATGATGGTGATGATGATGATGATGATGATGATGATGATGATGATGATGATGATGATGATGATGATCATACATGTCCATTCAACGGGATTGAAGGTCAGAGCTTTATGAAAGTTGTGGTGGTTAGCGATTGCGAAGCTTTGTCGCCTCCTCGTGGAGACTCTGGGCGCTGCAGAAAGAAAAACAAAGCTGCATTCAAGAGCGCGAGTCCGTCCGCTGAGCGCTGGTGTGATCGCGTCATTAATCTGATTGTTGAACTCGGTGAAAACCTAATGTGATGAAATCAGCTCGACGGTGTTCAGTCTATGGTTCAGTCCACCTCGTGGTGGGTTCAAGTGTCAGAGTGACTCCCTGGTGCTCTTCACGACTGCTGCTGTGAGACGTTCACAGACACTCGCATGGAATGAGACAACAGCCCTGCTGCTGCTCACTTCCTGAATCCACAACAACAGACGGAGCGCCGCTGTGTGTCAGGAGCAGCCGACACACGCCGAGTTTGTCTCGATAGCAGCAACTTTGAGGCGGTTTGAAATCCAGCATCGTCGCTTTGCGTTGACGAGTGTGCCCGCTGCTGTGCGATGGTGGAGGCTCCAGCTGTCTGTCTGTTCGAGGACATCCAGTATGAAGACATTCAAGTGGAAGCGGTAAAGTTACAGAGGCAGCGGCTTGACATTAGCTCTGAGCTCCAGGCTGCTGGGTTTGTTTCAGTCCAGCTGTTTGTTTCATTCTGTGCCTGAGCAGCATGAAACTCAGCTGCTCTCACTGCACGGTGCCATGTAGAACACTGTGAGAGCTGAGCCCACCGAGGCCTGCACAGACCACCACACATCTCTAAGGGGCTCACACACCGACCACAAGGCCCCAGGTTCACTAGAGACTGCCTGAGCTGGAACATGTTTTCAAGTGCAGTAGAATTCTCTTCATACGTGTGAGCCAGCTCTCCTAACACAATGAAGAGGCTGTGCTCTGTTTAACAAGGCCTGGTTGAGCTGTGTGGGGTGTGAGGGGTCCCTGGGCCATAATAAGTTGGTGCATAACCATCCTGGTGAGTTATGTCCTCTTGTTGTGTTTCTTCAGGCTGTTGGCAGAGGGACGTTTGGAGTCGTCTTCAAGGCCGTGTGGAAAGGAAAGGATGTGGCCATCAAGACCATCGAGAGTGACAATGAAAGGAACGCTTTCCTGGTCGAGGTACGGTGATCTCCTCGGTGAAGCCCACCACTCCAACCATATCCCGACTCTCCAGTGCCCACCGTCTGAACTTCTAGATAAGATCTGCATTTAGTGGGAGAATTAGTCCCTTTATGTCTGAGGAGGCTTTCTGGAAAACGTTGACCTGTGACAGCACTCTGCCTTCTTTCACTTTCACCGAGGAAAGTTGAATCAAAGGCAACGGCGAGGCTGTACAGACGCGTACATAAACTGGTAGTGACTTTTGTCATGAGCAATTGAGTCACAAGTAAACAACGCAAGGTTCAGGTCTGAACACACCCAAATCTGTCCTGAGATCAGATCCCTCAAACCAAAATCTGTGGGTGGGTCACATTCATTTTACTGTGTGAATGCAAATGCGTCCTGGGCCACATTGAAGGATCTCCGTTCTTTATCTTTTCACTGTTTTACATACATTGGATAACCTTTGGTAGCTACCAGGATATTAACACTGACCGACACTTATTGATTTAGTATTTTCTTGGTTTTTAAAATGGGTGACTTTATGAATCACTACATTGTAAAGCTGTAAGCGGCACATGTATTCACCTAGGCCCTCTCTCTACCTTGTGTGTGTCCAAAACTCATCTCATCCTGTCTTAACTCCCACTAGTTGTTGCTCTCGTTGATCGTGCTGCAACCACAGTGCGTTCAAAACTCAACTCAACCCTCGCCTCTGCCTCTCTCTCGCTCTCTCACACACACACACACATGCACATACACATCTCTAATTCTCTATTGTGGAAACAGTAGCTTTGTCTTTGTGAACACAAATAACGTACATGGTAATTTGCATATAGAGCAGGGAAGGGAAGTCTGATTACTGTGGTCACAGGGGACACATGTGGAGACACATTCTACTGTCGGCTGGGAACTGACAAACTTAGAGCCGTCCACTTGTGACCGGTTCTCTCAGGGCCGACGTTACTACCAGGGCTAACCCGTGAGATTTAAGGTTTTATATGAAAACACATCACAGTCGAACACACTCACTGATCAGGTGTGTTTTGTTCTTGCACTTAGTAATGTGTTTTTTTTCTCCACCTGCTCTCTTGTGTGTGCTCAGCTCCGCCAGCTCTCCCGGGTGAACCACCCCAACATAGTTAAGCTGTATGGCTCCTGTGACAATCCGGTGAGTATCACAGTGATCATCCCTAATGCAGAGTCAAACACAACATAGCTCATCATCAAGAGTCTTATGATTCAGGACAGTTTTGTCACATACAATTTTTCGATTGAATTAATACAAAATAATAAGTTGGGATAGTTTGTTAAAACAAAATGGAATGGAATAATTTGCAAATAGATTTTGGACACTTATTCAATCCCTCCCAAAACATACAAGATGTATAATGTTCAAACTGATCAACTTTATTGTTTTTGCAACCATATGCTCATTCTGAATTTTCTTTTTTTCTGAAAAAATATGGCAATGGCAGAAAAATAATGAAAATTAGAGGAGGTAACAATTTGCCATTGCTTCTTACACTTGACTGGACATGACAGAACCATGCATTTTCATGGTTGACAGAAGGTTGATAAGTAATGATATGCATTGTAATTACATGATATCTGGATATAAAATGACCTCTGCTGCGAAAGCATGAAACAAAACTTTGTGAGTTTTAACAGATTCAAAAATAATCCTGGTAAGCTAAGTCCACATAGCCTTCGACAGGGATTTATAAGTTCCTCCTCACTCTTCAGCTCGTCCTGATCTGTAGGAAACACTGACTTCTGCAGCTCTGAAGTTACTGTAATGATCTCACTGCTGAGGCACAGTAACATGATTTGTGTTTTCAGGTCTGTTTGGTCATGGAGTATGCAGAATGTGGCTCTTTGTATAACGGTAAGTCATTATGGAACATGCTTACGTTTTTTTTTGTTAAAATACAAATTTTATAAGATTTATGTAATATTTTGGGAAGAATATAACAATATCAATATAAACGCAAAAACGACACCAAGGTGTATTTTCAGTGAAATGATGGTAGTCCACTTGTGGGCTCATGTAGTGATTTGTCATTCTTTGCTTGTCTCTCTGCTTGACCTCAGTCCTTCACAGTGCCGACCCTCAGGCCCAGTACACATCGTCTCATGCCATGAGCTGGTGCCTGCAGTGCGCCAAGGGAGTGGCCTACCTGCACGCTATGAAGCCCAAGGCCTTAATTCACCGGGACCTCAAACCTCCAAAGTAAGATTTAATTAACAAACACATAGAAGTCACACAGTTCAGACTTACTGGACCTCTGGAAACTTTGGGAAGTGTTCGAGCTACAGAAAAAATATGTTTTTGTCTGAAGCTGTTTTCAGACGTGACCTGTGGGTAAAGTCCAGAGAATTGGTTACAGAGTTTACACATGCACAACTCAGAAGGAGGTTCTCTGTACCGTTCACCACAGCAATAAATCCTCCACATTATTTAGACGAGAGGTGGAGCAGCTGGGTGCAGCACAAAGAAGCAGGAAGTGATGTGTTAGCGCTACTGTGTAGATCATGTGATCACGTCTACAGCCCCCCGACACCGTCGTCAGCTTTTTCATCAAATGTGACTACCCAGTTTTGCCCATCACCACCAGGCCGGATGATGAGGCAGAAGAATGGTGACAAACAAATGTTGAGCTTTGTGTGTTTGTATGCGTTGATTAGAGCAAAAGTACCAAGTGGGCCCCCTTGGTTGTGCTACTGAGACAGAGAGGTGAGAATGAAGAATGGCAAAGTTCATTGCCTGTTAAGTGTTTGGTTGTGTGTGTTTGCATGTATGTGTGCGTCTGTGTGCACTGCCTGCAGTCAGTGGACCTGCTCTGTCACAACGTAACACGGTATTTTCTTAGGTCTCTAATCTCTTTCCACTGTCTGTTCCAGTCTGCTCCTTGTGGCTCGGGGTACAGTGCTGAAGATATGTGACTTTGGCACAGCTTGTGATATCCAAACGACCATGACCAACAATAAGGGCAGTGCAGCGTGGATGGCACCGGAGGTCTTTGAAGGTGAGAGACAAGCACGACCGTCCCTTCTAATTATCGAGATCCAGCCGAGAGCTGCTCAGATCAGTATTGATTATTGGCTAAAGATTTGCCTGTGTGGTTTGCCTGAGTACTCCAGCTTCCTCACAGAGTCCAAACACATGCAGCTCTGTAGGTGTGAAAGTGAGTACTGACATGAACTCAGGAGTATGTCTGGAGAATTGGGTCCGGCCTTTCCCACATGTACAACGCAGCAGGAGATTCTCCGCTCGGATGCATTCACAACAACACAGTAATCTCTGCAGCCTTCACGTGAGGGGTGGGGCAGCAGGCCGAGTCAGGACATCATCTTGTTTACAGCACATCAACACCAGCGTTGGATTTTATCACCAAAAGCTCCCTTGACATCTTTGTGTGTCTTGTACGTGTATGGCCCCACTTTTTCACCCACGTATTTTTCTTTTTCTGTTATTTTTTTGAATTTTTGAATCTGTTGTTTGTTAAAAACATCTTCCACTAGATTTGCATATATGTCACTGGAATTTTTAGGGGTTCAAATATAGGTATATATTGTGTATACAGGAGGGACGGAATTTTGGTCCTGATTCTCTATTGATCTTGCATTTTGTTAAAATAAGACCTGTTTATTCAACTAATTGTAACCTTCATTCTGTGGCTGATACAGTAAACATTGTGTTCATGTGTATTTCTCAGGCAGCAACTACAGTGAAAAGTGTGATGTATTCAGTTGGGGTATTATCCTGTGGGAGGTCATCACACGCAAGAAGCCCTTCGATGAGATTGGTGGCTCAGCATTTTGTATAATGTGGGCTGTCCACAGAGGTGAGTGGAATCCTAACACTGACTCAAAGGTCTAATGTGAAATGGTCACAAACCATTGAGAATTAAAAGGACACATATAGAGGTGTGTTTATATATGTTGGGGGGGGGGAACGTGATAATTATGATTTTGTGATAATTATCAATTCTCAATATAATTTTGGGCCATATCATCAAGTCTTTATATATTCATTGAAAAAAAGAAAACTCCTAATCAGGTCAAAGAAGGTTTGACTCAATGTATTTTATTGGGATGTTACATTATAACGTTCTTCTTACTCTGTACCAGGTACACGGCCTCCTCTCATAAAATACCTCCCTGAACCCATCGAGACTCTGATGACCCGCTGCTGGGACAAAGAGCCCAGCCAGAGGCCGTCGATGGAGGAGGTGGAGAACACCATGAGCCATCTCATGAAGGTATAACCCCGACTAGAAACCCCCTCCCTAAAAAATATTCATCGTAGCTGGACTAAGTAAGTAAGAGAGCGATGGAAATTGTCATCAAATTACACCATCAGTTGGTCAGCAGAGTTTCCTCACCAGCCGTCGCTCTTTCAAAATGAATTGACATTAACAGTTTTTATTATCAGAACCGTTTGGTGCCTGTTTTATTTAAGAGCACTTAGTTACTCTCCAGACTTTGTGAACTAACCTTAGCTGCTTTCTGTAGGAGAGTGTTCAGTACTAGCCTGCGAGCTAGTGGCTCACTTCTCTCAGACCTTGTAGTAACATCCGTCCTGAGACATCCGATCACAAGTGGACGATGCTAAGTTTGTCTGTGAACGTGGAACTGGACATTAGACAAACTTTACCAATGACTGTTTAATATCACATTGAGCTGATGTCTGATTTGCTAACAAGCACAGGGCTGAAACTGGCTGACATGAAGCAAGATGAAAACACGATGGCCACAATTTCACACTTTGTCTTCTGTACACAGGGTTTTGACCCTCTCTTTTTATTTCAACTGCTAAGCGAGGCTAACCACATCCTAACTCCACATGGGTGTTTGTTAGAGAAGGCTAAAGAAAGCCGAGATGTGCCAAGCCTTCCATACTAAGGCTGAAAAATCTACTATCCACAATATTTGAGTATATTGTAAGAAGAAGGATTAAGGGATTTAATGTCTTTAATCCTTTTATTTTTGGGGGAAAAGTATCTTCCACTGACTGTAAAATTACACTCATTGACTTCATGTTTTTCTACCACTGTAGTAGTGAGTCTGTTTTTCATTGGGTTCAGCTTGTAACGCCTTGGTCTGATGCAAACTGGATGATGTCATCTTTTTCCATGAGTCTGTACAAAATAGGGTTGTGTGATATGAGCGAGGTCTGGAGCCCTGCTCTATTGCAAAAAGCCAAGGCAGAAGAAACCTACTGCAATAGGAGAACACGCACCAATTGAGTTAAGCTCAGCTGGGAACATATAGGAACCATGACCGATGAGGCCACAGTTCGTTTGCATCATCAGAAGTGGTTTTTGGTGAAATATATATTTCTTCACACACAATGTTGTCCTTTAACAGCAGAAAGGTTTGTCCTACTGAGGTTCCAGAGTGGCGAGTCATCTTCAGTGTTGCAGACATAAGCAAACGAATCGACAAAACCCATGAAGAATTACATTGATGCACATGGAGAGGACAACTTCATTAGAATGTCTTTTTTCAGAAAACACTGGTGGTTGCATTTGGGCGATTGTGCAATAAGCATTTTCGAAAATTCCATTTTCCTCATACACACATGTACACTGCTGTACATTCAAATCATCACCAAAGCATATAGCCAGTAAAAACGATCGAAAGGGTCAAACATGTCCAACTTAAACTAGATAATAATGATTGATCTCATGAGCTGAGTAACATGTAAAATTCCACCTAAGAGTTGCTGGTAGTCTTGGCAAGAGCAGGCAAGAGCAGGCTGCTATTGCAACCGATACATCCCACCAACTCCCAGGCTGACCAATGAAAACACAATTTACTCTTCTGATTTTTTTAAGAAACATTAGAAAATAATCTTTTCTTCTTTTTCTGGAAGAATAATAATATAGTGATCACGATGTAAATATCAACAGTTGAATTGTTCCTATACAAATGCTGTTTAAACAATTTGTTTATAGTGATCAGCTTACAGTGTTGATATTTGGTATTCTAATACATGTTTGGACCGTAAAGACTTTTTTTATTGTGATATCGCCCTATCTTAAAAAAACGCCATTAACCTTCCCTCAAGTTCTGGAACTATCATACAGAAGCTATACAATCCAGTTTTAGTAATCAACCACTTACAGTGATCAATTAGGCCCAGACAAAGGTGATCACTATAAGTGGTTTCATAAACTTGGTAATGGTTTGTAATACTAGTAAATACCCTCTAATGCATCTCCTAATAAAGTGGAGTTGTGGTGAGTGACATGTGGTGTCTTTGGATCTCTCAGTATTTCCCAGGTTGTGAAGAACCACTGCAGCTGCCTCACCAGTCTTCAGGCGGCAGGATTTCATCAGCCACAAGTTCAGGTATCTATCAGCTCTGCTACTTCTATCAATGCACGAATATTGAATATCTATAAATGGAATTGTGTGTGTTGTTGTAGCCAGAGAAAGTATTTCCATAAATTCCTCTGTGCTGGCAGCAGGTTTGTATGCCGACTACACCAACAGTAACAGGAGTGACGACAACGCGGATTACAGAAACTCAGAGGGCAGAGAGGAAACCCTGAAAAGCTCTGAGGCCAAATTTCCACTTCAGTTCAAACCTTCAAAGGTAATATAACCTTTACCCGTTTGTTTTCTTCAACCTCTGCTTTAGGATTTTAACTTTTTTGTTTATTCTCCCTCAGACAGCCACATTGCGCACTGGTTTGTCCAAGGTGTCCAGTGTGGACAGTCAACCAGGACGCTCCCAAAGCCCCACCTACTGCAGCAGCCCTGTAGCCACCACTAACCAATCAGAGCTGAGGATGACATTTAGTCCAACAGGTAGGGAGCACCATGAGAAAGACAAAGGCTGATGCTGAAGATGCAGCCAGGCTGAAATTGTCCTGCACTTCCAGCATTCTGACAGAGAGACAGATGTTTCTGGAATTATTAGTGAGATTTATCAATATTACAAGTACTATCATTTTAGAGAATTAAAAAGTTCCAGCTGTGGTAAGCTCTCATCATTGTTGAGAAACAGACCGGTCTGATATAGATCTGCATAAGAAAAGTATTCAATGTTATTGAATCATTTATGGCCAACAGGGGGCAGAGAAGAGACCAGACTTTGGCCTTCTCCTTATCTGAAACATATAAATAAACGCAAACATGCAAGTAGCTTATTATTGAACCATACCATATACTTTTTTATTATCTCCAATACCCGACAGTTTATAGGTGAATAAGAACTATGAATGCGATGCATAGTAACCTATGACAAAACCTACTTATACCAGATATCTACTTACTGTTATCAGCTCTGAGATTTCATACTTCAACATATTGTGTTTGTGTCTTTAGCTACCAACGGTGTAGACAGTTCCATTCCCATCGCCTACCTGAAGCTGGACCACCAGTTGCAGGTAAGTTAATAATATGATATAATGTTGTCGTTATAATGAATATTATTATCTTATTTATTTATTAATTAAATCATATATATGATTACTAGCTCACAAATTATTCATTGAACTAGTTCTACTCAGATATAATACTATTTGTTCAAAATTTTCTTAATCAAGATTCAACTAAAATTTTAACTGAAGTAAAAGAAAAAGGATATTGCTTAAATAATTGTCTTGCTCGGATAGTCTTGTGGTTTATGAGATTCATTATATAGTATAAAACTATATTTCCAAATTCCACAATGTTTTTGTCCTGATATTGCTCTTGATGCATATTCTACAAAATCAGGACCACAAAAACGGACACAATGTGTCTCTCACTTGTGGTGGATCTAAAGCTTGTGTTCCACACTGTTAGTGCATTAATCACTGGACCTGTGCTTTCAGCCGCTAGCTCCCTGCCCCAACTCCAAAGAGTCCATGGCTGTGTTTGAGCAGCACATCAGGATGGCTCAGGAGTTCCTCAAGGTCCAGTCGGAGATCACCAACCTTGTCCAGAGGAAGTAAGTCGAGTCACAGATCGTGTGTTATCATCTTTGAGAGAGCTATACAGACTTTATCATAAAGTTTTTTTTAATCCATCTGCTGCTCATCAACTTGGATGTATCTGTGTGCGAGATCATTTGGTAGTCATGGGCCATTGTCAGACAATACGTCCAGAGGAAGTCTGCAGAATGGCTCCACACTTTCTCTTCACCTATATACAATGCAGCAGGAGATTCTCCGCTCAGACACATTCACATGATTCAAATCTCTGAAGCTTTCAGGTGATGGGTGGTGAGGCAGAGGCAGGAACTAACTTATTAACTTTTACAACATACGTTTGTTCATATCTACTTCCACAAGTTTTCACAGGCGATTATTTTTGATTTTTATCTTAAAATTATTGCACAATCAACACACCCACTCGCTTTCTTTGTGAATCGGGGGTCTCTCCCTCTGGCATTTGCGTTCACACAGACAGCCCCCCTGGAGAATGTTCGGAGGATCTCTGGAGTTCAAGTGTTTATGGTGTCTGGCTCATATTAATGCATTGATGGAAGTGCTTTCAATGTGCAGTCATCAATAAGATACATGGGTCAGCTCAGCCGTCTAGTGGCTAGAGGACGTGAGGTTGACTACTTTGTTTTTGTGAATGATATTATATGGAGTTTTAGTCTAAGCTATTGTTCAATGGCGATCTCTCATTTAGATTACCCAGTCATTCATCATTATTTGGTATAATTGACATCATGATGACGTCTTTATGACATGGCATAACAATACCAAAAGTTAGCATTGCCTAATTAGGGTATATAAAGCGTGTTCGCAGGGTATATATGATGCTTTTCACTGCTGACAGAGCCAGGCTAGTTGTTTCCTTATGCTAAGCTAATCTCCCAATGTTTAGTCCTCTCACTGAGAGGAAGAAAGCAGAATGAGACAAATAAACATATTTCCACAACTGTTGATAGAAACCTGTGAGACATGTTTTACATGCATGTGCACATTGTCAGTGACAGTGATGGAGTCTCTGCGCTGCTCACCTCTGCCCAGACAGGAGCTGATGTCAGAGCTGGAGGTGGACCAGGGGGAGCAGCACTCTTCATCTCGACTCATCCAGGAGCACAGGAAGCTGCTGGAGGACAACGGCCACCTGTCGGCCCGCTTCCAGGGCCTGAAGAGCAAACTGAGCCTGATAAGGAGTCAGAACCAGCAGCACAGCTAGAACAGGAGGCTGGGCCACAGCGACTCATCTACACCCTCTCTGTTGTTTTTACTCTGCTCTCTTCTGGACTCCCTCGTCTCCTCATGGAGGAAATGACACACTTCCACAGAAAGAGGAAAGTAGGGAAGCCCATCATCCTGAGAAAATTAGACATTTAGCACCTCAAAGAAAGGTATCCAGATAACATGATAATTCAATCCAAAGCTTTAAGGTGTGCCTGAAATGTATGTTAGTTTTGCAATGAAAGAGAAAAAATTATAAGGCACCTGTCACAGATTTTTTGTATGGTTCAAACCTCCGAGTGGGTTTTTCCATGATATCTGAGTGACAGCTGAGAGCTGGTATTGGACAGACCTGCCACCATGTTAAAGTAAATGTCTGGTGTTTTGAACCTTGGGCTCTCATTAATTTAGTCGATTCTGACAAGTTGTCAACTTTGAGTTGGAGCCCCCCTAAAAAAGGATTTCCATTCACACAATTAAACCCCAACTGTTTATGAAAATGTTATAAAGAAACAGCTTTAGGTGTCAATTCCGTGTGAGGTTATAAGTGAACTTACCTTTTACCAAGTAAGTTGTATTTTGTTGTATTTTCTTTTTTAATTCTTGAAAACTGACTACAACTGATATTTGTAAATCCTTCTTACTTTTATATATTATGGTTATCACAGCATTTGTATTGTGTATTATGAAAAGAGGAAAGGCGGGGTGGGCTGAATCATGTTACTGTGAATACTATGTTACCAAAGCAGTTCTGCTTCAGACACATGCTGCCTGTGAGAAAAAGAACAGCTGTGGAGAAAGGTTGTTGTAAATAACTGTAGAATAATGAACCTGACAGACTCTTATCTGTTAACGTTCTGTTGTCTTTAGGTCCGTTTTACTTATTTCACAGAATCGAATTAACATTATTCTACACTGCACTATCTGGGTCAAAGAGATCTACAGCATGTGATGTAGTCTCTGTTTAGTTTGGTGGTTTCTATGACAGTGCGTTCCTCTGGCACTCTGATTGTTGTTTAAATGCAGTTGTTCAAACGTTGCCTTAGGGTTCTTGTACAGTTTATTTTCTCACATCCAGTTATTTCATAAAATATGACACATTTCTTCAGTGATTTTAAAATGTACAGACTGTACCTATATGCTTTTATAAAGTAAAGAAAGTGTGAAGTACTTTTCTCAGAATGTTTTGATTTAAAAAAAACTGCTGATGTTTCAAAAGTGCTTTTAAAGTCAGTCACAGTGAGTGGAGGTGACATGATGATTTACTGACGCACTTGTTCTGCTGTTAGTTTGAAGGGTTCCAGCACGGATGATTAGAAATGGCATCACTTTAAATGAGGTGACAATGGCATCATGCGTTGAATTAAGTGCACATAAGGAGTGAAGTGAACCATGAAACTGCATCATTGCCAATTTACAGTTTTATCATTTTCAAAAGTCCAAAAATCGTATAATCTCAACCTAGACATTTTTTTATTCCGTGACAGAGTTTTTGTTCTCATCTGCACATCACCGTGCGGCGCACATCATCCTGCGGCTCACATCACCTTGCCGCGCACATTATCCTGCGGTGCACATTATCTTGCGGCGCATATCATCCTGGGACGCACATCATCTTGCGGCTGACATCATCCTGAAGCGCACATCACCGTGCGGCGCACATCACCGTGCAGCGCACATCACCTTGCCGCGCACATTATCCTGCGGTGCACATTATCTTGCGGCGCATATCATCCTGCGGCTCACATCACCGTGCAGCGCACATCACCTTGCAGCGCAAATTATCCTGCAGCGCACATCATCCTGCGGCGCACATCATCCTGCGGCGCACATCATCCTGCGGCGCACATTATCCTGCAGCGCAAATTATCCTGCGGCGCACATTATCCTGCGGCGTACATCCCCCTGCGGCGCACATCACCGTGCAGCGCACATTATCATGCGGCGCATATCATCTTGCCGCGCACATTATCATGCAGCGCACATCATCCTGCAGCGCACATTATCCCATTCCATGACTCTCGCAGGGGTGAATTTATACATACACTGTAGAATATGGTGGGTGACCTGGTAGGCTGTAGGGAGATTCATGTTTCCTGGTCTTTGGTGGTATAAATGGTACTGTATCATCTGCCTTTCCCCCATCTTCACATAGGTTGCAATTATCCGACTGTGAACCAAGGGCTCAGTGTATTCATCAAGCGATCAAACATTACTCTAAAAAAAGCTATGTGTGTAATTCTCTGTATGTCTTGATGCTGATTTTCATGTACAATACCTTAGAGTTTGGGTTACATTAATACTCCACTTTTAAGCACACATTCTCAAGCACAAACATTAATGCATTCCGACACATACACATATGTACATATATTTCTGCTGACCTGCTGCCGGTCGCTGTATAACTACAAGGAGGAGCTTTATTTTCACTACAGTACAATAGCTGCTTAACAGGATGGCACATTTAACAAGTAACTAATGATTTTGGTTGGTAAGGTTAATAAAAATGGCTGGAGAACTGCTACACAGGCTGATTAATTCAAGTCCCTGCAAAAAAACTTTGTTTAAGTCTTGTTGTAGTCTTGCCTATCTTTTGAGGGATTTGTGTCAAAGCCTCACACTAGTGGTCAGAATCCCAATCTCAATATGTATTGTATGGGAGAGTGTGGCCTAGGGGATAGAGCGGGTGCTCTGCAACAAGAAGGTTGCCGGTTCGAATCCCACTCTATCCCATCTGCATGCCTAAGTGTCCTTGGCAAGATACTGAACCCCTAAATGGCCCCTCATAAAGTGTTCTAAAAATGTAAGTCGCTTTAGATAAAAGCGTCAGCTAAATGACATGTAATGTATGCAGCATGGTGAGCATGGCAAATATCTGTGTTATCTTGGTAGGTTCACCTGCTGCAGGTCCTTGCACTGAAACACAACACTGTCTTACACTATCTTTCTCTTTGAGATTTCCATTTCCATCTGGTTATTAATATTTTTTCTTTATAACAGCTCCAGCCCTCGCTATCCGATCATTCTGAATATCACAATAATGGATTTAAGTCATTAAGAGGTGGTTTTAATTGAGAGGTGACAACTGGAGGAGGCAAAGCTGAGAGTGTTATCTTTAAACTAGGAAACAAATGAGGTGACACAACCTGTCCTGAAAACCCAGCAGATAGAAGAGAGGCTATTGGTGTTAATGGCTGTTTCCACTGGAGGTATGTGTCTGGTTTAAAAAAGGACTGGATTCTCTTAGATGCAAGGCAGCAGTTTCCATAGCGATGCATGTTTTTTTTATAAATCCCAGTACTCCCTTCAACAACAATTGGCACATGCTATCCCCACAGTCATGCACAAACATGCACGCATGTAAGCACATGCAGAAAAGGTTCTTGATAACAGGTTGGGCTGAATTAAGACCACACAGGACATCAGTACTTTGTCACATTCAGCAGATTCATCTGATTTGTTAAAGAGTAAGAACATATATGTGTGCTGACTGTCATGAATTTGTCACCTCCTGCTGGTTAGAGCTTGCTGTTGAGCTGGGCAAGTCAGTACTCACATATTATTGCAATATGAGTTATAGAGATAAAATGCATTAAATAAAGTGACAGGCTATCTCATGGCCAAGAACTGTTTCTACAGGAACAACCACCGTTGACCTATTAAACTGCTTTTTTTACCCACCATTTGAGACTTTTGTACTTGTATCATGTAACATACAAATACAGTGAATCTTCACAAAGAATTTACACCGCTTCACATTTTGCCATCTTTAATGAGATATAGATTTCTTTTAAATCGATAAAACTGCAATATTACCCATTGATCTACACTCAATTATCGCTGGATGATAAAGTGGCAACATATTTTTTGTTCTTCTTTTTGCTAGTTTATTAATAATCAGCAACTGAAATCTCCCATTTACCATAGTTAGTTGTCCTTGAGACTTCTTGACAACCAAACTGAATTGACTGGACATAGTTTAGAAAGGCTTGTGCTTACGTGCATAGGTGCCACGACTCACACTCCATGTCTGGATTTCCTAATGTTTGAGCTCCACGTCCCGTCCTTCCTACTCACTGAGTGAGAGCCTCCGGAGTTTCTGAGGTCTTTTGCCAGCTGGAACCCTGATGTCCGCAGAAATTCTAGAGGGGCTCAAGTGAGAACACAGCAGGAGATCTTCAGCACGATACTCCATGAGCGAGTTGGGGGGTTGATGACATTTTTGCCATGCAACAGACACAAAATGAAAAAAAGAACAAAAGCGCATATATATCTGAATGAAATAGTACCATACACAAAGAAGAAACAAAGATGTCAAGGGACTTTGTGGAGATGTGAACCACCGCCATGGTCGATGTACTGTAAACTATGATGACCTCTGCAACAGAATCAATATCTAGCGCCATCTTTTAGTAGGGATCTGCTTTGCTGATATTACAATATTCCCTGAACAGCTACACTAGTCAGAACCTTGATGACATCCAAAATTACCATGAGATTAAAGTCCTGTAAATCCAAGTGGGCATTTTTAAACTTCACCTATCTGGTCCTTTTGCCCTGGCTCTTGGAATGTCCGCCCAGATACCCTCTCCTGCCAGTTTGAGGAGACAACAGGAGATATGCTCTCCAAAAGGACATTATTTAGGGCCCCGGTTGGACTGAGCTCTATAAACTGAATAGTGCCACAGCCAGTCTTCTTTTGCTTCTGCTCCCAGTGAAAAGGCCAAACTGAACACGACAACCGAGAGGTAAAGATAAGCCTTCGATGTCTGGTATCAAAGTGCTAATCCCTGTGAAATCATTATTAAATTTGAATAGGATCACAGCTCTGTCTGTTTCAACCACAGGTCGGTCTCCGATGCCTGGAGCCATCAACAACATCCATGCATCTCTTATTCCTATTTTAATATGGAGAACTTGTTTCCAAACATCAAGTCAAATGACTTTTGATTAATATTAATTTGTATGTAGCAGTAACATGAGTTTTAGATGTTTCCACCACCTACTACACAAGACTCAAAGACTTTGAACAACAGTGCATAAAATTGTCTTATGAAAGCTGACTGTTCAGCATTTTTTTTCTGAAGGCTAATACTCTACTGTATCAAGAAATACCACCAGAAAGTATGTGAACAGCTACCTGAGGACATTACCACCATTTAGATCATCTTTTCTTTGTCATTTCCAAACAGTATGAGACGACCCTTAGATCCATCCAGCCTCTTTCAAATAAGGATCCCGCTATAGGTGACCAAGACCCCTCACTATTGTGTATGCTTATTTACACTGAACCAAACAAAGCTGGCATAGATCTGCCCCAGTGTGTGATTTTACATAGAATGCTGGCGTTCCAGAATCAGAGGCATGGGATGTAACACAACGGTTGGCGTCTGTCCCGTCATGCCGGCTCTCCCTTTTACACAGACATCAATCTGGCTCTGTGACTACCTCTGCCAAACCAACAACCCCACCCCCAATCTGTGTTCAGACATTTTAGACATAAAACCAATGTGGAATAAAGGTGCAGGATTCCCACCTTGAATGGGCTTGTAAAAAAGGGCCGCCTGGGAACATCACATCCCCCCGCTTAGCTGATCTTAGCTGTCAGAGGAGCTGTACAAATCAGTTCTGGCTATTTATAACGTCTTGACATTGAGAATGTGGGCTGATCTGAATGCAGCCGCTCAGAATGAGGCCCAAGAGGTGCCTGTCTGTGGCAAACTGATAAAATGTAGCAGCTCTGCCAGTTCCCGCAGGATTATGCTCTGGATTAGAAACCGTACTGTACCTACTGTCCTGTTGAGAATGGCCTCAGGGCACTGCAGACAAGATATTATTATTCACTTGATCATATTTATATTTCTTTGTGTTATAGTCTCATTATAATGTAATGTTTGTTCAATAGATACCAGATAAATATGAACTATGTCCATATTGTAATCAAATTGATTATCTCATTAATAATAATTAATATATTATTATGTAAGTGTCTAAATAGTTCAGCAGGTAAAACTTAAAAAAGTTAAAAGTTAAATAAAATTATCAAAGCAAACATGTGGTGGCCGAGAAACAAAAAAATGCCAAGATTTAGTCATCTAATAAGTACATTGTGATTTGTCAATTGTCAGACCAAACAGTATAACTGATAAGGAGACATTGGTTTGGAATCTGGGAAAACTATAACCGTAGTCACTGTTTATGGACCTTTAGACCTGTGCTCTAGAAAAGGTGACAATAAGCTTGCTAGTGACTGTGCTTTGGGCAAAAATGCTAATGTTAGATGTAAACAAACATTAGCATTACATTTGCATCATAAAGTATAGCTTGGGTTTAGTTTTAACAAGACTACCGAACAAATACATGTTTACCCTTTTGGTGATGCAAGATGAAAAGTTAAGGTTCACCGATGTCAACTTAACATGGTGTTTTGCATTATGAATAAATCTAACCCAGATATTGAGAACCTTGTTATTATCAGAGTACGCCCACTTATTTTTTCCCCATATTGATCAGAATCATGGACCTTTGGTCACATCTTAGACTTGTTACAGCAATTAGGATTGAAAAATCTAGTAAGTGTTGATAGTGACACCTAAAAAATGTCTGCTATGAAAAAGGAACAACTTCAGTAGACTTGTGGTAAACTGAACCTTGAGGCATACATTATACACACATGCAAAATATTACTATAGTACTAGTATTAATACTACTTATAGTACTACAAAGCTAAGATTTAATAAGACATGCGACTCAATGTGACCACATAAATAAATGGGTAATAGGCATTTCCAGTAGCAGAGATTTCCACTTGTCAGTGACCCAACATGCACAACATTGGCCCCTGAAAGTGACTTGTCCCATCATTCATTACAATAACTTGAATTGAAATTCTCCTATTCTTATGTCAAATTTCTGTACCACTCATCAATACAAGTTAAATGAAGTTGTGAAGTAATACGATGTGTCTTTAATTCTTTTGCGCTGTAGATAGATGTCTTTGTGAACAAAAGATCCACTGATCCTAGCTTTCACTCCACATTTCTTGTGGACGCCTGCCTCCCAGTTTGCAGAGCCACTGTAGACTCAACACTAGATCAAATGGCAGAAATGTGACTTATTGTGGATTCCTGAGGAATTCAGATGCATTGTGGGTTTAAGTCTGCTGTTAACATGGCAAAGCAGTTTCTGACGGTTCTCCACTACGGTGCTCTGTGTGGACATGGAAAGCCTCATTCACTCTTTCGAAGGTTTTGATGGGACCACTTGAGGAGGTAACAAGGTTCTAATTCAAGATTCCTGGCATCGTGTCCAGCCGCTCAAAGAGCTCCAAAATATATTAATTCACCTTTTTAAGTAAATTAAGCTTAAGGTACAGTAAATCAGTAAATGGATTGGATTAATCAATAACTATCGATCATGTATGATTTGGCCATGTGCAATAGATGCATATATCTTGACACCTTTGGCTCAGGACTTTAAGCCACTCCTGACCCAGCAGGAATGAGTGTGATGTCTGATCGGATTCATGTGTGACTGATGGATGAAATGTGCTGCAGAGCACAACATCTCCGCTGCATCGCCCAGGCCGGAGGCTCCATCGTCGTAGAGGAGCAGAGGGGGGCTTGGCCATTGTTGTGAATGAGGGCCACCATGACGTCATGAAGCCAATGTCAACAATGCAGCTCCTGGAGGAGAAAAGGCGTTTCATCCTAGCACACGCGCACGCACACACACACACGCAGACACACGGAGGATCTATCTCCCACACACCGACTGATGCCGAGGGTCCATTAACAGCAGCAGTTGTGGCTGTCGGAGATTAGACACAATGTGGACTCGTTGGTTTTTCTGAGGATCGGCAGACGAGCAGGAGAGACAAGTAAGTCGCTCCCCGCACTACACACAATACGCGACCATTGCACGCTTGAACAAACTCGACCACGGGAGCCCCTTGTCAGCCGTGGGTTCGATGCTCGTGTGTCACTGGCTCTCCGCACTTGCTTTGTGTTGCAGCCTGTCTCTGGTTGAGTTGCTTTAACTCTCCCGTTACTTGCCCACCTTTCGATCCTTTTAACTCCCGGAGGTTACGCGGATGCTGCTGCTGCGGTGTGTTTGCGACGGTCTGCTCCTCGCTGGGTTTCACCACACAGATACATGACAGAACAACGTGTCTGGATAATCCCGTCGAGGGGGCACGGGCTCCAGCGTGTTGTGGAGCGATTATTAAGAATGAGCGGTCGTAGTAGCAGGCTGAATGGCCACGGTGGCTTGTGTTGGTGTTGTCGTTGTGACAGAGCGCACACGTTGCGGCGGTTCCGCGTGGAAGATGCTCGGTGTTTGCGGGTCATTTATAAGAATGAAGACATTCTAACGGAGCTGCGGAGGGCTGAGGAAGAGGGGGGCGGGGGCACATGTTTTTCACGGCACACACACTGAACACTGCCACAACCGGGGCACGCGCTGCTGTCATGCTGGGGGAGGAAGCGGCTGCAGGACAAAGGACCCAGCCTCCCACCCCCTTATTCCCGCCCTCAGCACCACTAAGCACCCATATATATATTATATATACACACGCATGTGATGTTATATGCACTTATACATTATATTATTACATTATGTCATACTACGTCATATTCGGCATAGCAATACGTCTCTATATGAGGATTTTATAAGCTGTGCTACTGCCATTCACATATCTTTACATGAAATGATATTAATAATATACAATAAATCAGTCTGTTTATATAGCCTATTTCAAAACATCTGTTGCAAAGTGTGAGAGGACAAATAATCAAAGAGAGGAAGCAAATTAATACAGTGTTATTTAAAATCAAAGACAGCACATGATACAACACATATGGTCTATTGAGGTCTTCTTTTCAGTGTAGCCCTCATTCATGTAATGTTTTGTTATTCAATCAACGCTCATATTCCATTATTATAAACCCTCTGCAATTCAGTGGCAGTTTGTATGGCTTGTTTAGTCCATTGTGTCCATGCCTTGTTGTCAAACAGATTAGCTTTTTATTTTCCTATCCTTCAGGCCATGAAGTCACTCTCCTCTTTTCCATCTTTCATTGCTCTCCTAATGGGGAAACAGCAGCATCAAGCGAGAGTATTTTGGTTGTAATGGGGTGGGAGGACTCCTCTGTTCTCCACTGATTTACACACAGTTCGGCTGAATGGCACAGATGAGAGTGGACTGAGCCAATGAAATATTTACTGCTACCACTTTGCCTGCAGTCAGCTCTTGAGCAAAGACTTCTAAAATATTTGCTGTGAATATTAACTTCATAACCCAAAGGGATAATGTCCTGTCAATACATAACAATTATAAATGAATTTTACACATCAACTGCAGTTTACTTCTCATGGGGGAGATAAAACCTTTCTTATCAAAACAGTTACAGCATAAAATACTGTTTGTTCTGTTAAGTCAGAGAATAACTTTTACTACGGCTTGTACCAGCTTTTGCTTGGAGATATTTAAGTTATTCAAACAAGAAATGGTCTTCAGGCACATCATGGGAAGTGTAGCATTCACGTAACATTTTGCACCCAAATTATGGACAAAAGGCAGAAGGTCGTGGCCACTGAAAATTATCATGTCAGCTCACTTCTGTTGAATTGTCGATCACTTGTCAAGAAGTTGTTTCCATATTTTTAGGGAGACTTTTTCTTTATTTGCATGTTTATATCGAAGCCTTTCCATGATTCGCATTGCCAAGCTCCCTCAGCCATCGATCAAATGATGGGCTAGACTAAGATCTCCATTGTTCAGGGGTTTTGCAAGCAGTGATGCAAAAAAATTAAAAATAAATAAATAGAAAAAGCGGTTTTACACACGTAAAAGACACCAATGGAGATATCAAGAGAGTTTGGGTGATAAAAGCCAACTCCGGTGTCGGAGTGCTGTAAACAAATATGTAGCAAAGTTAATACATCACTTCCTGCCTCTGCTGCACCCGGCATGCTCCACCTCTCACCTGAATAACATGGAGGAACCTCCAACTGCGGTGTGTGAAAGGCCAGCCATGGTAAACTACATAGCTAAATCTATATATTTAACCTGGAGTTCATGACTGAAAGCAGCTATTGAGAAACCTGCTTAAAAGGGATAACACAGATAATTTAAGTCCCAGTGACCATTTTGGTCAAGTCAGCAGATGTTTATTGTACTGTTCTAGGGACTTTTAAAACTTTGAACTAACTCAATAAACTCGCATTGCCTTCCCACACATGTGAATAGCGCAGAGCGTAAACCATTCTAACTGGCGTAAAGCATGGAGGAGCATTTCATTATTGGTGTGGAGACACGCTGGAAGGAGAGGAATCGCTCTGCATGGTCTGTAGGTCTTCCACGCTCTGCACCTTCAGGGATCCAGACAATTCTGATATCTGGACCTGGCATCCACTTCCTACAGTTTTGCTTTCATGTATTTGTTGTCTGTTTTACTAGAGAGCTGCACAGTGACTCCAATTCATCAACATGGCTAATGTCGTTGTTGACGCCAGTTTCAAGTGACTGGAGCCGCTCTCTTGTCTACAAAACATCCAATTGGACTGTTGAATTTAAATGATAAGTGGACAGATGTATCTTCTAGGTTTATGTTCATGACATTCATGAATGCCTTAAGGAGATCTGATGGCGAGCGTTTAATGGCTGCCGGCATAGAAATTGTTTTTGTTTACAGCACATTGACACCGGTGTTGGCCCTTATCACCAAAAGCTGTCATGAACTCTTCGTTCATGGCACCACCTTCTCATCCAGTATTTTTTGTATTCTTTTTTGTGAATCCAGGAGGATCTCCTGCTGGGTTCTCACAGTGTTCTCCTTTGGACATTCTGTGGGGTTTTCTCTAGGTGGCTGGCAGGAGAATGTCCACAGAGAGTCTAGGGGCTCTCACTCGGACATTCTGTGTTCACACACACAGCCCCTCCGGAGCATGTCTGGAGGATGTCCCTAGTTAGTTCAGATGAATCATTTCTGTGTAACATGGGTCGTAAGTTTGACAACGTTGAGACAGAATAGTGTTAAACACATAGTGCAGCTGCTTAAAGGAATATTTGAGTGCTTAAGTTTTGTGAATAGCGAGTTGGCAAGAGAGAGTGTGAGGAAAGTGACTGGAGTTGAGAGATAGAAGTTAGCAGTATATAATGTGTATGTGCAATTCAGGTTGATAGTCCAAAAATACCTCTCCTTGCTATAGCCGGCTCTTGTGTACTCTGGTGCACCATCAACGACTGCTTTCAAATTTAACTATGAGAAAAGTTTCAGTGTAGTTAGTGCATTTACTCACCACTGCTATCTTTCAACGAACCCATATGAACTCACAAATTTGTCACCACTGTCACACTGGTCTGCCTCACTTCTGTGAGAGACCTCAGTCAGTAAAACTGCACTCCGATGCACTGGTCCACCGCACAATTATGAGATAACCTACTGTGTGTTGACTGAATTACAACACATTGATGTTTTCAAAGGTGTTGTTGGTGTAGTAGCTGAATCATGTATTGTTCTGGTTTGTTGAGGGGTGGGGAGGTAGGGCTCTGCATCTGAGGTTGGTTTAGAAACAATGTGACTATAGCATGTTTGCAAACAGGAAAAGGAGCGAGAGCATGGGGAGGCATGTACTGATGTGTTTGGTAAGCACAGAGCATGTCGTACCATGTAATCATTTCATGAAGGGTCTGGTTGGTGTGGTGGTGTTATAGAGTCTTGGAACTAGCATTGCTTAGAGCTCTGACCAAGGTTTCTTTCTTCTTCAGTCGACCCTTGTCAACATCTCTCACTATTAACACT
The DNA here is from genome assembly GCA_038501795.1 of Pseudopleuronectes americanus. Taxonomy (NCBI): domain Eukaryota; kingdom Metazoa; phylum Chordata; class Actinopteri; order Pleuronectiformes; family Pleuronectidae; genus Pseudopleuronectes; species Pseudopleuronectes americanus. The sequence goes on from CM076726.1 coordinate 2,410,890, forward strand.
TGGTGAGGTAACCAGCTCTGACACTTTACTGACTAGAGTCTGTAAAAACGAACCTGTTGGTGAGCTGGGACATTAAAGCATTAGAACATAAACACCAAACAGTACCAATATTAGTAGTAGAATGATATCGTCAGATGTCTTGTTCATTTTAGTTTTCTAAATTACGGAGAAAAAACAAGTCCTCACATTTGAGAGGCCACCAATAGTTAGTGTTTGTTTGATTGATAAAGGTTAACATTAGACTTCTGCAGTAATGTCTGAATCATGCGATCACAATGTTAAAATCAACCATTTAACAACTCCAAACTGCAGCGGCAACAACAACCAGACGTGTCCATCCCTTTTAGGTGTCCCCTGGAAGCACTTGCGTTGTCGTTTTATGTAATTGCAGCGCGTTTCTGTAATGTTTTTCTTAAGTTGCTGTGTGGTGAGCGTTCAGGGCCACCGTACTATACAAATAATTTGAATTGAATAACTTATAAAGCCTACTAATGGAAATGATATTCTGATCAACCTGATTCTATTTATCGAATCAACTGGTGTACATAGAAGAGTTGCCTTTGCATTATGAAGAAACAGGGAAAATAAGGAATTTCGACTAATGGTGTTCTTATGGATTTGCAGATCATGCGTCTCCGTAAATGACCCTAGTTAGAGACACTGCCATGCCTTACAATGACCACTAGGGAGCAGATGGATGAACCTGCTCTGAGTGAATGAGATGAGAGTCTGTAGCTGTGTCTCAAACCGAACACTTTACGAAGTACACTGCAATACAGTGCACTGCAATACAGTGCACTTACATCTGTAGAGCACTCCGTCGCTGATTAGTGCTGTCTCAAATGGAACACTTACGTTAACCACTTGGCGGAAGTGACGGACGCAAATCTGTTTTAGAAATTAAATGAAAAGCTGCCAAAAAGGGCTCCTCCTCTTCCGCTACGTAGCCAAGATGGCGCCCGTTTAGGGCGAGAAGTGTCCATCGTTTTACACTGCATTTTTTGACCGTTTGCAGTGCGCCATCCGGGTACTTTCAGTGCCCTGAATTCTGCTGGTTCTGTCAGTGTGAACGCCCTAAGCCCTAAAAGTCAGTGCTCGAAGTGCACAAGTGCGCGGTTTGAGACACAGCCTGAGTCTCTTTGAGATCTCTACACAGGAGTGGGTGTGTGAACATCAGATACTGAGGCAGTTTGTCAAATGATGATTGTTATTATTTAACGAAATCTCCATGGCTCCGTGTTGTGTTTGATTTTCAAAACAAAACAATCAAAGTTCAATCTGATGAAGACAGCTTGTTTGTTCTTAATTAATTTTCCTATTCTCAAGCTGCTGTGTCAAAAAGCTGCATAATTCAGACTCTGCAGCTCTGATACGTGTGTGTAAAGATGTGCAGGTGAAGGAAGTGTTGAGCACCACGCGTGTGAGCAAGGGTAGTGAGTACAGATTCATTGAGACCTAACACAACTCGATGGCAAACTGGTCTTAGTATGTTTGGTGGAATTCTGTCAGCCATATCTCTTTTCCTTCCTTATCCATTCCTCCCCCTTTCACCTCTTCTTCACTCTGACGGATTGTGTGCATTTTGGTGTGAAGCAAGGATTTCTGTTTGTTCCACCTTTGTCTTTATTGTGATTTATTTATCCTCTAAGAATGGCTCTGACCACTGATATATTAACTGATTGAGTATTTGTAATCAATAAATAAACAGTATGAAAAATTTCAAGTGTTCAAGTGAATAATGCATTTAGTTTATTATCATATCATTTGTTTTCATTATTAAATTATTAAATTATTTATTATCTCAGTTAGACAGCACAGCAACCACCATGGATGAGTTTTAGCATTTCATGAGCAAGATTCAATTAAAATAGCAGCTCCATTAACATAAAAAAAACAAACACAGTGGTTTCCATATGTTGTTGAAATTAGCAGTCTTCAAGTCTATAAGAGTGGAATCTGCTCTAGTTTTATTCTACTGAAACTGAAAATTATGGGTCAGGGTCGGACTCAGAGCTACCTTTCCAAAGATCTTGTATATGGATGTAGCACTAGGCCTACGTCCACACTCATACATTTCAGTTATAAAATACATAACTTACGTCTATTGGAGTTTTTGATCCTTTTAACGCAGACACTTTTGGAAATTCTGCTGTTCCTGTTTTAGTCTGAAAACACCAGGGTTGCGTTTTAGACTAGACAGGCATAAAGTGAGACTTGAAAATAACTGAGCACTCAACCACATTTACATCCAAATTGGATTTTATCAGATTAGAAGTGATAAATACAACATGGATAATAAATTCCAAACATTGCAGATCCAGCTCGTTATCAGTCCACGAAAAAAAAATGTTTCTTTCGGTTTATACTGGCACACACAGCAATTGTATGTGAATGGTCAAGTGGCATGCATTTTCAGGTGGGTAAGTATAGACAGTAATTGTCACTGATTCATAGGTACAATTATTTATGTTTTCATATTAAATACGATGTCAGACTCAGAACATGATCATTATTGGTCTCACTCTTTTAACTTCTGGTGTTAACCATCTGGTCTGTTCCTATTTGGAAAAATAATTATATTTATGTTTGGAGCAAAGCCTGTATTGGTATAACATGCATGCATGTGTTCCTATGGAAACACTACTACCCCCTCCCTCCCTGGTTTGTGTTATCAGTGTAATAGCCATGTCCTTCATAGTGTCCTACTGTCTGGCTAATTTGTTCCTGATACCAGTAATTAAATAAGTGCTAAGAAATTCAAACAAAATTACCAACTATATAACCAGGACATTTCTCATCATTACTTCCAGCTCTCGTTGCCCTGAGCAGTGTTGGCATTCCTGGTTTATCTGGTCCATAATCTTGCCACAGATCTGGCAACCCATCTGGCATGGCTGGCGGTCATTGGTTTAGACAGGGTGGCAGATGGTGAGATAATGGTCAGCTGTTTGGGGCATTGCTTAAATCAACATATTCCATGTAAGGTTTACTCTGCTTAAGCTAAATCTGTTGTTTAGTCCACAGAACTTCAAATCAGAGTGTCTGAGGGCTGTTAAGCCCGGCAAAGGAGAAACCTGAGCATAACATAAATTTGGCTTCCATCTTTCCCCAATCACAAGGATGACCAGTGCCTAAGCAAATTCGCAGTCCAAAAAAATACGAATTTAATTTATAAATCAGATAAACAAAGCATTAGGAAGAGCACAGCTCACCAACTAACTAACCTGTATCCAAAAGTAACGGGGGGAAAAAACAGGGATCCCACCTGTGTCCCTAACATAAGCAGGAGAAAAAGATTTATAAAAACAAAAGGGCTTCTCAACCCTACAATTACCACGACTGCTCCGAGTATTATTCACAGGCTTTGAACAGACGATACAACAAAGTCGGCACGGTCGTGTCGGGAGCCAGGATAAAGGTGGGTGAACAGCACAACCCTTAGGCAGGGAGGGAGAACACCATAAAACTCACACATTCACACATTACGACTCAGAATCATAACAGGGACACAGCTACAATGGCAAATAAATGGAAAGGTGTGCTGAGAGAACAATAACAGACACATGCTTTGATCCATCACTGGCTGGTATTTTCAGACTGTGCTGTAATTGAGTTTGATCATTGTGCTCGATGCCATGATAACATTTCGTCCAAAGGAACATCAGCAGGATCAGTTGAAATCAACCACACTTCCAAAACAAAAACAAAAACTCCAACTATCAGTCTATAAAGAATATGGCAGTCTAATCAGCAACCCTCAAACCACCAATATGGGGTGTTTATTACCACCTTCTCCACAAAGGTGTATTAGTTCGGGTTTTTCTCCTGCTCAATCAAACTATTTGATGGAAAAAAGTCAGGAGTGTTTAGTCAAGTAAATGTTTTGGTCTGAGTGGAGCCTTTGAAGCAATTTGTGAGCTGATGTAATATTACCAATGAAGCTGCAAAGGCTGCTTGATGTTGCGGAGGTTCCACCTGTCCAGACAGATTAATACAGACTCTCACATTCATCTCCATATCTACTGCTGAGGGAAAACATGGTTGCAACTTTGATATAAGGCAATTAGGGTTTGTTTGCTTTGAAGGATTACAGCAGTCGGGTTGATAAACAAGAACTCTGCAATGCTTTGCAAACACGTGGCTGGCTTAAATGTATATCCAATATGAAACAATGCAAGGTACAACGGTAAAGTGAGTGTGTTCTCACAGGATACTGAACCACAAGGCACCACATGGCTGTTCATAGCCTTCTCTTTGTGGCTGCCTTGTACCACTTTGAAGGCCTATTTTTAAATTACTACAAGTTCCTTTCCGTCGATGTGTTTTAAGTTTCAACTCAAGGTCACTTTTCATGGAACTTTAAATTGACCAATTGTGCTTGGGTTTGAGAAACCAAACTAATGGAATCTATCATGCCAATGTGTTGCACCATCCACTGAAGTATAAACCGCTTCACAAAAGAGGATTTGTCCGCAGTTATGCGATCGCCACCAGGGCAAAATAAAATAAAATATGTGAATGTATTATTGTCCCTAATAGAAACCAAACAAGGCTGCTAATTTACCATTAGCAAACTCATGCTCGGAAAGCTTCTCTCTCTATTCCTCATGAATGAGATGATGAACCGTACTGCTAGGAGTTAGTAAACCACTAAGTACAGAGACAAATAGGGGAAGAGTTATTGTGACTGACGAGCCCTAGACTGCTCCATGCTAACTCACATATCATCAGTCAGCTGGCCCAATAGTCCTTTGTGTTGCTTCTAACTGCCTTAAAATTGCATTGTTTATACTGTTTTCACGAGAAGAGTCCTCTTGAGGTAATCATGGCCTAAGAATTCACTGAAACCTCATTGTCCACAAGAACAAGATGTGATGCTGAAAGGCCACAGAAGCAAATTTTTCATCAGATAATAGTTCATATATTATAATTTAAACACTCAGAGTTGATATTACTAATAGCCTATAGTTCTGCAATATCAACATAGCATTGTAATAGATAGATAGACTGGGGGTTGATTCCCAGCTCTCCCAGTCTGCATGTCAGTGTCCATGAGCTAGTCCCAGAACTCCAACTTGCCCTTGAAGATGTGCCATGAAAGAGTTTTCACGGTGTGAGTGTGACATGTAGTGTGAAGCACGTTAATGGTCCATAAGATTAGAAATACTTTATATAAATTCAGTCCATTTTCTCTATTTAGATTTCTTTGGCTACCTTCCCATTGTGGTGAATTTGGATTTCTGGAGCAGTCCATCCCGGGCATGACTCATACAGCAAAAAACTAACTTCACTTTCCCTGAAACCCAACAAGCCTGATCCACTATACTCTTAATGGCCCTGCAGCCTAGGGCAGAGTGATGTCAGCTCAGGCTCCCAGCTGAAAGGAGGGAAGGGAAGTGTCAGGAAACAAGGACGACCATAGAGGAACTCCCAAGGGAGGAAAAGGTGTCTTATGCTACATCCATAACCATCAAACGTGAAATAAAATCCAGGGGATTTTGGCTTCTTAAATGTTATTGGTTAATAATGGCAGTGACATCACCTCAATATTCAGTGTGACAACAGGAGGAGATGTCAGGAGAATGACATGCCAACAGAACATCCGCTGAGTCTATGGATGAGATCAACAACTGAGTCACCCCAGCATCTCTCTCTTGCTGTAGTGTTATGTGTTATAAATACAATAGCACAAAGCTGCTCATGGTTTCCCTGCAGTGCAAGACATCTGAAACACTGAAAGAATTCAGTGTATTTCATGAGGCTTAATCTGTCCTCCATGGAAACTTTGTGGGCGTCTTGCAGCCCACATGTGTACTTTCATTTTACGCCTACACACACACTGTGTTGCCTTGTGCAGAAGATGAAATATCCTTCGCTCAACATCCATGCCTTTATGACTCACGTGGCATTTGAGAGCTTGTGTAATCTCTCGAAAATGATTAACTTATTGCACAGTTTTGATGTGACACATTAAGCCCTGCACCAGGCATGAACATTAACAGACCTGTGAAAATACACATATTGTCCAGAAAGGAAAGGATTTTTTTAAACCCAGAATTTTAATTCATATAAGAGAGACTCCCATTTCCCTTGTGACGAGAGAAGGATACGGAAGCTCATTCGCAGTCACTCAAGCATGACGTTTCTGACTTAGAGGTACAATAACAAATCACGGGAGTTGTTTTTTTCCAGAGTTTTTGGGTCGGTAGACATGCCAGATACCCAAATTAACGTGTAGAAGCACTAAACAAGTGGATTTTTTCATAATATGTCCCCTTTAACCTTTAATAATGAATAATCACATCCAATTGCACGATCGTTTTGAAAAATGAAGATAGATCTGTCACTGGCTGCCATAACATCCCCTGGCATTGCATTACAATGTCCTCCGTTCCTTTTAGGAAACAAACTATTTACTAAGGTATTGATCATTTTGATTTAAAAAACAGAATAGGGTGCACAAAGCTGCACTCCTTTATTGCAGCCTGGTTTGATAGTTTGAGCATTTTGCTGCATATGAGAGTGAAAGAGAAAGTTATCTTCTTTCAGATAACTGTCATTCAGATCATAATAATTTTATATAATCAATGTCATTTTTGTAATTATTTTCATTAAGAAGCTTGCAAAGATAAGGAGCATCAAATGTGACTATTTAAATTAAATACAATTTGATCCATGCTGGCGAGGGATCTAATGAGCCTTGTACCCACACAGGAGATTGTTAGAAGTGAAGCAAAGGCACCTGCAATAAGGCAGTGATTTTTACAAAAAATTAATGAGTGAGAGCAAAGTGAGCGGGAGGAGGAGTTAATTGAAGCACAGTACTTTTGCGCTGCACCAGTAAAGTGCAGACAAATCGTCTGAGCAAGATAAACTACAGCAGCGGTCAAATTGTAGGTAAAAATCTCCACCAGTTAATTTGGATAAATTCTTAATTTGACAATATCTGACTAAGACACTGACATTCCCACAACATTGCTGGTGCATTATGTTTATGAAATAGTAGACATTTTCTGCTTTAATTTTGCTGTATTTATTGTAGTAAATTTCCTAAACGTTTATTTTGTTGTCATAGACAGTTTCAGTTTCCCCCAAATAAAGGTTGTTATCTGCTTCATTCTCATCACACCTTTACCTTAATGTATTAGCTAAAACCACAACATTTCACACAGAGATATTCTTCAAAGCAAGACGTTTTAAAAAAGGCTGTCATTTAACAGAATCCGAATGATCCAATATCAGTGTTCTTGTCTGGAGGGCATGCATAAAAGCAGTTAAATGTCTTAGAACATTTTCCCAGAGTCTCTAAGGAGGGAAAGTGCTCCTCTCACGTTTACAAATGGTCTCCTGATGGAAGCAGATTAGAGCTGCGAGTGCTCGGAATCAGTGTTGAATGACCCACATGCAGTCTGCAGTGCTCTTGTGTGTTAGCGTGCATGTGTGTGCACTTAAAAGGTGAAGTTATTGATGGAGAGGTCGAAGGCTTGATATACAAAGTACCTAGGTCAGCTATTCAGCCTCTATAGATTGTAACTTAATCGCTAGTTAAACACACACACACAGAATGCAGACATTGTCCTTACCCCTTCCTGCTCATACCAATACATGTCTCCTTCCCCAATAAATGCTGTGCCATCTCATACCAGTCCACTTATAATCCCTCCCTCCTGCACCAGGCCACTTGCCCTTCACACATATCTACAATGGTCCTCTGACATATGGTCAGGGCAGCTTATACATTCTGAGGGATGAAGAGGTTTCATTTGCAACATTTCCACTTGACAGTGGCAAGGTGAGTTATGCAGAGTTGAACAAGGCTTAGGTTAGAGCAAACACTGTTGGCTGTGACCTCAGAGGTCATTTGTCAGGATCTCAATAACCACAGTGTAAGTGAGAGCTTCCCCAGAGCTGCTTTCTCAACAAAGGCTCATTGTTGAAAAGGAGATGCTGATGTCATAGAGGTGAATTTCCAGAGCTCAAGTGCCCAGGGAGAACCTGGGTAATGTAGCCAAGACTAAGCACTATCTTTAGCTGTGTAAATTGAGTTAAAGGTCTCCCTGGGATAAAGTTTCTTAACAATTTGCATGTGTCTGACCAGATGACATGAAAAAATCCAGCACTTTGTTAAATTTGGTATATAAGACACTAAGGCATAGATTCTCCTGGATTCCTACTTACTTTATATTAAGAGGCCAGGCGGATAAAGTACACAGGAACTGCGGAGTGTCTTACTCGTACATTTGCACTAACACATGCATATGGATGGGACTTTACAGGAGTTTTCATGTTCGAATATTAATAATGTTATTGAACAATTAATCGATTATTTGCTAAGGCATTTTTCAGTTAATGAACCCTGGTCTGTGAGTTTACGGGAAGGGATGGGGCGGTTAGAGTGAATACATATTTTCTTTAGATGTACACATCACTGACCTGAACTAATAGTCTGTTAACATATCTGACGGGGATTTAGCACCCGTTACACTCATCTGCTGTAGGCAGACAGCAGACTAGAACGATTATTCATTAGGCTTGGATTTTTATGCGAATGAATTCTTAATGACGAATAATCGAATATCGATTATTCATTACCAACCATATACATGCACCTTCTCCAGGGAAAATACGGAGAGTTAAGTGCAAGTCAGAAAACCGCTTATAGCCCCTTTGTCTCTGGTCAGAAAACCACTAATGTCTGGATTTTGCCTACTAGGATTGTCTAGAGCCACCTCTGATGACCCTCAAATGATAAGTGATACAGAAAATAGGTTCTCTGTTATTTGACACTCATTCAAACTCAACACTTCCTGTTGAAGTTTCAAATTAAATATCACACACTTTCTTAATTGGCCTTAAATTCCTCCACACCCCTCTGTCATATGCTTATGTGAAAATGCACATGATTAGTTCTGTTTGATTGACATTAGCTTCGGTGAATAAAATTGTTTGCAGAAGAAAAACTTGGTGAACATGAGTGTTATTATGCTGATTAGATTTGTATTGTGGAAATGGGCTCTACTCAGAATACCCCATAGACACCATCAGATGAAAATAGGACATATTCAGGGCAGTGGAGATGGCAGGAAAAGGGTGGAGGAAAGTAGGGCATCATAATACATCAAAATACTGTATGCATTGACTGTACACACACACACACACACATACACACACATACACATGCATACAGATGCACATAGTGGAAATGGTAAATTATTAGTGTTTGTTGATTAATATTTGTGTGAGTAGGAGCAGCTTTGGAGGAAGATCCCAACCTGTTCTTGTGATAAATAATTCCCTACGTATGTTTTTGCTCTGCCTGCTGAGATGTGTGTGTGCGCGTGTGTGTGTGTGTTTGGATGGCCTTAGATCGGTATGTGTATCAGTGATGGATCTGCTGGGTTGAATGTAGGCTACTGGAGGGAAATTGCTGAGGGGTTGTATATTAGGAAACACTTGCAAAGCCACTTGGGCAAGAGAAACCTCCTGCTGCTCTGCTTCACTGGGGTTTAGCCTGTTGATAGTGACTTTGAGATCTGTGTTTGGAGCTTGCATACAGTTCGAGTGCTGTGTGTGTACTTACAGGATTAGGCTTAACACTCTTAACCAACTCTGACTGTTCCGACTGGGTCCATCATGGGTGGTCATGAGCTTTTAGGCCCAACTGTTCATTCTTAAGATAGTTTTACTTTTAGAACCCTGGGCTTCCTGTGTTCACAGACAGTTCCAAAAAACAGCACTGGACTTTGGCTGCTGTCGGAAATGTTTTGGGGTAGGGTGAGGCATTCAATCTCCTGTTCATTTATAAAAAACTAAGAATTTCCTGAATTATAAGTAAAGGTGTAAATGGATGAAGCAGCTGTTTGTGGTAGCAAATTAATGTGTTTAAATTATTTCTTAAATTTTGCTTATTAGGACTGTCCCTGATAATGTTCCAATCTTAGAATTTGTATTATGACCACCAGTTCTATTTCTGTTTGTTGGAAATCTTGTTTTCGTCATTTGTGACACGGTGTATCTCTCTAAATACGACCCCTTACTATGGTGGCCCTGAGAGCTCAACGCACTGCCACTTAAGAAAACACATGCAAGTAAGAAAACATCTTCATCAATTTGACAACACATTACGAACAACACAACAGAAATACGCACAAAAGAACACATTGTGTTTAGCTACAGCAAATAAATATTAATATGTGGATTGTGTAAGTGTGTAAAGGGAAATTAAAGCCTGTGGCCATCAGCAGTCAGCACATTCAGAAACCCTCACTTCTGTGGAAGAAGAATTTCTTTTCTCAGCTTTCTTCTCAGTCAATGCCAGTTCACTATAAAAAAGCATCATTCATCAGGTGCTCTACACTGTCTATCTTTGGTTGAAGGCAGGGATGAAGAGGGTAGGATATGAGTCTGTGTGCACATTTACTGGTGGATTCTGATTTATAAAGGACATATTGGTGTGGAACCTTCTCACTGTTTTTTAAACCAGGCCAAAGATGTGAATCCAGAAAAATCTTGGGACGTAGCAGATCATGAGATTGGCAGCATGGATGACAATGAGCTGACAAATCAGCAAAAATAATCTGATTAATCACTTCAACATGGGGCAGAAACTCAGAGGAAATGCTACAACATCTTGCGGAATCATAGCCACAAAGACAGCAAAGGGACAGATATATAACATATTACACAAAGTGCAGGCTGAGTGTATTTGAGCAGCTTCTCTTCACTACCTGGTTATTTTAGGCCAGTTATACTCTGTGTCTCTCCTCTCCTTACTCCTCCCCCGGTCTAGTCATTTTACTACAAATGTTTCCAGAGATGGGGATTACGGTTATCAGTGGGCTGCCTGTCAGCTTGGTCTGCAGCTGATACATGCCATCCTCTTGTAAAACATATTAACACATAGCCCAGACAAAATGATGAAACCACTGGCAATGTCTTGTTTACCAAAGCCCCTCATACTCGATCTGAACACTTTACCAAGCGTGGAGGGAAGAAAAGGCCAAGCATGGAGTAACATAGCTTACTATGTCAGAAACTGCTAATTCAATGTGAGGAATGGCGAAATATGTAAAGTGGGGAATATTTATGCAATTTCTGTGGTAAAGCAACTACATCTGAAATATCCAGGTTCACATTGCTGTTGGAGTCAATATGGTTTTTGAACAACTGTATTTTAATAACACAATCATTTTAAAGCAATACTACTCCCTTAATTTTTGAAGAATTGGGTGTCTGTTCCTGCAACTTTCAGTCAGGACTGTGGCTGTGTTGAGTCAGCGCTGAGTGCAGTAAGGTACTGTAGAGTACAGTACAGGGATAGTAAATTCTTCTCAGCCATTTGTAGTAGAAATACTAGATGACTTGACACAAAGAGCGATTTTAGTGAATTAATTTCCTCCTCCTTTTGTTTTCACTCTCAGCAGGCAGCCGCTCAAAAGATATGAGCACAGTGGTGCACTGGGCAAAGGGCTGTCGTGAACAATTTGCTAGCATCATAAAAACTGAAGAGAATGGTCTGAGCCTGAAGTGTTCCTGAGGGGACTCTGGAGATGATGTACAATGCTGAGATGATGATTGGCCTATGGGCCACTGGAAGAAAAGACAGAACACTACTTCAGCAAGCCCCCAGTTCTGGTCTCTGCCTATTCAAAAGCCATGAATCAGCAGAAAGCAGCCCCCTCTCTGCCTATACTGACACGCACACACACACACACACACACACACAAACACACACACACACACACACACACACTCACACACACACACACACAAACACACAGAGCCTATGGCTGATGAGACAGACAGACTGCATGCTCAGCTGTCTGTGTCAGGGCTTTATGTACTGCAGCATTGAAATGAAACACAATGAAAAGCCTCTGGATGAATCTGCCTGGAATCAGTGTGCAGGCTTCTTTATATTCATCTAATACTTATATGATTTTATCAACAAATATAAATGTGCTGTATACACAGGTATATACACGTGTTTGCTCTTATAATAAACATTTTACAATTCACTATGCAATAACCCCGTAGGGAATAGTTAAATACCCTTTTGTGTCCTTGTGCTGTTCAGATGTCTGAGACTGTCAGAGAGGCGTTGACGTGAAAAGAGAACTGGCAAGGCTTTCATTTTCAGAGGGCCTCAGCACTGTGGGGACAGCCATGTAAAGCTTATTACTGTTGTAGCAAAGACAGTGAAATACAGACACGTACACTGGAGGCATTGTTGAGAGCAAAAGGTCTTTACTAATGTTCCAAAGGGTCATACAAAGGTGGTCTATTTAAAACAAAGACTATATATAAAGTAGATGTAACTCTGGAAAGTCGGGAAAGTGAAGCCAATGCCTTAAACCTTTATTCTTTCGTATGACCAGCAGAGGTTGACTCTACTAGTTGCAAAAATAAGTCAGTAGGTATAGATTCAACAAGAAAATAACCGTACTTCTCACTTGATTTATAAAATCAGTAAACATTTTCATACAGGATTGAACATCATTATTTTCATTAAGTAGATTATGTTCCTGTTTCGAGTCAAATAGATGAGAAACTATGGTAAACATTGGGAAATGTATGATGTATGATTGATAGCTAGTACTGCAGGTCACAGGTGTAGGTGGTTGTCCTGTGTCCTCAATCTCTCAGTCAGGCTCATCCCCCCTCTCCTCCTAATGTGGTTATTTATGGTCACAAAAAAACAAGATGGTGGTAGTGCATACCAATTAATTTTCTAATGGTATTGCAGTTGGGATTCTTCCAGTTTTTCATACCATCACAATTTCCCCAAATTGTATTAAATTGGCATTACTGGGGCATTTAGGAATGTTGTGGCACTAAAGGAAACAAATATATATTGATCTAAGTAGGTATTTTAAATAAACTTTTAAAACTACTCAACAACCAAACATTCACAATGTTTTCTAAATAATAAATCACCTAAATTAGTGAACAACTATCTTTCCTAGTTTGTACATGTTTCTATCAGGTCTTTGTTGTTATTTCCCAGATTCACATATTATTCATGTTGATTTGTGAGATCTTTTCAGTAGTCATGCTGAAGAGGAATTTGAGTGATTCCTGAAACTCTTTGGGGACCTAATTTCACGGTAATTTAGAAAGGACTCGAAGTGGCATTTTGGGCTTGTCGGTAGTGGTGGACAGTTGAATGGACGGTCAGACAGATAGTCTCGGTTATTTATCATATGTAATTGTCTTTAGACACAATTGTCCAACAAACAACCTAAACAAACTCCTAGTTCCATAGTCGCTTCTGAAATTTAAAACATTATCCTACACAAGAATGTGTGTAACAAGCTGACACTATATCATTCCTTTCTTTCTCCCTTCTGTGCACAGTCCTCAAGGGAGTGATGTTGGCAGGCGAAGACCAGGACAGTGAGGCGGCATCGCCCATGTACGTCTATGAATCCAATGTCCACTGTGCCAATGTGCTGTTGAGCCTGGAGGAGCAGCGGCGGCAGGGCATCCTCTGCGATGTGACCGTACTGGTGGAGGGCAGGGAGGTCCGCGCACACAAGGCAGTTCTTGCTGCAAGTAGCCGCTACTTCCTCCAGGTCTTTCTAGGGCCCAACACATCACCAGGCGAAGCAGAGCCCATTATTGACCTGCCAGACAAGGTAAGAGGCCCCAACAAGAAAAACACAAGAAAAATACTTTTACAGGGAGTGGTCTGAGGTTGGAAGTATACAGGTTAAAGGGGAGCACTGGTGAAATAAGCCTGCTGAAGTCGTACGGCTTACAGCAACAGATCACATAAAGCCTATCTAATAAAAGTTATTAAGATGTGAGACGTATGGAATGCAGCAGAAGCTGCACGTTGAATTTCAACCCTGCACTGTGCATTTGCACAGATAATTGCCAGCATCCTGCACACTACAGCAGGGCTATTGAGGCCTGCTGTAGTGTGCAGGACTAGTCAGGTAAGTTTCGATCTCATGTGTGGAGACTTTTCACCCCAGCCAATGTAGAAGGAAAGGCTGTGTACATTTGCAAATACTGTGCAAAGACCTATGTTAAGAATGACACAAAGATCCAGAAGAATATAATAAAGTGCCCAATGTTTCCTCAGGGCTCAATTCGGACTATGACAAAACAAAATGTTTATATTTATGTCTGTATATGACAAGGTAAATACAGTTAGTATAAATTACCCACACAATTTCCAGTTTATTCCTGTTAATTCCCGTTAATTCCCGTTAATTCCCATTAATTACTGTATATTCCTGTATATTCCCTTATATTCCCGTTAATTCCCATGGAAAGTTTCCAGCTTTGAATATTCCCGGAATTTTGCAACCCTAGTTATAAGTTTCCCAATTATTAATGTATTTTAATGTTTGTTTGTGGTTGGTTTATGTTATTTCTACCTCTACGCTATTTTATTATCTAACATTATTAATTTCTGAATTGATTCAATACAAGAATCAGGAGTTTATGTGAATTTATTGTTTTTAACCCAAACTTAGAAATTTCCCCGACAGACACCCTGGGGCTGAGGGACTTTCTAGACATTTTGAGTGCATTGTCTAAAGCCTACTTCAGCTGAACAGCCAACCTGAGTTGCCCATGGTACAGTAGAGGTATTCATTGGGTCGTTTGGACCTGATCAGAAACATACCCTTGTAAAACCTACTTGAACCAGATATGCATATGTCAGGATTTATTTCATCTGAGAAGATGATAAATTATACCTGGTCCAGAATGCAGGGGACTCAGACAGATGCAAAAAGAAAGAGGCCAGCAACACAAGCAGATGCTCCACCAATTAACCAGCTACTACAATGGAACAATAGAACAATACATGGCATCACATGATCAGAGCAGCTAGAGTCATCATCAAACTCAGGTCTCAGAAGTCAGAACAAACAATGTTGACATGGACTTTACACATCTGAATTGGACTCCATATGCATGTGATTTCTTTGAATTAATAAGATTAAAAGAGAAGTGAGGGCTCAGGGATTGAAACAGCAGGGTTGACATAAATTGATCTGTTCATAAAAACCTTTTGGCATGAATATTAATGCCATTGTCTTGATAGTTGCTGCCGCCTGCCTTCACCACTGGGGCTGATCCGGGAACAGCTTCTGAACCTAGTGGCTGGCATTACCTTATAGTGTCCCAGATCTGTCATATTGATTAATGTGTTTCTGTGACTCTACTTTGTACACCAATAACTCACGCTGGCCTGTAGCACTTGACAAATCAAACTACAACCTTTAATGACTCTAAGCATGTTTTTTTTTCTTCACATCCCTCCTGCTTTTCGTTCACTTTATCTCTTGACTTTTCTGGAGCTTATAAGAGCTCACAGCTGAAATCGGGTGTGAAATGTAGTATGTAGTAGTGTATTTTCAAAACAGAACAACATATTGTTATATTATGGATTCATGTTAAATAGAACATTTCACTTTACAGGTTATTGTATTCCACAGGTGATGAGATGCTACAAACTCATGTAACTTACTCAATGTGGATCATTTTGAATTGCACTGTAGATGGCTGAATTTAAGAAAAATAATGATAAATAAAGCAGCATTCATTAGCTTCTTAATAGGTAAACGTTTTCATATAAACACATTTGAAAAGGTAAAGTTACAGTTGTCTGTAACTGCCAGCCTGTGGCCCACAATTGGCCAAACAATGTCCAGACTAGGAATCCCACACACTGTCCTGAACCTGCAAAACAACTTTAAAGAGAAGGACAATGTACCTCCACTTCCTCTCACTGTACAAAAATGAAGCCCAAATATATATCTGATATATCGATTTGATTTTTGTGACTTGCAATTATAAACATTTTATATCTCTCACTTAATAAAAACGTGTTCTCTACTCTCCTCTACAGGTGACAGCAAAGGGTTTTGCTCCACTCCTCCAATTTGCCTACACAGCCAAGCTGGTTTTAAGTCGAGAGAACATTCATGAGGTCATCCTGTGCGCTGACTTCCTGGGTGTTCACAATTTGGAGGATTCTTGTTTTCGGTTCCTGCAAGAACAGCTACAGAATGACAGCCAACATCCTAGCAATGGCAAGGGGAAATATGATGATGACTTCACGGCCAAGGACACAATGTTTTCTGAGCCAAAATCTTTGGATGATTCTGCAGACACAAAGCCCCACGTAGCACTTCCCACTGACCTTCCTCAATGTCCTAAATACAGAAAATATCACCACCAGATCTCTGACAACAAGCTTAATGGAGAAAACCACCATAGCGATGATGATGTCATTTTGCCCCATCATACTTCAGTCAGCCCTGTAAGCTCACTGCTTGGAGACAACAGTGCAGCTTCACAAACTGTACTTACACCCTCAAGAATCAAAGAGGAACCTTTTGTGTTTGAAGAAGAGGATGAAAGCAATGGTTGCAACCCAGAGTTGTGTTCTGAGGAAGTACTGGAGATGGAGCTAGAGGTAGAAGGGGTTCCAGTAGCAGCAGAGCATTCGCCAAGCCGAGGCTCACCCTCTTCCTGTCTGCGCTCCTACCTCCAGAGAGGTGGCCTGGATCTCAGTGGTGTGCCCAGTGCCACCATCCAGCAGCTACTGAACAACAGACTGTCCCTCAACCACTTTGGGGAACTGGTTAAACACAGACAGAGGGATAAGATGGAATCTCAAGCGGACCTCAAGACAGGCATTGCAGATGTGCTGCCAGCAATGTTGACTGGCATTGGTGAGAACAGGCCAGTTTCCAAAGCCTCCTCCTCTAAACATGAGGGGGAGCTAGACAGGCGCAGTGTAATTTTCTCTTCGGCAGCTGGCGAGCGACAAATGTTGGCCCATTCCCACATGGATGAGAAGTTCAGAGAAAAGGTCTCAACCCTGATGCAGGTAGAGCCTCTTTCATCTGGTCGGTCTAGCTTCACGACCAGCTGCCCTGTTCCCATCAAGACATCAGCCCACTCTCCTCCTCCCTTTGAGGCTCAAACACAGACCCCCAGCTCCCGTTCCTCATTCTCTTACCCAGAGGATGCAGGCAGTTGTAGCTCGTCTTCCAGCCTGCCCCAGTTTGACTTTTCCTCATCCCCCCACTCAGGCTCAATCTCTGGACTGTCTCACTGCCTGGCTGGGGTGGTGGACCAGAGGAACACCCACACTGGAGAGGTGGTCTTCTCTCAGGGTTGTGCAAATATCAAAAGTGCACAGGAATTTGGTGCCAGTGGTGGCAACTCCAGCGATGAATCAGGATCTTTCTCAGAGGGAGACAGTGAAAGTGGCGCCTCCAGAATCTCTGGTCCTGAGGTTAGTATGGTCTTCTATACTTTCTTTTTTTTTGCTGGTATCAAGGTAAATTTAGTTACTCCTAAGGCTGACCTTGTCTTGACACTGACACCAGTTTGACAGTTGTGTTAATCTGAGACTTTTGCTGAACACCCCTAACTGCAAGTCTCAATGGGAGAACTTAATATTCCTCAATTTCCTGAGATTTTCATGAGTAAATTGCTCTAAAAATATCCTTATTAGAACCAAAAAGGAGGAATGGAATTACGTTACATTACATTTCATTTAGCTGATGTTTTTATACAAAGCTACTTACAATAAGTGCATTCAACTATAAGGGTACAAACCCAGAACAACAAGAATCATGTAAGTACATTAACTTCAAAAGCCAAACTAAAAAGTGCTACTTGTAAGTGCAACTAAACTTCTCAAATATATTCAACAACGTGTAAGTGCATCTCAACTTATTCCAAAAAAAAATTGAATTGGTTATTAATGCATCATCTTCTAAACCAAGTTGGAAGGGATGTGTTTTTAGATGCGCTGGAAGATGTTTAGACTGTCCTGATGTCATTGGGGAGCTCGTTCCACCATTTAGGAGGCAGGACAGCAGAGTCATGATTCTGTTGAGTGTTTGGCTTGCAGTGAGGGAGAACCAAGCCGATGGCAGGCAGATGCAGAGCGAAGAGTGAACGGGCTGGGGTGTAAGGTTTGACCATGTCCTGGATGTAGATTGGACCCGATCCGTTCACAGCATGGTACGCAAGAACTAATGTTTTGAAACGGATGTGGGCAGCCACTGGCAACCAGTGAATGGAGCAGAGGAGAGGAGTAGTGTGAGGGAACTTAGATCGGTTAAAGACCAGTCCAGCTGCTGCATTCTGGGTGAGCTGCAGAGGTCGGATGGCACTAGCAGGTAGACCTGCCAGGAGGGAGTTACAGTAGTCTAGGCGTGAGATGACCATGGCCTGGACCAGAACCTGTGCTGCCTTCTGAGTGAGACGGAGATGTATTCTCCTGATGTATCTACACGAGCGGGTTGTTGCAATAATTTTTGCAGTAAGGGAGAGTTGACTCTCGAGTTTCCCACCCAGGTTCCTAGCAGTCTGGGTGGGGAAAAACAGAACACAAAAATGTCTGGATATTGTGTATTTACTTAAGAGCTTAACCAGTGGAACCTGACCAATGTATGCTCAGTTATAACCGTGAAACCAGAACACAAACATCGTATACATGTTCATCTTTAAGATGCTTATACATCTTTATAATAAATACCTTAACAACTGAGGTGTTACCATCAAATTTGAAGCAAATGTTCCTCAGGATTATTTGTCATATCTGTAACAGTCTTTCCACTTTTTATCTAGTAGTATAATCAATTGAAAACAAAAATATAAAAATACTTATGATGAAATACTTATTACTTCTATTACATTTATTCAATGCTATATATTTTTGCAGTCTAGCATGCAACACTAAGGGTTTGAAAATAGTATAACAATATACCTGGATAAGATAAATAGATAAATGTACTTTATTGATCCCAATTTGAGAAGTGATTGTATCCCAGCAGCATGTCAAGGGCATTTTCAAATAGAGCAAAGAACAAAAGGCTAAATAAAAAAGATGACAAAAGAGACAAGCATGCACATTTGCAGTAATTGTCTGAACCTTGATGTGCAGTAAAAAATGTAAATGAATAGAATATGTGCAGGAAAAAAAATTAAGTGAGTTTTGGTGTAGACTTAAACTATAGGGCTCATGGTTTTGAAGGTTCACCTTTTGACAGAGGTGAGAAATTGTGCAGTCCTATTGCTGTGGGCTGGAAAGATTTCCCTGTTTCAGTCATTGACAGTGGAGCTGAACCAGTCTGTTGGAGAAAGTGCTCCGCTGTCTGTCCACTAGGTGGTGGAGAGGATGCTTGTGATTTTCGGTGACATTAAAGTATTGATCACCGCCAAGTAATAACCATGCCCCATTTTTCAAGCTTAACATTAAAAGCACACATTCCTGTATAAGTAGTCTGAATTTTTTTTCTCACTCAAGTAGGCTGTAGGTGTAATATACAGCTGAGACTATTCTTAGACAATTTTCCTCTGAGGAGAAATGACGCAAACATGTCATCCTTATAAGAGCAGTATGGTTGCCATGGTAATGCCTATGCATATGCAATATGTAAAGATTTGAGAGAATAGTTTCTTGCTGGAGCTTTCAGTCTGTCTCACATTCGCACACATGCACACACATACTGGTGAGATATTAAGATTGATATTAATTAGTGATTATGGTCTATTTCCAGTAGATGACTCATGATGAGAAGTTAATGTACTGTGAGGTGTTCAGATAATCTATCTACAGACATTTCAGTTACTGCTCTCCTAACTTGTGTATGGTCTAAATACGTTAAGGAAACTGTAAATTGTGTAATTTCAGTCTGAATTCTGTCCCTCTATGCCTAGTAAGTATTTTAACAGTCTATATGTATCATAAGGCAGGTACAACCTAAGGTTTGCAGAATCACATGTTACCTGGTATTGACATATTTAAATAACTAAGGGTGCGTCAGCCTGGAGTTAAGAAGGCAACCTCTTGTTGCCTCTAAGATATCTGTGATGTTTGTTCCGACTCATTTTAAATGTGTAAAATGTTGTGTTACTAAGAAGCCTAAACCATACTCAGAAGCTGTCATAAACTAATTTGACTTATCATGTCCTACAGAGATTCAAACAAATTGATGACTATTTTTAAATTAAGTCTTGGTGTTTTTCTTGACATTTAAAACAAAAAAGTGCAGGTTATCTTAGTCATATTAAGTCAACCTTACTTTTATATTTATTCAATTTCCAGTCAACTAAGACTCATTTTAGCCTAATCATAGTTAAAGAAAAGCAAAAAAATTATTATAAAACTTCTGCAAAATGCTATCAAATAAGATTTGCGATGAATTGTTGGAATTCCTCCAGCTGATTTTACCCATTAGGTCTGGAGAGTTGCAACAACCGTCCAACGCGATCTAACTCTTGCAACATCATGTAGAAAGATACCAGAAAAAAACTCTCACATTCAAAAATAACCTGCTCTGAAAAGATAATACAAAAAAAACAAAGTGCTAGATTTATTCTCTGAGAATTGGGGTTCCATCGCTCAATGTAGGGATCCTCAGATCTTCTTGCAGGCAGCAGTCAAAGTTTCAAAGACAAAGCTGGACTGTCGCTTTAAATGTGCACCTCTTTTAAATATGCACAGACTGTTTCTCCCACAATTTATGTTATTAATACAGGACAATACACAATCACAGAAACACGCTGTCATTGACAATGAATGAAAGAGAGGCTGCTATATTGGATGGTGCCACTCAATACTGTTCCAGCTCAAAGCAGAGTGATGATGTCACATCCTGCACATCTCTCTGCCTGTGAGACACTTTCAACAGCTGCTACTGTAAACACATGAGGCATGAGTTCATACTGTCAAACCCCAACTCAAGGCTGGACAAAGTAGGAAAGGCCACACATGACTTTGAACTTATAATAAGTTTACAGTTAATGTAACTCAAAGAACAACCAAAACCAAATGCTGTGGAATCAGTGGGGGAGATGGTGACTGGCTGAATGTCACTGGTTTATATACTGCAGCCAGACCAGGAAGTGAATCTCCTTGAATACTAAACTCCTCCCATTAGGCTCCTGCAGGGAGAGGCCAGCTCTGAGAAGGTCATCACAACTCCCCTCTTAAAAAAGTTCCGCCAAGTACCCTAGAAATGATACTGTGTTAATTCACATGCAAACATGCAGGCATTCCACATTGATTAAGTATTTTGTCTTTGTCCCTTTGGAGCCAAAGGGTTGAAATGTTAACCATCTTATCACTCCCTGAAGCAAACCTCCACACAAATCTCAGGTTGCTCCAGCTTGTCAACCCCTAGATGTCCGCAACCATGGTACCAAAGGAAGCTTATTTAAGACATAAGGGGCACAGTGCAGATTATAGTGGCTGTAAACATTATAAAAGTGTGTTTCAAGACCAACTTCCTGATTCCACATGACACCCAACAGGGAGGCAACCACCCCAAACAAACAAATCTGATACAAAACTACAAATTTATCACCAACAAACCAACAATTCAACTGGAGTCTCACCAATCTAGTCACACTAATTAATCTCAATCCTTGTCTTCAGGCATTTCCTAATGGGGGGACTTTCTGGAAAATCAGAAAGTCCCTGCTATGCAGTTACCCCGAGTGATCCTAGCACCAACTTTCAGGTCTTATTACAAAAATGTCAGGCTTCATCTTACTAACATTGTATCCTCGATGAGATAACTGACATAATGTAGCGTTCGGTGAGCCGACCTGATTGGTTAGTTCATGTTCTGACATAGTACATGTGGTATGTTTTGTCTTTGTGTTTGTTAGTCATTTAGATCTAGGTTCATTTAAGTTCACTTATGCAACCACCGTGACTATGAGGTGTGGTTTCTGTGATGCATTTTAGTCCCGGTTCAAATGGAATGTGATTACAATCATTTCCACTAAACACTATGAATGTATACATGCTCTGTATGGGATTCAGGGTAAATGCCCAAACAACAAATAAAGCCATAAGTTCATAATTTCCACACATGCTGCTACAAAAACTATTACACAATATGGGGGTATGTAGAGTATATGTATCAGTAGTGAGTGGCATGTATGTGTGAGTGAAAAATGTATGTGTGTGGTCTTGTAAACAGCAGGATTATGACAACAACAATGTTGACCAGTGGGAAATCCCACAGTAAATGTTTCTTCTACTCTCACTATGGCCCACATTAATAGCCTTGGTGAGACCTACACAGGTGCCACCACCTTACTATAACGTCCGGTCAGCTGACCCAAAACAGAGCAAGCAGAAAGGGAGGGGCCGTAACGACACCAAAATCATAGGCCGACCACTCCTGTGTACATTATGGATTTGTGTGGTCTGTCCTACTTTGTTGCCTTGACCCAGTTGTCTCACCCAAATAATGGATACACACACACCCAAGGGTGCCCTCTAGGCAGGTGGAAGGTGTCCTGTACATGTTCCTCCACCATCTGCTACTCCTGACCCCCAATCTGCCCTGCTCCCATTATGGCAGCCTTCAAGGCCCTCCTCTCCACTAAACTCGGTTGTTCTTTTTTCCTTCTCATTTAGGTATAGTTACGTTGTAACTATACCTAAATGAAATTATTAATGGTCATTATTAATATAAATAAGATAGGATACATTAGTATTTTGGGGTGCAATTTTTAAATACTTGATTCATCCTCCTATATTTATATTCTGCAGAGCCCCTGAAGAACAAAATTTTCTTTCATGTGAGATAAAAATTATATTGTGTAGCACATTCTGTATTAGAAGGGGTAATTTGGGATTCAGTATCTTGCCCAGAGTAAAAGCACAATGTTCATATTGTTGCTGCATTGCTGTATACTGAGCAGAATTACACCGCTTTTTATACTTGTCTAGCTACACATATGAACAGTAATAAAGCAAACAAAGTGTCTATTGATGAAAAACACTGACAAAATAAATTGCAGATAAACAGGTAGGATGGGCTCTTTTTTTCCTAAATTCACTCGGCACAGAACGTCCAGCACGCTAAAATATCTCAGGAGCATTAACAAAGGCCAAGAAAACAGGCAACAATGGGAACTGCAATAGTAATAATACATTTTAATATTCAGCTGATAATTTGATCTTTAAGTAGCCATACAAAAGCATAAAACTTTAAACAAATGTATAACATAAACCAAATTACCTGCCTATTGACCGTTACTTAAACAGAACCAGAGCTTTCTTCATGACATCAAAAAGTCAAAGTTACACCCAGAGTTGTCTGGCTATATCCTTAACAATAGTTAGCCACCTGCTCCCCTAGTAAGAACTTTGGGAGCCCAGAGGCAAAGGGGATTTTGGGAGTCGAGCATCGAATCCAACCGAACACCCTCCAAATAAAGGATACCAAAGCACATCATTGGTTAAGTGTTTATTTGAAGTGTAAACCCCCATAATCACTCCAGGCAAATCATACAAATACAATATTGAATTAAAAATCATGTCTTGTTTAGTATCATTGCATCAAGCCTTCTTGAATTGCTGCAAAACACTGAGCCAGCAAGTACTGGAAAAGTTGTCAGTATTGCGTTGGTTGTGATACAGTAGCTGTGCTGGGAATGATTCTACATAGTGAATGCTGTTAGTGTGTAATTATTCTTGGGGCTTACAAATCGTTCCACTCTTTTCTCCGCTTTTTACCCATGGGGATATGCTGTGGTGATACTGTGATAGTTGTCTATATTCTCATGGGTCGATCTCAGTATTTAGATCGAGACTAACATGATGTAGCCCTAATCCTGTGTTTGGGTGCAGAGTGGGTTCAGACTTCACAATAAACCTGGAGCTGCCATGGTGGATATTTAACAACAGTCTCAATGCCCTGCTCTGTTTCGTACATTTGGGATATTGCTAATTATAATTTGAGCCTATGGCATTGCAAATGTTGATGTGAACACCTTAAACAAGTCATTGTTATAACACCAGTTAAATCAGGAGAGACTTCCATTCAATAATTTAACAATATTTATTGACAATCCATCAATTGGCAGAAAGTGATGTAAATGGTTTTGTATTTATATAGCGCTTTTCTAATCTTGATGACCACTCAAAGCGCTTTACAGTACAATTTTACATTCACCCATTCACACACACATTCATACAGTGCATCTATCCCAGCACTTTGTTATTCTAAGGGGGGGCCATTCGGGGATCAGCATCTTGCCCAAGGACACTTCGGCATGCGGATGGGTCAGACTGGGGATCGAACTGCCGACCTTCAGGTTGGAGGACGACCACTCTACCCCTCAGCCACAGCCATCTGTGTGAATGTTGTAGTCTTTTGGAGTTGAGACCCCTACGTTATGTGATTGGGATTAAAAGTACAATCAGTCAGTCAAACTAATTGTATTTGTGTAGGTAATATTCAGGAATCACAATTTGTCTAGGAGGGCTTTACAAGGTGCGACATCTCCCCACCTTAACCCTCAACAAGAGTAAGGAAAAACTCAAGGTCGGAGATCCCTTTTAGGTGATGATGATTTTGCTGAAGACTGGGGGAGATTAGGGTGGAGGTGGGTTATGTATATCACTGAATGAAGGTTGACTACAGAAGAGAGGAGAAGGGGTTAAAAGGTTCAGAGCATGATTGGCTGGAAGGGAGTGTGTCAGAATCTGAAGGGTCATTTAGAAATGCCCACAATCAGCTGATCAGTAAGCAAGGAGACAGTGAGAGTTTTGAGATTTGATTGAATGGGGGTAAAGTCTCCCTGACTGAACTCACGCTGAGCTTCATTTAGGGATAGAATTTGTCTCCGAGGATACACACTGTTAAAATGGAAACCAGAACACCAGAGAGAGACACAGATTGGTTGGGGGATTTATGACCATCCAAGACTCACTTTGTCATTCCAACCTTATTATGTGACAGCTGAGAGTCACTGAGCTATAAATAGATGTCCATAGAGTAAAGGACAGGCTGCACCTAAACACTCACACACACACACACAGTGCTGTCATAGGTCACTTTTGGGGATTTGCGTATTCATTGCCCAGAAATAGCTTCGACCTAACATTTTATTCACCATAACCTTAAGGACTGAGCCAAATAAACACCAGACATGTTGACATCATAGTAGGAAAAGTACCAATGTTAACAACTGTCCCAGTTGGACATGACTGTGTGACAGTGAACCAGCATGCCAGAAACTGAGGGAATTCAGCCATTTTTCATATTATCATTATTTGCACGTGATCTTCCCACCTTGGCATGTCAAAATGTTTGCCATGAGAATGTCTACTGGGGACACAGATTTTGTCCCCGATTGGACAAACGATCCCCAATTAAGTATTTTTTTATTCTGAAATTTGTCCCCAGATGTAGCACACACACACGCACAGACACACTTATGTCAATGCTGTTTACTTGCAGCTCTGTGCTGAACACTGCTGGAATGAAGAAAACAGCATGTGATGTACAAAGAGTACAAACTGTCAACACACTCAGTCATTCATCAGTGCTTTATTGGATTAAATAAACACTTTTTTTCTTACCTTTAGGTGATATATGTTAACATTTTCAGAAATCAAAATGCAGATGTAAGACAAAGGCAGGCAGGTTTTGTTGAAAGTATTTAATTAGAGGCAGGCAAAAACAGAATCCAAATACGTATCCAAACAATGAACAAGGTATGGGGCCAGGTTACAGGAGCAGATGAACATCACAGTACAGATGAACAGACAGAAAAGGACTGACTGGGGAGCACCTGGACACAGGAGAAACACATTAGAGCAACAGACAAACACTAAGGTGAGAAACTTGCCAAAGGCAGGAAGTAAAATTACACACATAAGAAATGTCAAAATGAAACAGCAAATAAAATGTTTTATGTCCAAAATAAATTAAAGGATACCTGCATTATTACACGTAAGGCATTGAAGCAAAGCAGGCCATAGAGTATGTGACATTTGCTGCAGTGAATGAATACAATAATAGATACATGATAACTAATACAAAACATCAGTACATGCTTAAGCACGTTAATGAACCAGAAAAATAGAAAAACAAAAATAATACACAACCTAAGCAGTTATTAAATTCAAACACATAAACCAATAAAGAAATAGCAAGCATGAAAAACACACAATGCTTATTTTATATGTCACACATGTTGGACCAAATTAAGTGGTGAGTGTGGAACAAAGAGCTTGTTCTTTGTTCCTTTTGTGTCAAGAGCTGCTCCAGTTAACAAGCAGCGTAATGCTGACACCTAGTGGAGTGCTCATCATATTTTTTCTGCCTTTGTTATTGAATGCTAGATAATAATGAAGTTTGAATCTTACAATTAAAACCCATTTGTTCATTTCAGGTGAAATCCCTGCATTTAAAGTCATTTATTCATATATAAAAGTATAAACATTTATATCAAACACATTACAACTTTATGATGGAACTATGACAAATACCTTGTAGACTGATGTATTATTGAACCAAACTAAATTAGAATTGCATTTAACACCATAATGCTGTTGTTGCATCTTTATAACAAATATCAGGGATAGAAGAAGTATCCAGATTTTTTTACCTAAGTTAATGTACCAATGCAGCAATGTAAAATGCTCCATTCAATACAAACACTTATACATTATCAGAATTACAACGTTAGATTATCAATAATTCAACATAAATGTATAAGCATCATGTCACTGTTATAGCTGCTGGATAAGTAGCTACCTTACACACAGTTTTATATACACCAGATAAATCTGTATAATATTAAATGTAGATGAACAGATGTGTATGTAAGCTGACAGTTTCAAACTGGTTATTATGACAATTTACTTTTAGTTGTAATGATGTTATGATAACAGCAAAAAGTTTAGTAGCACAAATTGATTTTAGGAGCAATGCTATGGATCTAATGCACTTCTGTTCGTCCTGGGAGAGGGATTCCTCACATGTGGCTCTCTCTGAGGTCTCGACATTCTTTTCCCATTTTTTTTGTACTTTTTCCATACTCTTGTTGAGGGTTAAGGGGAGAGGATGCCCCACATTGTTGAAGCCCTATGAGACAAATTGGGATTTGTGAATATAGGCCATACAAATATAATTTTATTGAAGACCTTGTCTTTTGCTGGACACCACCTTTGGAGATAGCAGTTAGATGCAGCAAAACATGCCATCACTGCACAGATTATAGGGGCCTAGAAAGTCCAACATTGTCTTTGCATTTTACAAACTGATTCCAATTGGCAAAATCAGGCATCATTGTTTGACTTCATTTACATGATTCAGCCTTTGCAGTTTTAAATTGGATTCAAAGTGCTATAGGTTGCAGTCAACACAAGTAGTGTTGCATATCTTGGCAACAATCAGTACTAATTAATATGGAATATAGGTTCCCATTGTTCCCATGGTTCCCATTGTTCACTCAGGCGATGTGCAAAATTTGACCACTAGGTGATGTCTTCAGCTGTCATCGCATGACATAACTGATTTTGATTTACAGTAAAATATGTCGTCCTTTCAGGTGAAGCTGCCCTTCCCTGTGGATCACATCACCAATCTGCCACGCAATGACTTCCAGATCCTCGTCAAGATGCACAAGCTGAGCTCAGAGCAGCTAGAATTCATCCACGACATTCGCCGCCGCAGCAAGAACCGCATCGCGGCCCAGCGCTGTCGCAAGAGGAAGCTGGACTGCATCCAGAACTTGGAGGGCGAGATCCGTAAACTGGTGCGATCGCACACACACACACAGTCACACTCACACACATCATTCCAATTAACAAAGCTGCAACCAGCTTGTATATGAAATGAAAGTATTTTAACAGGTTACAAACTATTTAGAAGTATTTTTGGAACAGCTAAATACCATAAAAATGTTGCCCATCAATGGGAAAGTCACAAAATAGGGTATTGTGGACTTTCCCACTATTTACATATCTGTCAGCTGTCTACAACTATCAGGATGTGCATACTGTAGTGGGGTTAAAGGATTATTCCACTTTACGTATCGATCCCTTATGTGATAGCGTTATATGTTTTGATAAGATGATGACAAAGTGTGTTGTTCTATTGTACTGTATCTGAAATGAGTCATCGCAATATCACAGACAATTCAGCTGTGGACAGTTTAAAGAATGTGGCTAAACTGGTACATATCATTGGCTTGTGTTTCTTACTTCACTGGAGTTGTGGTGTTATCATATTTCCAGATCACAGCAAAAAGTAAACAATTGACAAAACCTTTAAACGGATAACTATACATTGGAAAAATAATTTAAAGTGGAGGTATACCTCCAGACTAAGCAATGTTAAATATTGTTTTTTACAAGCAAAATGACTGTTACAACCATTACCTACCATTGCTATGTTAAACTTTTTGTGAGGGTAAGGTAAAGATTATGCTTTGGATTAAAATGCCTAAAACAAACAACCGTTAAGAATAAGGAATAATAGTGAACATTACTTGGAAGGAGGAAACAGACAGACTCTAAACTAAATTTTAAGAGCAGGGTAAGACTGAAAACCACTCTGTATTAAAGCTATGTAAAGGGATATATTTGTGGGTGTATGTTGCCTCAGGTACCACTGATGTGAAATAAAGACCATAAATCCAAGTATTGAGATTTATGAGTTTGAAGCCTTTCAGAGCTAAATCACTGCAGAGTTTAAATGGAAAGGGATTTTACTGCGTCAATGCAGGAGCCTCACATGCACAGTGTGAATGTGGGTCTGAATATAAGCATACATAGACTGTATTTAGCTTTGGCTCAGTTGTTTTAATGGTGAAAACAGTCAAGTTGTTCTTGATAAAGGGCTTACTGTGGAGTGTATTGTGATTCCTCTCTGCTGACCTGATCATAGTTTGTCTTATTAACCTTAGGTGAGTGAAAAGGACAAGCTGCTGAGCGAGCGCAACCAGCTGAAGGTTTGTATGTCTGAGCTGTGGCAGAACCTCTCCTTCCTCTCCCAGCAAGTGTGCAGGGAGGTGCAGGGCAGTCAGCTGCCTACCGTCTCCGCCAGCATCGACCTGACATCCATGCCACCGTCGCCTTCTCCCGAAGATGTCGTATCCCGGCCCAGGTCACCCTTGTCAAAACACAACAAGGCAGTGTGTCTGTCGGATGTGGGTCTCCATCATGGGGGGGAGGATAGGCAGTACAGGGTAGAGGTGTCAGGTTTGGGGCAGGAGAACGCAGATTGTCCACTGGGGCATGGATCCACTGAGGAAATACGTAGCCCCACTGTAACGGTGGATTTCTGTCAGGAAATGACTGAGAAATGTACGACAGAGGACCAGAAAAGAAGGGATTGTACTTAGAGTCTGGTGACAAAACGTTTTTGTCTATGACACACTTGTCTTGTTTTTACCTTGATATTTGAAGTATTTTTGTTTTCATATTGATGACACAAGCGCTATCAGCAATACTGTTCAGCAGATATTTTTGGACTGGTATTAAACAGAAGCACTGGGAGCTTTCTCTCTCCTCCTCCTCTCGCTATCATCTCGACTCTTTCTTCCCGTCAGCTTCCCCAGTTCTCTCGTGCATCACGGGAGGCCAAACTCAGGAATTCCACAGAATGTTCACTAATGTCCCTGTCAACATGTACATGCACTTTACTTTATGAGTCCTGTCTTATCTTGATCATTATTGTTGGTGCATATGATTGATTTGCGATAAATAATTAGCAGTAAATAATTCACATTTGACCTCAACCTGTCTGCTTAAGGAAGGAATGGGTAAACATATTGGTGGATATGCCTTTTAGCTTCTTTTCTGACAGTGAAATGAGAAGATGATACCAGCTTCATGTCTGAACGTTGGGTACAGTACAGAGCTGGAGCCAGAACATGGTTAGGCGAGATAAGCATAACATCTTCAGGCAGGGGGAAACAACCTGTCCGGTTCTTGCCAAAGGGAAAGAAATATGCCTAACAATAAGGGCAAGGCAAGGTCATTTTGTTTATTAAGGCGAGAATCTAAATGTCTGCTTGAACTTTTGATATTTCTGTTGATATAGTATTATTATGTTATCTAGGAATAAGATATGGATAGTTCTGGAGTTGTGACTGCTGTAAAACCTTTGGAGAGGATGTTATGTCCTGACGATACTGTGTCTAATTCCCTGCTGAATTCTTTACTCTCGTTTTGATTTATGGTGTTTTTATATCGCAGCTACTGCAATAGGAAATTTGACAGTTTGCAGTTTGTTCCTGGTGCGAAACAACTTTCCCTTCAATAATCACCTCACCTGCTGCCCGTAGGAAAGGAGGCCCACTTCTCCCTATAAGTATGTGGAATGCAGGGCTGCAGATAATGGCTGATTCTTCTAGGTAATTGTCATCGTTGCAGTGTCAATAATCTGATTGGGTTGATTTTGGTGTCCAGGATATTTGGAGTTATTGAATTGCTGGATAAGAAAAACCTAATATGTAAAAAGCTGCTAGGGAAAAAAACTAGGTTTATACTCTTGCAGTTGTATTATTGGATTGTATTTATGGTAGACTAACTATCTTGCCTATGGTGTGTTGACACAACTTTTGCTCTTTTTATCAAGAGGGAAATGTACAGACCTAATTTCCTGATATCTCTGACTAGAAGTTATGTTGAAACTGTACTGCTTAAAAGTATATACTGAAGAATTAGGTTAACATGGCACATTACTTTAATGTCACTTGGCCCAGCTTTTGCTCACCAAGAAAGAATTCTGATAATTATCTCCAACTGAAACCACTATTTGTATGCATCTTTTTTGTCTAGTTGTCTAGAATGTTATTATGTCAACTTGAGAGCTGATGGTAGACATACCTTTTCACCTTTGGTGGCATAGTCAGACTATCTGTTCCCTCTGTTTGTATGCAAAACTAGGCTTACCATGCCCATCTTCTCAAATCACTCAAAGAGAGAAAACTAAATGTATTTTCAAAAATGTTGGTCTAATCCTTTAAATGAATCAACAAATGGTTCAACATCAAACAGCTTGCTTTTTGTGATATGACATAAAGCTTCAGTGTGAAGGATTTACTGGTTTCCAGCAGTGTGGCTGCCTATTACAACCAACTGAGTACCTCTCCCTAACCCCCATGGGCATATGGGGAAACTACTGTGGCCTTCAGTTATCACAAAAACACGTAAGTCCCTCTCTAGTGTCAGAGTATGGTTTGTCCTTTCTGGGCCACTGTAGACACGTGGCAGTGAAACATGGCAGCCTCTGGGAAAGAGGACCTGCTCCTGATGTGGACATGAAGGGCTAATTTTAAGGTAATAAAAACACAATATTTCTTAGTTTCATGTGATTTTACGCTAATGAAAACACAAATTTCCTTTTTGCCGATAGATCCCCATGAATCCTACACACTGGAGCTTTAAACATCTCAAGTGACGCAGTAGTGACACAGGACTTTAAAGTAAAATGTTACCAAAGGTGTGTATTTGAAAAACAAATAATCTCATTATGCAATGTTTCATTTAAAACACTCCACTTTCTTGTACTCAGATGGACATTTCTACACATAACTTGTCTGCCTTGTTTCATATCTGTGCTAAGAGATAGAACATTGCAAAACATAAGCACTGCCCAGCACCTCCAAGAGGTAACGCCTAGCACTGAGCAAACATGTCCAAATGAAGGGCCACACCAGTGCTGATATGCATTTTTGCTGACCATTTTCCAAAGCATACTGCCGTGGTTCTAAGTTGATTTCATTCATTTCACTTTCCATGAAAATCAACATGGATTTTGCTCTCGTTGTTGTCAAAGTTACATGATATTCATGACAGTTTACTTGTTTTTTATTTTTAATTTATTGTATAGGAACACCAGAAATAATGCGTGTGAAATAAGAGATGGATTTCAATCAGCCCTTTTCATTTTTTTCAAACTTTATTGTGTTTTAATTTTGAATGGATGATTGCCATTTTTGTCTACCCAATATCACATGCTGACAAAGAAAAAATGTGTTTTGGGAATTTTTGGGGCAAACTTTAACAGAAGTTTTCTGAAATAATACTAAAGTAATGATTGATGTATCTAAAACATTGCTAAAGATTAGCTTGCTCCCAGGAGCAGAGTGGCCTCTATCATTTTAAATGGAAGAAGTTTGGAACAAGTAGGACTTTCCATAGTCGGTTATTTAGCCAAACTTAATAAAACCAGAAGGACCTTACTCAGGGAGGTATCACTTTAGCCACTTAATGAATGAAAATGTCTGTTTTTTATTAATTATTATTATCGTTTTATCGAGAGTAATGTGGGCAAAAATGGCAATTTCTGCACAATAAAGTGTGCAAAATGTGAGGGTGTCTGAATACTTTCTGAAGCCACATATACAAATATAAATGAATAGAAAGTAACAGCTGCCGTAAAACTTGTGCAGCACCGAGCCATGCTTTGGTAAATGGACAGTAAAAATGTGAAGTATAAATGATCCCTTTTCAACATTCTGGTTTGGTCATTTAAATAACTGTTTAAATCACTGTTTAAATAACTGTTTAAATAATTTATAAGTGCTTTTTTCAACCTATTTATTTATTCTCTTAAAAGTAGCAAGAATTTATGTTTGTACTTATGGCAATCATGTATTTAGCTACAATGTTCTAGTGTTATAGATAAGACAAAAACCCAGACTAAAAGTATTTGGTACAGTATATCTGTTCAAACGCAAACACAGACACAATGTTCCTACTGACCAATCAGTATTCCTCATGGTGTATGGTATGAAGTTCAGCGCTCCAAACAAACACACTGGCGAATTATTGATTCAGGGAGATGCCAAATTCATCTGCTGTTGAAAAGTCGATGGTGATGCACGTGGCAGGGGTGAGTGCTACTGCCGTCTGCTTTGTTGCTTCACTGTCATCTGCACATTGGAGCATGTCGACAGCATTTGAATACTGAATGTGTTTGGGCTTCTTTCTCCCATCAGGGTCAGGGTGGAGTGGCTTTTAACACAGGAAGGTCCAACAGCAATTTTAAACTGCAGTTGACAATATTTCATGCAAGTTGATTTTTAGGAACTGAACCGGAAAATCAAGAGCTGCTATTTCCCCTAGCGTGATTTTGTAAATGTCAAACTATTCATTTTGAAGAGGGGTATTTAAAACCAGCCCAGTACATAAAGACAAATTGACCATGAAAGAAAAATGAACTGATCACAATCATGACAGCAACATGTTAGCCAATGATAATCGTATTAGAATGTACTGAAGTACGAGTACACCGAAGAACACTGCTCACATAATTTTCATAGACGTTCATTTCTTAATGTGAACTTTATTTATTTGTACGTGTTTGGTGGGGTGGGTGTTTGGGGTGGGACATGGATGGGGGTGGTAGAGGAAATTGCATAGATGTAAAATGTAGGTCGCTACCCTTTCTTAGAATGGATTTATTGATGGTTGTAGTTTGTTATCGTTGACTATTTCATGAAAAAAACAAGTCCTAATTTACAAGTCACATGTACTTAAGTTGTAATATTTGAACTTAAAGGGGAGCGAGGGCGTGTTTACAATTTTGTGTCTTGCCTGTTCTTCTTGTTTTGTAAAGAAATAATCAAGATCTGAGAATTAATTTGAGTGTTTCAGATTTTGAAAGATTAAAATGAATCTGACAAGTGCAGCTACAAATTCTTGCCTTAGAAGTTACAGAAGCCAAACTATCCACTAACTGAACAAATTATTTTGTTGTTTATTCAGTAGAAAGTAAATGTTCATAAAGGTTCTTCTTGTAACAAGTATGTCTCACCCTCTGGAAATATGGAGACTCAAAGTGATCAGTATTAAATTCAATAATGTTATGAATCACATAGATAATAATATGAAATCTCTCAAAACATAATATAACCATGAAACTGTGAGACAATTAGAGCTTTTTCAAACATTGTGTGAAATAATTTTTTTTGAAGTGAAGTGAATCTATTATCAACGATGAATTGTTGTTCGGATATAAAATAACAGATAAGCTTTAAATGTATTTTAATGTATTGTTTTATTTTACAGTTTCATGGATACATTATAAGTTTTGTATATGTCTTTATATTATTTTTTTGTTTCACAACATTTTATTTATTTCATTAATGTTGCCCACTTTAATGTTGTCCACATTGGGTCTCCATATAGAAGCCAAATCCTAAGTTATTAGTCCTCTTGGAAGAGATTTGTTTCAATATGTATATGTTGTAATGAATCAGAGGAATTTCTACAGTTAAGTTAAATACCACAATAAGTTACACTTGAGTAAAGATCTGTATGATGCATCATATGGATCAGCTTTTAATCCTTTCTAAACAAAACTGTGCAAAAAATTTGAACATTGGTGACAATGTGAAACATTCATTTGCTAATGTGTTTTCATTTTTTGCAACAGTCTTTATATTTGTAGAACATACAAATTCCATGAACTTATTCTGTGCCTGACTTTTTAAGTTTACCAGGACAACATGTTCCCTCAGTTTTCTCTTCATGCTACGATGCAAACGAAACACGTGCTGTATTTAAATGGAGTGCTGCACATCAGAGATGTTTACTGAAGTTGGTTGCTCTGCAATTGTTTTCTGTCAACTCTGATAAGCACAATATTCCTCATGTATGGAACAAGATTAGACCAAAGATGTTAAACTTTGAGGAATGATCACTCATCATAATCCTGTTCAAAACGTCATGATTTTGGGAAAGAGTTTAATTCAGTGTTAAATTATAAATTTGATATTAATGTTCAGAATTTTGCCATAAAAATCTATTTCAAATTCCATAAATGCTTTATTTTTAGTAGTCAGTCTTAAGATCCCTCTAGATCTCTGCATCATTACCTTTCCTGTATGGGACCAAAATTAACTGGAGATTAAAAGGTTTGCTTGAGTCAGGTGATTCTTCAAGTTTGAAATGTTTGCAGAGGCTCATTAGTGTTGCCTGGCAACGCTGAGCAGAATTTTCAGAACTAATTTCAGTTGCAACTCCACCACAAAAACAAAACATTGACAGCAGTAAAAGCTGTTACTCTGCCCATTGAGTAGCAAACTGTACTGAGATAAGTGAAGACACATCTGCCTGGCTGACGTTCAAAAAGCTTATAGTTTGCATCATGGTCAGCAGCAGTAATGTAGGCACTGCCAAAAAACACTGGTATGCATTGCCTTTTGGAAATCATGTGTATGGCTTGTGCCATATTGTGTCTCTAACTGGTGCTGTGGGTCTACATGTTTTCAAAGTAGCAGCTACTGCTTTCTCCATGTTGAAGCTGATCAGAGGAAAATCCTGTTGACTCGATTGAGAATCACACTGTCTAACTCTATATCCTGCCATATAAGTCTGACATCAGATCAGTCATGTCCACAAACTCGAGACTGACGTAGTCATCTTTTGGTCAATCAAAGAGCAAAAGACGATTTAATTTTAAAAGTATATTTGAGTTTCCAACTTTCCAGCATCTCTGAATGTGATGCTAATCTAGGCCCAGCAGTTACTACTTTAATTCTGGTTATCAGGGGAGAATTTTCCCTTGTGGATGTTAGTGTTTTGGTATCAAATGCCTTCAACTTTGCAATGACAACATGATGGCAGTACTTATTTAATCCAATCTGTTTACAGAAAGAGTCTCAGATTGTGATTTAGGTTTTTTTAAACCTCTGTTGAACAGACTCTTAACACTTATCTACCTGGATGATTCAGCATACCTCTTTTTATGGACTGTATGATAGACATGTAGAAAGTTTCTGTGATGTGTTTCTAACTTTTTACAGTGATCATTGTATTTGTAGATTTTGGTGAGCCATTTCTCACATTTCCTTTTTTTAGTACATGCAACATGACTGTTATTTGCAGATTCAGCATTTTTGATTTCCCTATTTTTTATCTTTGAATGTTCAAATGACCTGTTTTGTTAGATTTTCTTTGTAAATATTGTGCAACATGTCACGTTTTGTTTATTTGATATGACGGTTTTAAAAAAGAAAAAAAAACACAATATGTCCAGGCAATTTTTGTTGAGAAATAAAACAAAAAGCATGAGAAGTCTATGTTTGGGTGTCGCTGTGTTGATTCTGATGAAATCTCTGCTGAGAAGATTCTGTTTTGTTAAGAAGCATTTAATCGGAATATAATATAAAGTTTCTCTTGTAATTGCTGTATATAAATAACTATACAGACTATACACACATTCTAATCAAGTCTTTCACTTTAAGAAAATGTACACTGGGTCCATGTTACAGAAGTAGACAGATCCTCTGATTATCTAGTGTTGTTTCTTCACAACCTAGAAATTCAGCCAACACATGGAATGATGTCTACATATTTCTTTTTTTTAAGTCTCCATTCTTTCCTTTAAGAAACCACGTGCAGGCATTTTAAGGTGCTTCCAAACCAAATATCAAATACTTGGCTTTGGCTGTCTCGTCGTGGCTGTTCTGACTGGTTTTGGCCCCATGTGACTTGATTGGTGGATCAATGTTGATGGCTGGATTACTGATACAGTTTCCCCTCTGTTTGTGAACCAGCTGGGCTGTGGAACACAGCTCATAGGGACATGATGTTAGCCTCATCTCTTCACTTCTTCATGATAGAGGAGATATCCAGAAACATACTCTGAGAAAAACAAGAAGGCATAAAACACTCATTGTATACCTGTAATCCACGAAAAAGCAAGCACATCTTTCAACATTTATCCAATAAGCTATTACTACATCTGTGCAGTTTATGTACACAAATGCACTTAAAGGTACACTTTCACATTGGGGAACAATATAAACAATGATATTTAAACCCTTTAGACCCTGATTTTTTTATGGAGGAAGAACATAGGCCAAACCATAAATGCTGCAGAGTTATGTAAGCTTATATGTGAGGTAGCAATACAATGTTTTTGTATAAACTAAATTTTAAATCTGTAGAGAGTTGGCTGGTAACATGAAGAACAATACAGACATTACAGATCAATGCATTTCATCACATAACATTCACATTGTGTTTGGGGTGATGAAGGCAATATTGTTTGAGAGAAACATTCTTATTTCCATATCTTAACAGTTGTCTTTAACATCCCTTAAGGTGACAGTCTGAAAAGTTCAAATTTTACAAATATTTGTTAAGTCACTGTTAATCGCAAAATTAAGTGACTAACCAAGTGACTGAGCTTAAGTGGCGCTGATGAAAATACTGCATTATTTACATATCTGTGATATTGAGAACATTAGTTGTGTGTCTGTCGCAACATTCCTGGGAATAAATTATGCCAATGAGATTTCTTTTAGGAATAATACCCTACGAAAAATGCTAATATCGTCATCAGACAACAACTGATTGGCCATGCGGTTGGTACTCAATTAGGTAGCTTCTCATTAAAGGTTTAACTAGTGACATACAAACTAACTTTAATTTGATGTGACATTATACTTCCTGTGACTAGTTTACAAGTGGTAACAGGGATGTGTTTATTGTTGAACTTGTCAGTATTTTTCAACAGCGGCTCAATTGAAATATTGCAGGGAGTAATGGAGTAGTTGGGAGCAGCGACAGTGATGCACAATATTATGGAATTCAATTTATTTTTTAACTTTTAAATTTAAATATCAAACACATCCTAAATTTGCAAATATAAAATATATGTACCTTTTTATTGATTTATTTTTTCCATCACATTTTTATAAAATATGGTTATCTTTGTATAAGCTTTGATCAGTTTTACATTTTACATATTTTATTTTGGTTATGATCAAAATATGATTAATTAACTTACACTCAAAATATTAGAAACAACTTCTGTTCTGGGACATCACCTCAATGCTTTTTCTTTATATTGCTCATTTCCTCTTTATTTTTGTTGCTGTTTTTCCTTATTTATTAAATAAAGCTTTTAACTGACTTGTCACATCTGCAGGCCATTATCTAAAATTCCTTCAGCGCAGTTTGACTTCTTCTCACTACTTACACAGAGAAAACTAAATCTACCCTGGCTGCCAGTCTGTCACTTCTGAGCTTTGTCTTTGTAAACCGGAAAACCGATGACTTTATAACATTATAACACAAAATAATCTTTTGTCTTTACTTGCCATTGACATTCTCCGGCCTCCGGCAGGTGGCATCATGGGCATGTCTCCCTGCAGGGAGCCTAATTCATCCGACTCCTCTGAAGAATGTAAGGAAGGGCTCATGGAATCACTGATGGAGGAAAAACTCTCAGAGGGTGGTCTGATCATGAAGCTGGTCTTTCTGGGGTTTGGGATCACTACCTCACTCCTCAATGATTCCCTACGCTCCTCTTCATTAAGGTCTCTGATAGTGCTGGGTCTGAAGGTGTTACCAGAAAGGAGACCCTCCAAATGGCCTGGGAGAGGGTGTTCCCCCTCCTGTATGTCCGCAAGATGGCTTGTTGCACTTCCCTCTACATTGGATACAGCTGAAGCCCAGGGAGAATGGTGGTCCACCATGGCTGTGTGGCCCTCTGGACGTTCATGGGTTTGGGGGGCTTGCAGTGCACAGACCTGGCCATATCTGGGTGGCATCCTAGGTTGGGGGCAGATATAGATGGTCTGACTGTTTCCCAGATGAGCCAAGCTGTTATTTATTTGTGCATCCTGGTTGGCTTTGAGCCCAGTGCTGTAATGAGGAGGCTTCATATCCACCTCTGGAATCACTTTGAACGTCTGAGTCAAAGGCCCATTGTGAGGTGATAAATTGCTCATTACACAAAGGTGTGGTAAGGATGTCTTCTTTTTGGACTTGTAAATCAAACTGTCATCTTCAATGTATCTATCTCCATACAGTGCATGTTTGATTTTCTTGATGCCCAGGTGAGATATTTCCAGAATGTTGAGGAAAAGTGACACACCAGCAATGCCGATCATGAAGACCATGAAAATTGTCTTCTCTGTGGGCCGGGAGATGTAACAGTCTACACTGTTGGGGCAAGGCAGCCTCTCACACTTATACAGTGGCTCCAATTGGACACCATAGAGTAGATACTGGCCCAGGATGAAGAAGATCTCCACCACAGAGCGTGTAAGGATATGGATTATGTAGGTTCTCAACAGAGATCCTCTGAGAGGAGCCTTCTTCACCTTCCTCTGCTCGTCTAACCTTCTCAGCTCCCTCTCCATGCGCTTATGTTCATCCAACGCCATCTCAGCTTCATCCAGCTCCTCCTTCAACTGAACTCGTCTGCGGTGGCGTTCCTTCTCCAGTGATCTGATGCAGTAGAGGGCATGGCCCATGTAGACCAGTGAAGGCGCGGACACAAAGATGACCTGCAGGACCCAGAAGCGAATAAGGGAGATGGGGAAGGCACGGTCGTAGCAGACTGCCTTGCAGCCTGGTTGGTCAGTGTTGCAAACAAACTCGGACTGCTCGTCATCCCAAACATCCTCAGCAGCAGCCCCCAGGATCAGCATGCGGAAGATGAAGAGTATGGTGAGCCATATCTTGCCAACGATGGTGGAATGAATGTGGACCTCTTCTAGGATGCTGCCCAACAGGTTCCAGTCACCCATGGTCAGCTTCTCACCACTTCACTGCCACATTTCTTAAAACTGTGAAGACACAGCATGCATGGAATGATTATGATGTTGTTTCTCATTGTTTGATGTCTGTTTATGATCATCTTGTCTTTTTATGGTCATTTGGTTCCTCTTTGACTTTCAAACAAGAAATAGTAACTCCCTTCATGCAGGGGATCTGATAACTGGATCTTTGCTCCATAACATTGCACCTGTGAATTGGTTTAGTTAGTGTAATGTGGCAAATACAGCTAACAATGAATCCAAAAAGGCTAGACAGACAGATAATCGAATGAAAATAGTTTAGCCAGATTGGCTAATGCCTCTTCTGGAGACAAAATTGAAAGTAGGTGAAGCGGTGGTAACCTCATTAATAAGGGCAAAGGCAAAGTAAATGTGCATAAATTCTGAACGGGACATTGAACCAGAAATTTTGGTTGTAAGCTGTTGTGGATTTTTTCAATAGAGAGTTTTGGTTGAATGTTTGCATTTTATGCTTCAAATAAATTCCCCTGACCTGGATCATCGTTTACAATCTCCCTGACATCATGCTGCTGGTGTTTGATCCCGTATTTTGGGTGATGTCGCAGTTCCAAGATCTTGAAGAGATTTGGATATGGCTCTTTCAATCCCACTAGTTCCTATAAAGAAGTAAATCTGAAAATATAAAATAATAAATAGGTCTATTTTCTAACTATGCTCAGTGATTTTCTACTACAGCTGACCACTATAGTCTATCGTAAAGCTTACTCTGAGAAATGAGGGTGTTTGTTCTGGGCTGCACCTAATGGTGGTCTGTAGTACTGTAAGTATTTCTGGCAGAAGGATGATGTATTGGGTCAAAACAAACTAAGAACATGCAATCAATGTAGAATATTACCTGCATTATTCTCTGTGTCTTGAAAGACTTCAAGCTGAGAATAACTTCAGTTACATGCTTTCAAACATAACAAACATTAATAGTCTACATTCTATACATATATTTATCATGACATATTCATATCATTCAGGTTGTTGTTTTCTGACAGAAAAACATGATTGTCCATCATGACTATGTAGAAATGAGCCTCGTCCAGACCAAACAGATGTGGTCTGGCATTTTGTTGCAACTTTAGTACAACAAAGTGTCAGTGCCATTAAAGTCCAGGCTTCATTCAATCAATCTTTAAGCTCAAGAACCCATCCAACATCATCACCTCATTCTACACTAGTTCATAAGAGTACAACTTAGCTCCAATATTTTTTAAGGGTGCATGTCATAACCCTAAATCCATTAGATATATAACCATTTCACTAGCACTTACATATCACTGGTATGGGCTCCGTCTTTGCCTCTTGATGCCCTGCATCATGTGTCTAGGAGTGGACAGTGTCTGTATGGCTACCCCATGAAGCTGTTTTGGAGTTCCTCTTGCGCTGGTACCTAACTCCGGTCCACATCGCTTTTCTCTCGTCTGTCGTTGTTTCAATGTGTTTGTGTGTGTGCTGGTGCTGCCTGTGTGTATGAGTGCTCTCCCGTGTAACATGCAGGGTTCACAGGATGTGAGTATCGATCGCCTCCCGACGGGACAATGCCCTCCATCCCCCTCCCATCTCCCGTGCCAGCAGTACCAACTCCAACCAGTGCCATCAATACCTCCCTCTCTGACAGAGTGATTTGATATTTGTTTATGGCTGGTTTTTCACGTAGAACCTGCTCCTGGTGCCGTCAAAATAAAGATGTTAGAGCCAGCAGAGAGGCCTTTACATTTAAATTGACCACTTGATTGTGACTAATTTTGTTCAACGGATCATTTCCTACCTGCCTTCTTGCACAAAGCATATATAATGGGTATGTTGGGTTTATATTTGCATGACTGCCTGGCATCCCTGCTGTGCACATTCAATCCAACAAGGTCTGTAAAGGGACAATGCCACATGTGAACAATTACTCAATAGTGAAAAAAGATTGTCAAATTAATTGTGAGGTGGGGATAACATCTGGATTGTATTGTTCAAAAGTAGCCACATAATGACAGTAATGTCTTTTTCTGTTTCTATGTTCCCTTAAGGTTCAACATTAGTGAACTTCTTCACTTTTTTTCAGAGACTGAGATTGATATCAATGTCATATCTGTGTTGTATGTATCTCGTACAAACCAGGTCATCGTAAGCCAAAGTCAGCATAAAGGCTTGGAAGTCTGGCTGAGCCAGGCCAACTTCAAATACACAGCCTACACTTTGTTCTGGTGATAAGCTGTCTTGTTTGTTTAACTCAAAAAGAAATTAAACCATAGTATGTGGTTCCAGGGTAAGTCATATGTTGGATCCATTTCTTGACAGTTAACAGTTTATCCGTCTGCTAGTTCTCCTCAGTATAGCAAGGTTTGCCTGTGAGGTTTGGGTTTTAGTTTTGGACTCTAACCATGGCAAAATCTCGGCAGCAACAAGAAGCTGCCCAGTCATCGATGAGGTTCATTAACTCCACTAAGGACAGCTTCAATGAAAAAATAGCTATCATTATACAATCATATCAGCAGACACAAGATTATGACTTGCTTGTTACTTACATGTAAGCTCATTACCCACCTTTGATTACCATTTACAATTTATAAATGTAACTATGGTTAATGCAGGTGGACCAAAAATAGTTAACATTAACCATCAGTCAATGTGAACACTTCCACACCCCACTGTCCTATCATTGTATTTTATACTTTTTATCACAAACGCATCAGTTCAGTTGTTTATAGTGTACCGAATATACAAGGTAATTTAGACCAGAATGCACTGCTGTATTCTAATAACAGTGACATGACATTGGCATGAGTTTTTAACATATTGAATGCTGACACTATGCTGCTCAGGGAGGCCTACATGCCCCTCCCTCGGCATTCAGAGTAAAGCAATAGTACATATTACTGGCTTAATTTTACAGCCTTGGTGCTTGGCTGCATAAAATGAGCAGCTGTGCCTGGAGGGCCTTTAATTAGGTTTCCATCGCGCTCTGACAGAGTCAATGTAGCATTGATTTGATTTTCCCTTCAGAAGCTTCTGCCGTGGTCACTGAGGCCAAATGCCAGATGTCATACCAGGATCATTAGGTTACACAACCAATGACTGCTCTGCCTGACGGACTGAGCTGTGAGGGTAGGATGTTGTCCAATCCGTCTGTTGTTGTTCAACACTAGGCCTAAACTAATCCATGTGTTGAGCTTGATATCCTTATGAGGACTTTCAATTAGTTAATTAAATCTGACTTATCAAGAAACTAATGTACTGTAATTATGTACATTTAACGACCTTTTACTTTAGCATTTCCATTTTATACCAGTTCATGCATTGAATTACTTGTTACTGGACTAAATTAACATTTGGATTTTTCATACACAATTAACAACAAGCTCCATCCCAACAACTATAACAATGAAATACTGCTTATAGAGATAAATGCATCCCATAATTAAAATGTATAAGTAATACAGTATCTGGTATTTATTTGAAAGCAAACAATTAAGTGAGAAAAATTCAATATCTGAGAAGTCTGGTAGAGAAGGATATGACATGCAACAAAGGTTGTTAACCAGATTCAAATTCAATATCAAATACATATAAAGAGTTAAAATGCTATTGTGTTTTAAAACCCAAATCACATGCCCAATTTTTTTTGTATACAATAAAAGCATAATTTCTTATATGAGGGCTTATCCAAGCAGTGTTATCTTAAGTGACCAGCAGAGGTCACTGTGTTGTAGATGAACACGACGACAGATTGAAGGAAAAAGATGAGTTACTTTTGAATGAGCAGCTGAAAACTGTTTTGTGGAAAGATTTAATTTGCTGTCAAATGAAATTAAGTAGGCTTTTAGTGTCATAGTTTCTTTCTTTCATTTGTATCTACATGCCATATGTAATCCAATTATGTCATGTTTCTGATGTTTAGAAAGCAAATTGCCTGAGTATGGATCAGCATTGAGGAGACTGAATATTAGATAATAAGGGATTAGCTACTACCTCATACTAACCTCTAAAATATTACCTTTTACTGTTTCTATTAACATTTTCACGAATGAATGGAGAGTGTTACCATAATGCCCTATACGGTCATGGAATCATACATCATATTTCCTTTATTATCCCGAGATAACAGGATAATTCATTAACAATCTGTTGAACATTTAATATATTTAAACTCTATATATATATATATGAATAATCAATATTGTCTAAAAACGAGACCGTTATAAAAAAAATAATTGACTGATAAGAAGGAAGCATTTGCTTTAGATTAGTTTATTGAGTACTGAGTGGATAAATATTCAATCAAACTGAAAAAACTTAAATCCTTCTACTTTCTGTGTTGGTGACTGTGCGGGTGTGTTAGACGTCTGCATTCTCATTGGTGTTCAGCCTCTGAAGCTCCTCCTCTAGCGTGCTGATTCGTTGCATCAGCTCCTTCCTGTCCTGCTGGGCCCT
Organism: Pseudopleuronectes americanus; assembly: GCA_038501795.1. NCBI lineage: Eukaryota > Metazoa > Chordata > Actinopteri > Pleuronectiformes > Pleuronectidae > Pseudopleuronectes > Pseudopleuronectes americanus. Next base: position 2,454,657 of record CM076726.1, read on the forward strand.
GAGCTCGATCTGCTGCTCCACCTCCCCAAGCTTCCTCTCGTACCAGCGCTCCAACTGAGTGGACACCGTGTCAAAGAAACGCTGGGTCACCTGACATGAAGGTATGAAGTTTGAAAGAATTCAGAGCCTCCTTCATTCATAAATCAGACTGTTCATCGGTACACACTATATAAATTCATAAGTGAACAGTCCAACATTTTGGGAATTGTGCATATTTTCTTTCTGTCTGAGATTAAGAAGAGAACATTGACATCTGTCTGTCTTTGTGTTAAGTACAGCCAGAATTAACATTTACAGGGCAAGAATTAGCCTAGCTTAGTATAAAGACTGGAAACCAACCCAACTCTCCATGTTGCACTCTATTATCTGAGTAAGAAAAATTACTGATAGAAATGATGGCTATACATAATACAACATTGATCTGCTTGATTGACAGGTTCAGCTCAAACCTATTATTGCTCACTGTGGTGGCCAGTTCCTCATCCAACCCAGTAATACACTCACCTCCATTGCATGCACATAGTTCCTCTCCTGGTTGAATGAGGGCTCAGTGGGTTTGATGAAACATTCCAGTGTTGTGGTGCTTTCATTGTGCCTGTTTTCTTGCCTGCAGGAACTCATCAACTCTCCAAAGTGTTTCATGTGTTTTGTGTCATGTCTGCGTTCCTGATGGGGGATTAGTCCAGGTCCTTGTTCACTGACGCTGGACTGACTGCTGCTGCTTGAGAAGCCCCCCACACACGATGCCACCACTGCAGCTACGGGACTGTCCTGCACTCCTGAATGTTGCCAGATGGGGTCAGCAGAGTCCAGCGAGTTGTCTCTGATGTGGCTGCTGGGTGGAGGAAACAGGGCTGTGTTCTCGTAATCATCTGAAAGAAGTGGGGTTGGAGAAAAACATTTCATCTACTTGACACTAAAGGAAAATAGAATATGTTCAAAAAGAAATGTTGTCTGTCCATGGCAAATACACACAATACACGGACAATGCATCATTCATTCAGTTTCAAGTTTTCTTTTTTAATTGCTTTCAACAAAGAAGCAGATAAAATAAAAAAAACTTAGAATTTCTGATTCAGTCTAACAGTGTGTGTTTATTGCAAGTCATCCTTCTTTATTTCACCCTTTATTTCATGTCATCTCTACAGTGTTTTTTAATTTATACTATATATATATATATATATAAATGCAAACTAGATCTTTCATTGGAATTTTATGGAACTTACTAGCTTTTTTTTAATTGTTCCCTCTGATCTTCCTCGATGAATCAAGTTCGCTTTATTGGAACTGGGATGGCTTATTAGTGATCTACCACACTTTTAGTTTCAGTGCAGTTTATGATTTAGAATTTTCATTTAAATTCATGCTGGTTTGCAACATAACTAAGTTAAATGCCTTAATTTGCGTATAGTAGGCTACAAGAGTTCTCTGTTTAGTTACCTTAAACTGCTGTTATTTCTAATAATCTTCCCTCTTTTTCTTGGGCAGTTTCAATCACAAATCATGAAGTGAAAAAAGCCATTAATACACTGATGAAAACCTCTTTTCAAAATGGGTCATTTAACTCCAATGTAGAAGATTTACTTGGACGTACCTGGTGACCTATCCAGTCTCATTTCAAAGTATCTCCTCCTCCCCACCTGCTCAAGGTCCCCTTGGCCGGATTTTGTAGGCAGGATGTTGACATAGTTTGCCAGTGAAGTGCTGCTGTCACCAGATATCACAGACAGCAGGGGGAGTGATTCCATATCAGCGTCTGCCTCAGACTGCTCCACAGATGGTGAAGGGAGGAGTTTGTAATACTGGCTATTAGTTGGGATTCGGACGTCCATGTCGTTTAGATGAGACCTCCACCACATTTTCAGTTCATGACTAACTGCTGCCTGTTTGAGACAAGACACAAAGTTGCTGTATGATAAAAACAAATTATAAAGAAGGCAAAAAATTTGACCTAAACGGCATCAGTCTGTGGCGTCCCAAACAAAGGTCCAGTTTAATCTAAGAGTTCAAATTGTGAGACAAAAAAACGAATTTCTCAGTTGCATTAGCATTGCATCAAAGATATCAATCTTATTAAGGGCCGAGAATTAAATGGCAAGAATTTGACTTTAATTTCAGAATTCTGAGCTTTATTCTCACCAATAATAATAACCCTCACAATGAAACTGGCCTTCCTATGCGGCTTTTGCATGGAAAGAAATCGAGGGGCAGCTGTAAGTAGTAGTAAGTGATACCTGTGTCTTCAGAGCCTCCTCTCTGTCCTGGGCAGCTCTACGCTCCATCCTATAAATCATGTTCTTTCTCTCCGCTGCTGCTCTTTCCTCATTCAGAACGTTCAACACTTTAATCTGTCCAAACAAAGGAGTAGAAAAATGTGAATCAACCAATTTGAACATATCAAGCGTTAAATGTCTGTTTCACAAGAAAATTAACATTTAGGTTTGCATATGGGGGAAATCCTTGTTAAATTGTAATAAGCCAAAACAAAATAAAACTAAGTCTATGCATTTTTATACAATGATAGTTTCCCTTTCATTGACGTTATCCAGTGAGAATTTATGGAACCAATTGATCGATGAGTGTATAAACCCAATAGGCACTCCTAAAAATATGCCATAGAAATTGTTCATATTAACAGACACTGGTAAAAAAAAAGTTGGAAAACCCAATTGAGCTGAGCCATTATTTTATGGAACTGAAGGTGTAAAAGAAGTTTGAAACCAGGATCTGTTAGCAGAGATAAATGGAAAGAGACCTGGTGTCTGCTCCTTTGGTCCATTTTGCCCATTTGGCTACTGACGCGCTCCTGGACGTTGAGAATGTGCAGCATCATCTCTTCCTGAGTGGCTTTCATTTGACCCTCCAGCTTCTTCAGTAAGGGCTTACAGTGGCATCCATTGGCTGGTGCCTAATGAGAAAATGCTCAACATGTTAAGCTTTAGCAACAAGATGTTTTAAAGCTCAGTGCCAAGCACTGTTTGATGAGTTTCGTGAAAATTTGCCCTGGCTTTGTTCCCCGATTTAGAACTCCTGCTTTGCAAAAATGGTTTATGTTTGTAGTATAAAAAAATTGCATTGGTCATTAACCTGTATAAGGTTGCCATCCTCATCACGGTACCGTGTGAAAAGCTGTGTGAAGCCATCATCACAGAGTAGATCTCTCTTATTGTGAAAGTCAGTCTTCCCATTTCTCGGATCATCTTCGTCCAAAGCCTACGGAGGAGTGAAAGTAACACACTGTTACTCAATGCAATTTACTTTAGTCAATAAAATTCCTATTTGTTTTTCCTATGATTTGCATATGTGGTGATCTTAGAACAAGTGGAAACTACAATCTGGCTATACTTACTTAACGGGTTATCATTTTTTATATATATTTTTTTTTATTGTATTTTCCAGCAGCACAAGAACACTTTCCTACTGGACACTGACACAATTACATCATTGCATTCCATTTCTGTATCTGTAAACATGTTCTCCGTATGTGATTTATGTATGTGTGTCAGTGATGTGTTTAAGTGTATAAGCTACTGGATGATCTAAATTTCCCACGGGATTAATAAAGTATCCATCTATCTCTCTATCTATCTAGCTTATTTAATGACCCACACAAACAACTGCAATAACATTTTAAAAAATCCACATTATACATCACCTTCACTGCTAAGGCAGTAACTTTTATAAATGAAAAAACAACATTTATTGCGTATGAGTAGACATGTATAGTAGTTTGATTTAATCTAGTGGGCATCGATGATTAATGGTCTTTTGAGGTCATAAAATCACAAAGTAAATCTTGCATCTTCCAGCAACCCAATCCTCTAATATCAGTGACAGCCAACTTAAGAGGGGAAAAAGCTTGACTTGCAGCCCCTAGTACTGCAAAAAAATACTACTATGTTTTCTTACTTTTGAGTCATAATATTTCAAATTGTGTTATTGGCAGGTTATGAGACCAACTTTTCAATTACCAAAATAAAATAACTGCCAAGCGGCTGTAACTTTATGTGAGTTGAACATGCTGGTCCTGGTGGCTCCTGTTGTTCACCTACCTGCTTCCTGTCTCGTCGTTGCTGAGGCTGCCGCTCGGCTGCAGTTCGGCTCTGCATTTTTTCACTGTTGCGACATTCCTCCACCACAGAACAGCTGTCCTCCTCAGGACACACAGAATAAGGAACGGCTTCTTATTAATTTAAAAAAACTAAAAATAAATATGAAATGTTAAAGATTTGATTTAAATTGACTAACGCCCCTACTTAAGACAATGACCATCCTCATATGTTTAATAGTTTCTTACTTTATTGGGCAGTATTTCTACTCTGGTGACAGACTGGGACCTGCGCTCAGATATACATTTTTCTCTTCGTTTCCTTATTGTTCTTCCTCTCATGAAGCGATGTACCTGAGGACAAACCAATCAAAAAGCCTGAACTCATGCTATCAAACATGTCCGGATTCAAATTATTTGTCTAATAAAAAAATGGGGGCTAATACGATATTGGGTGATTAGATTATAATACTGAGGACACTAACCTGAGGAGCCCTGGCCAGAAGAATTGCCAGCTCTTTATGATTGTTGTCTCTGGCCTTGTCCAGTGCTGTTTTACCTGCCTGGAAGGTATGTTACATACAGTACACAGGAAAACACTCTGACATTTCATGACTTATAGCAAAAATCCAAAATATTTCTCTCTGAAATATCCTGGATCTGGTTTTCATGACCTTTGGCAAGAGTTGTTGTCAAAGGTCTCCCCTAAGAGATCAACTTGAGTAGTTTCGGGCACATACAAATACTTTGTGGTGCAGGTTTAGCCTTCTTATTGATGCTACTCTTGACATTGGAGCTCCAAGGTGTGTCAGAAGTGGATGTAAATCTAAGCTATGAAATCAGATATTTGAGACATTATGTATGGCATTTAACTTTAAAAGGGAACTTACATTGTTTCTGATTTTCCCATCAGTCCCTGCCTCCAGTAAGAGCTGAACTGTTTTCTTATGGTTCAGAGCAGCAGCCACATGTAGAGCGGTTTCCCCTCCCTACAGGAAAACACAGACACATACCCAGTCTAGTAGAAATTACAATTATATGAAACTAATATGCAACAGAAAATATGTTTTACATTTTCTATTAATGTAGACTTGTTAACCTTTGTATTGGATAAGATGCAAATATTTAAGATGTACACAGACAACCCTGTTATCATGTGTCTATGAGTAATCCACACAGATGGAGGTCAATGAAGAATGAACAATTGCAGCTGCATATTGATCTTGTGGAGCTGTGGCACCTCACATAGAGCAGAACAGAGGTGGACAAAGGTTTCAACTGCCACTGGGGGGGTTCCTTGCTCACAAAGGGGGAACCTAAATGGCAGCTGAACCATACGTGCAGACACATTCGGTGAGATGTGAATATCAATTTCAGAGTGCCTCCGGTTTTATTGCATTGTCAGTGTGTCCTCATGAAGTTAAGGTATATAAAAGCTGAATCTGTAAATAAAAAAACAGATCATAAAATCCTTCTGAATATTGTGTTGATGTTTGATATACTGCACCTGGTTTCTCTCTGTCACAGCGCACAATGAGTTTAACAGGATTTTCACCAGGGTCAGGTTGTTGTAGCGAGCAGCTACATGCAAGCAGGAGTCACCTACCTGGAACCAAAGCAGAGTTCTTTGTTAAGTCCTATACAGTTCATGGTACAATACCTCGACAATCTCATAGTGACAGTCTGAGTCCACTACTCTTTCAGCCTCTCAGAAGAGTTTGGTGTATTGTGGCATGCTGGACAACTCACGTTGTTCTTGGTGTCTGGGTTGGCTCGTCCGAGCAGCAATACCCGAGCAGTCTGAGCGTGTGCATTCTGACAGGCCAGGTGAAGTGCTGTGTTTCCTGCCTGACTCAACTTATTACAGTTACTATGTCGATATACATTAGGTTATAGTTGGATACCATTATCTATAAAATTAGCTTTTTGCAGACGTTATGATTTCATCAGGGAGCTTTGACAGGCACTGATGATTAGGAATTCTAAAACAAACAATTTCCCTGTGGGGATCACTAGAATGTATGATTTTTTAAATAATTATTATAATTAATGTTATTACCCTACCTTGTTCATGATGTGCACATCAGCTCCTGCTTTAACCAGCAGTTTGACGCACTGAGAAAAACCATGCCAAGACACCTCATGCAGTGCAGTGTTGCCATCCTCGAACACATATTGGACAAAATGCTCCAATTACAAATTGTTCTGTTGGTGAATGAATGATTTTTGAAATGCTGAGTGTGCCCACCACTCACCCTGTTCTGCAGGTCCAAAGCACAGCCTCCCTGAATCAGAGCAGTCATGGCATCACTGTTTCCCACCATGGCAGCTTGGTGCAAGGCCGTCTGGTGACCTGGGCCCTGGCATGATGATGTTGGGACATGCACTAGTGCTTGGACATTCATCACTGCTAGCGCACACACATTCACACATTTTCGTGTTTTTTTTAACAACATATCATTCAACATGTATATATGTACATATTTATTAGCTGTCCTATCCAATAATTACTTTCTTTTAGCTCTTGTTTAGAGAAAAAAGTCCTGGCTCTTTAGCAACTCAATTCTCCAGCATGTGGTCACTGATTAAAGATTAAAACATTTGTAAATGTTTTGCTGTGCATGCAGCCATTAATAATATGAAGGTTGTTTTTTTTGTCAACCAAATGATGTTCAAGTGATGAATTTTCTGTATTATCTGTCATAGTCTGGACTAGCCTTTGTTGGCTCATTCACTAAATAGCACTGACCTGATTTCTTACACGGGCTGTCCTGTTCCTTTAATGTTAAGCATGACAAAGGATTTCATGTTAGCGCTGCAGAGCAGATAGTCGGATTATGCTGCATTCCAAGGGTCAATCTTTGTTGGCGATTTGATACTATTTTGAACCCAAAGCCTGAACAACAGAGCCTCACATAAGCATGAGCCTTATTCTGTTCTCCTCCCTTATCACTCAACACAATGTAGAACATACATTTATAAATTCTTTATAGTTTATACACACAGCTCACCCTATGATGTTTATGGTGTTTCTTCATCTGTTTGACTGATCATTGAATTTATATTACTGAACTCTTGCATCTTCTGCCAGATTTTTTTTGTATAGTGTTGGTGTGAAGATGGTGTTAGACTAATTCAGCAAAAGGCCTACAAATAGTTCTATGATAAAAAATACACCTACCAAATCTCTACATGATCAGAAATGTAAAGGTGACACTTTTACAAGGAATGTTTTAGAGGTCTTTCTTGATGAACAACAGTCCATGGTGTGGCTGTGTTGGAATTCCTGGAGGCTTGTCATCACTGATTGTCAGGTCTGTTACAATCCTGCCCATGCAAAGACCTAAGCCTGCTTTATATCACATCTTAATTCACAGCTGTAAACCCGGGCTTAGAGAAAACACTACAGCAAGGTTCTAGACAGATACAACAACTGTTCCAGCCATAAGACTTATTGGTATTTAAATACATTTTCACAACGAACATACACTGTATAATGAGTCAGCTGGAGTTGCTAGCACATTTTATATATTTGGGCTACGCCAGTCAAAACATATCTATAATGGTAACATCAAGCCATGGTTCTCTATTCAATTCTGTAAAAGTAAAAAAAAATCCATTGTACATTATTACAAAATCACTATATTGTAGGATAACAAATGATAATGTTGTTAGTGAATGTTTAGAAATTGTGCTCAGTGAGACAATTTAAGCTTTATTTTCAAATAAATAGTTTTTAGGAGACAGGTTTGGATTAATATAGATCTTCCTTTCTGAAAGAAGGAAAATTTAAAGAAAAAAACATTACAAAAATTACAATTACTCTAATATTACATTGATTGATATTGTAAAAGCATAATTCCAATTCAACAAATGGCAGTTATACTGTTTCCCAGCTTAGCCTATACAATGTTTGTTAGTGTTAAAAATGTCAACGTGATGGTTGATATTCCCAAACCAGATGAACTTTTGCTACATATTTTAGCAGAAAATAAAAGCATTGCCCAAAATATGTTTTACCTTACACACCGCAGATCCTGCAGACTTCTGTTATTCTCTGTTGTAGCAAAAAGGACCATTCATGCAAATCCAAACAAACAGTCCTACAAAGAGTTGTAAGCTTTGTGGTGTGTAAGAGGATGATGCAAAGACCACCAACCACTCAGTGTGTCAGTATGTGCAGAGAGGATGACAGCTGTTTCACTGCAGCTTAATGAGAGAGAGAGATGGGGCGGCTTCAACTGACTTCTAGCTCATGCACTCACACAGACACACACTTTAATTTATTTCCTGGAGACTTAATCTAACAATAACTACTACTTTCCTTACCCTAAGCTAAGTCTAAACCAATTATAACCATAAAGTAAAAAAATTTCACATTTACATTGGAGACCTGTTTTCTGTCCTCATAAGGACAGCCCCAACACCCACCGCACTCACACACAAATACAACACAGGGAGGATTAGGATCAGGATCAGAAAATGAAATCTCAGACATATCCTGCTTTGCTGGGAAAGCTGACATTCATCTAAGCTTTTGATGCACAGGATAGAGAAAAAAATCCTAGTGCTGAACTGAAATTTCAGAAAATGCCATAATAAAATAAAAAGACTGACATCTTGTCATGTCTTCATCTTGTCATGTTCCCAAAGCCATCATCCATATATTTTGTGTATGAGAACGAACCAGAAGGTAAATGAGTTGAGGTTTGGTTAGGTTTTGGGCTATCAATCAATCAAATTTTATTTTTTATAGCCCATATTCACAAATCACAGTTCGTCTCATATGGCTTTAATATGGTTTGACATCCTCTATCCTTAACCCTCAGCGAGAGTAAGGAAAAAAAAACACCTTTTAACAGGGTTAAAAATACGTAGAAACCTCAGAGAGAGCCACATCTGAGGGATCCCTCTCCCAGGACGAACAGAAGTGCAATAGATGCCATGTGTAGGAAAACATCATCAAGATTAAAGTTTTTAGAAGCATTGATTAGGGTAAACATTTTGAAGGATAACTTCAATACTATATGTCAAGCAGTCCTGCTGCCATAGTCTATGGTCAGCAGCCAGCAAGATCATGATCTGCAATCCAGACCGGATGCCACTATAGTCCACAGTCATTGTCCAGTGCTGCTTATTAGGATCCATCATCAGCCGCCGCCTCGTCCGTGGTCCACCACCATTATATGATGCCAACGAGACACAGGATCCGCCATTACCACTACGATCTGCCCGCACGATATAGAATCCACTAGGCCTCGATGACCTTTAATCTTTTACTTCAAAATTCTGCCAAAACTGAAGTTAAGTCAGACAACTCACGTTCGAACATTTATTGCCGCATTACAACAGGTTTAGGGTTTGGCGTCTAGGCTCCAACTTAATCACTCCCCCAAATGCTTTCACAGGAATGATGGAAGTGATGAGCAAATACTTGTAACCCCCCCGTGGAGGGGCTGAAGCAACTGGTGGCCATACTGCAGCAGCAGCAGTGCGAGCAAGAGTGGTTGATGGAAAATGTCTCTCTGGTTAAATAGACCACCTGAATTTTTTTTTAAACATAGATGGTTGTGGAGAGTGAGGTATGTCACATGATGTATGTCACATGATTGGCGCAGCGCAGCTCGAGTTGCCTGACAGAACTAGCTCGCCGGCGTCGCCACATTTATTATAGTTGCGCCTGAACCCCTGAGAGAAACATTATCTGACCAGCTAAGTACTTTGGAGGACATTAACTTGGCTCCCAGCTTTAATGTAATTTTCCTTGGACAAGATATTAGACCCCATATGGCCCCTGGCTGTGGAGTCGTTGTGGCCGCTACATCATTTACATCTCTCTTTTCACTTTGATTCACCTCGTCATGAAGAGTTTTTCACTTTTCACAATTTATCTGCCCAGATTCAATCTTCTAGTGATATGATACCACCTGGTGAGTAAGATGAAGTACTGCATCATTCACTGACAGCCTCTGTTTTTCTCCCAACACTGCAGACGTTATTATAGTCCTGCGACTGCAACCGCGGAAGGCCACGCAGTTGCATCGACGGACTCGTTTTGGTTTATGCTTCTCTAACGTGTTGCGCGTGTTACAACGCAATTCACCGCCAAAACACTAGGCGGAGTAACGTTTTTTGTCCCTAACCCTAACCCTACACACAAAGAAGAGAGGTCTTCTTCCTCGTCGACTGTTTATTTACGTCGCCACTCCAGCTCCTCGTAGCCTATTTCTTGCGGACAAATCGGCCAGTCAGTTACGGGATATACAAGTGGTCATACTTTCGGATCTCTTCTGCCAAGTGCTCATCCATTTGGTCCATATTCGTTCTTCTAAATCAGGGGTAGGCAACCTTTACTATCGAAAGAGCCATTTCGCCCCCTCTTCCACCAAAATTAAATCTGTCTGGAGCCGCACAACATATTTGATAACACAGGTTATAAAGTTATATATAGAGTTATACAATATATATAAAAACTATAGTTTGTTGCATTTATTAAATTATAGCACGACAATAAAAAAAACTGTGGACATTTAACTGCTATTTTTAAGGCCTACTTGGTAGGCCTTAAAAATGTATTTATTTATTCATTTATTCACCAACAGAACCTATTCCAAAGAAGGCCTACTTTGGAATAATTTAAACACAGAACTAAGCTTTTTTTGCTCATCTCCAGCTTGGTACTTTTCAACAGATGCTTTGTGCTTGCCCTGGAAATATCTTTCAACATTATATTTCTTATTGTTTGCTAATTCCCCGTCACATATCAAGCATACATGTAAGACAGAATCGTTGGCAGTGAAAGCAAATTAATCTGTCCACGCAGAATTAAACTCTATTTTCCTCCCAGACTTTTCTGTTCTTGTATTTATCCATGATTAGTTTACCGAGGCCGGGGTCGGAACTATAGATTAGCGACTTGCAGGGAAGAGCGCCGGGACGTAATAGGATGTGACGCATATTTTAGTTGCTGAAATATTAAAAGAAAACGTGAGAGCAGGTCAGACTGGAGGCCGACACAGAAACTGCAGCTCCTGGTATTTCATGACGACCTGATATAATGATTATTTAAAAAATGAACGTGAACCTGACGTTCACTCACGTTCATCATATGAAAGAACAGATTCGTTATGTTCACCGTTTGCGAAAAATATGCGCAACATGCACTGTGAAGGGAGCCACTGCAGAGCCGCAGGTTGCCGACCGCTGGGTTACATGATGTGAGACCGCAATTGACATTTTTCTAAGCAGCTGTTAATTTTTGGCAAGGAAAGACAAATGGTAAATGGATTTGCATTTATATAGCGCTTTTCTAGTCTTGATGACCACTCAAAGCGCTTTACATTACAGTTTCACATTCACCCATTCACACTCACATTCATACAGTGCATCTATCCCAGCACTTTGTTATTCTACGGGGGGGGGGCATTCGGGGTTCAGCATCTTGCCCAAGGACACTTCGGCATGCAGATGGTTCAGACTGGGAATCGAACCGCCGACCTTCAGGTTGGAGGACGACCACTCTACCCCTCAGCCACAGCCGCCCTCAAGGCACGAGGTATATACGATAAATATAACAACTAAGGCACACTCTTTAAAAAATATGGTATATGACGTAATGAGGATATCGTTGAACATCATGTTACATGCTGCATGTGTGAAAGTAGGAGTAGGCGCCTCCTTCAGAGTCTAAAGCTATGTTTTATAATATTTGATATTAACTCACTTTTTAATCTTAACATTGTAAGAAAGACAAACCATATTGTTCACTCTATCTTGACTCCCTCTAGCTAAGAACTCTGTCTCTACATATTTAGTGAAAGTAATGATGATTGATGAGGAAACAGCTCTTTGTGGATAGACGTGTGTGGCTCTTAAAAGAGCCGTTTACCAGGATGGACGTGTTTCACAGTGAGGACAGCTCACTTCTTCTTGGCTGCAGTCTTCTTCACTTTGGGTTTGGCGACCTTCTTCGCGGGGGACTTCTTGACAGCAGGCGCCTTTTTCACCACCTTCTTGGGGCTCTTCGCCACTTTCTTGGGGCTCTTGGCCACCTTCTTGGTGGGCTTCTTGGCCGCTGCTGGTTTCGCCACC